>CM042090.1:34649257-35021757 GCA_023512835.1 Taxillus chinensis
TTTGGTTTTATTAAACCGTGTATTATTTTGTTTGGGTGGGGGGGGGGGGGGGTGTATATTTTAAATTATTCGTTTTCTATATTCAAGTGAAAAGATGAGAATATTATTTTATTTTATTTGGGGGGTGGGTGTTTGTTTTTTGGTTTATTTATTTGGGGGGGGGGGGGGGGGGGGGGGGGGGGGGGGGGGGGGGGGGGGGGGGGGGGGGGGGGGGGGGGGGGGGGGGGGGGGATGGGGGGGGGGGGGGGGGGGGGGGTGTCCAATTAGGGGGGGGGGGGGGGGGGGGGGGGGGGGGGGGGGGGGGCCTTCTTGGGGGGGGGAGGGGGAGGGGGGGAAAAAAAAAAAAAAAGAAAAAAAAGATTTATTTTTTTTTGATTTTTTTTTTAGAAAAGAGAAAAAACCTCATGGTAAGGGGAAGACACGTAGGAAAATAAGGTTATCAGTCTTTTCGTTACCCAATCAAGAGAAATCCAAAAACTCTCAAGGCATAAACCTAGTAGGCACAACTCAAGGCTTAGATGCATGGGTGAAATAGGATATGGAAGGGGGGGGGGGGGGGGGGGGCGGGGAGAGGGGGGGGGGGAAAAAAAATTAATATTATTGATTTTCATGACCCCACAAGCACGGAGCCTATTAAAAGATATAAGTAAAGATGATATATATATAAGGAGATATGTGGATATTGAACTTTTAAGCATTAATGCTAATTTAGTGTTTGATATTTTAAGGTTTAGAACGCGGAGAACGACAAGCGATAGTAAGGGTTTCTATCCTCTTTTTCTTTTTCATTATAGTCTATATTTGTAAGGGTTTTCTTTTCCTTCCCTTTTCCTTCCTCTTTACTTGTTTTATTTGGAATTATTATGTAAGAGTTTATGTTTCTATTCTTCATTTTCATTTATTGTTGAAAACATTAGTTTCGTTTTAATCTCTTAATGATCTTTTAATTGATTGGGTAGATAACCATTTTGAAATGTGGTTATCCTTGTTACCTTGAATGTTTTATTGAAATTCCATGCTATGTTTCATGTTATGTATGACCTCTTATGTTTGGACAAAGTAAGTTTATGATGGGTGGTTCAAAAGACCTCCAAGCATTGGGTAAAGAACATCCGGGGGGTGGGGGGGGGTCAATCCAACGAATATGGGGGGGGGGGGGGGGGGGGGGGGGTTATGTTATGATTCGGTATCTAAGTGGGTTGCGGGGGGGGTGGTGTTGTGATAGGATGTCTTTTTTTTTTTTTTTTTTTTTTTAACATATCTCCTGTATGATTTCCTGGAAAGTTGATCATGTATGCAAAGTTATATGGTATTTCCAGTTCGATATCTTCATGATTTTCCTTACCCGCTTATTTTACCCTTTCTATTTGAGCTCACCCTTTTATGATTTCTTTTCCAACCCCGGAAAGAAATTAAGGGATGGAGAAACTAGGATAAGGAGCGAGAAGGCTTGGAAATAAAGTGTGTGAAATTTTAAAGATTTATTAAGTTGTTTGCTCGGTGCTTTGTTTGTAAAATGGGTTATGGACACTTAGTCTCTAAACCCCTAAACCTTAAAGATCTTGGTTGAAATTTGTAATAATGAATGGTTTGTTTGACTAATTAAGTAATAGTTTGAAATTGATATAAAATAGATATTTAATTCGTAACGCACCCGGTTGGAGGTTTCAAATTTGGGGGCGTACAAAAATATCCTATTCCGATTTGACCCAACCCGATCCGACCCAAATCACCAAACCTATCAGGTCGGGTCGGGTTCAGGATAGGACTATGAAAATTCGGGTCGGGTGGATGTTAAATAGTATTTGAGCCCGATCCAACCCATTGTCATTCCTATACACAATTGAAAACACATATTAAATATCCTTTAATTCGATTCTTGTAAGCCTTATTTTTAAGCTGTTTTTATTACTTTAATTATTTTTTATATTGTTTCCTCTCTCCTTTCTTTCTCTTGTCATATTTCATTTAAGAATATATTTATTTTGTCTATTTCCAATTTTTAAATATAATAATTATTTGTGAGTACAAAAAATAATAAAATATTTTTTACTTTTTTAGACCTAACTAATAAAAACATTTTTTTATTATTTTTTTCTATTTTTTTACTCGCAACTAGCTATCATATTTAAAAAGTGAATACTTAAAACAAGAAAAAAAATCTTCACATTTAAAAAATGAATATCGAAAACAAATAAAATAAACATGTCCTTAAGTTTTTAAACCAAAACTATGTATAACATTTTTAAAAAACATTTGCATTTATAATTATGAAACCAACATGTTGTTTTTTTAAAAAAATAACAAATTTAAATTAGGGTTCAAGTTCAAACTCAATAAAGTTATAAAAAACGAAAATACCTTACATTGTTATATTACTGAGATTCATAGAAGTATATACATTTAGGTAAAACAATATTTCAATACAAATGGCTTTTCATGGTGTCCCCATTAAATATAATTTTATAATTTTATAAAGTGAGTCGCATGACTGGCTTTTATGGGTTGTTCAGTTACTTGTTAAAAAAATAGAATTTGACCAAAAAATTGTTTTAGTTACCATTATTTTTAAATGAAGTAGTATTTTATTCATATATTTATTTGATAAAAGTGATGTTTTTTAAAATATCCTTTAAGTATAAATTTAAACTTAATTTTTGTGTGAGGCTCAATTTATTTGTTTGTGTGTTTATCTTTCTTTTACTTTATTATATAGTCATACCATATTTTATTATTTATCTATAATAAAGTAGAAAAAAACATAAAACAAACACACAAAACCGAAAACACATACCATACAATATTTAATTAACCTATTTTAATATTTTTTTGTGGGTTCAATATATTACTTTATTTATTTTTCCATGTCTTTTCTCTCTAATCCCATCATCTTTTATTTAGGACAAGTTTATTTTTTCTGTTTTCTATTTTTATTTTTCAAAATTCAATAATTATTTTTGGGTATATAAAACAATAAAATGTTATATTTATTTTTTGGGAAAAAAAATATCTATAACATTTTAAAAAATATATAATTAGAATTATGAAACCAAAATACCATTTTTATAATATTTAATTCTAATTCTAATTTGATAAAGTAAAAAATTATAAAATCAAAACCATAAAAGAAAACTACCTTACGTTACTATATTGCCAAGATTTATAAAAACACGAACATTAGGTAAAATAGTCGATGGCGCACGTGACCTTTCATGGTGTCACCAAGAAAATATTATAATGTAAATTCAAACAAAACAAATATCAACTATCATTCATTCATACATGAAATCCCCATACGGGTAATGTGAATATGTTGTTTACAAATTATTTGTGTACAAATATTATTCATCCATGTATAAACAATAGATGACCATCATCGCGCATTAATTAATAGAACAATGCCAAAACAAAATTAACACTGTTTTGTGTAATGAAGGATGAGTTGTACATGACTCTCCATCCTCAACACACATATCCTATAACAATGCCAAAACAAAAAAGACATCATTTTGTGTTACGAATGATGAACTCTACTGGACCATCATCACACATACGAAAGACTAAGATAAATGATAATTAAAAAAATATATGAAGTTTTACATGTAAATCTAGAAACATCTTCAGGTCACTTATTTTAAGAATTGAGATGTTTGGACTATCCCATATAATTCCCATGACTGGCTCACAAATATCATATATCATTTTTTATTTTCTATTTCTTCTCACCAGCCATAAATCAAATATTTAGCAGTGAGTGCATGTATTCTAGCTACATTCAAAACATATAATATTTAAATGTTTAATGGCATCTCCATGGGAATTAATTTAAGTTATAACACAAGGTTCTTACGCTTGATGTGTGCTTTTAAACATATTATATGCATACTAATTGAGAGAATACATGTCTAGAGCCAATTGGAATGGAAGGACAGTCTAGCCCAATATGGTTTTAGGGTTTGATTCATTGAAAAATGGAATTAATTAATGGTGCATTTTAACGCCAACATTTGGTTTCGTACATACCCTGAGAAATTAGTCTGCCTAATGCTGATAAAAAAAAAATACAATTGTTCAATTTTTCACAAAGTTAATAACATTTCTAAAGACACTGCAGTATACAAATAATGATGAATAATGATATGACTTTAATAATTATATAATTAAATAACAATCATTTAACATAAGACATGTTATATTATGTTTCACTTATGTAAATGATAATGAATTAAGTTAGTATATTGTCAATAAAATGGTGATAATTATGCTGATAAGTTCTGCTACATGTAAATTATCAATTGAATGTTTTTCATGGCTGATGAAGGCACATGCAATTGTTGTAAACGCACAAACAGTATGTGTGGGACTAATTATAAGTTTGCAAAACACGATAAATGAAGAAAGTTAAGAGATGTATACAAAAATATTTATAATGATTCGGTGACTCTCTTCCTAGCTAGTACATACCGTATACTTAAAAATTTTAAACGTCTTGTGCTGGATTGGCGAAGCAGCGCCTCTGTTGGGGGACGGGTCCTGAGTTTTTTAAAGTCAAGCACTAATTAACCAACCTATTGAAAACTTCAACGCCTCATGGTTTTTGGAGATATATAATTGCCGTTAACATGCATTTGATGATGATATTAACATTGGGGGGGGGGGGGGGGGGGGGGGGGGGGGGTCATTGCAGGGAACAGCATATATAGGAGAAAAGAAACAGTCTCGACCTTTGTTTTCTACAGACTTTTAATTCATTCATGACCCGTTATTGTTTTAACGCAATTTATATATTATTAATTGTACAATTATATTAATTAAGCCAACTCGTTTTTGGTTTAGCAGTTATGAAGGTGTGCCCATATACTAACTCAATTCAACTGGTATAAAATAAGGCGAAGTCGAAGTCATAGTAAATAGTGAGAGATTCGAAACAGGTGTTAAAAAAAATGAAGGTGAAGGCGTCATAAACTCACGCCACTGCCCGCAGCAAACACGTGAATTCAGAATATACGAAGACAATAAATAACAGCTCGGTTCGGTTTGGAGAGAATGTGAAACACGAGATTAAATAGGTTCGAATATATAATATTGTGTTCGATTGGATGGTATAATTTTTAGAAATTAGATTGTTTTTTAAGACAGTAAATCTAATAAATTTAAAATATTTATAAATTCAGAAAAATAATTATATTTTAAAAGAAAATAAAAAAAAATATCACCACAATCAACCCATGTCAAGTCATCCATATTCCATAGTATTCTAACTTTGAGATCACGTCCACGGAAAATCCTGTGGCTGTCTGACGGGTGGGGCTACCAGAAGCTTCTACTTGCCATGTAGTGTCGCGACACGGACAAATAGGACGTGTCTCTTCTTCGTGAACGCAAGCGGCACTCAACACCCGCCGTGTTTTAATTTGAAACGTGGAGCTCCAAAGAGTTTGTTGATCATTTTTAATTTTGTAATTTGACTTCAAATTTTTATTTACTTCGGATTTTAGAGTTTTATGTTAAAATCTTAAAATAAATTTTAAAACTTATACAAAAAATCTTTAAATTTTAAATTTACATATATTTTAAAATTTATAAATAGAATTAATATTAATATTTTATAATTTTTTAAAGTTACTTGATAAAATAATTTTATAAAGTATCTCCTTCTGTTTTTAACAATAAAAAATAAAAAAATTGTAAGTACTTTTTTTAGTTTACTAAATAAATTTTGATGCACTTTAAGAATATTTCTATAGCTTATTAGCTAAAGTCATATTTAGAGCATCTCCAACAACATTAGTCATATTTCATTAGCTAAAACAATAAATAACTAACTTAAAATAGTTTTAGTTAATACCATCTCCATTAGTACATTTGAAAATTTATTACTTAATTTTATCTTATCCAATTTATCCCTCCTACCTTTATTATTTCCAAACCCTAATTACTAAAGGGAACAATGTTGCGTCACACAAGGCTGGGGTATGCGGGGGTGGAGGCCGGAGGGTGGGGGAGCCATGATCTGTGTGGATGGGGATAGGAGGGGAGGGTGGCGGCTAGAGGCATAGGGGTTGTAACGACCCGTGTGTAAGGAGTTAACCACAAACACCTTGGATGTTGGTGCACAAGTTTGAGGTAAGAGATGAGCCCAAGAGGGGACTTTTGGGAGGTGCATGTGACAAGTGATAACGTGCATTTATGCCCTAGGAAGATGCTATGCATATACAGGCGCTTTTAGGCTGCTTTGTCAGGTTTTGGAGATTTATTTTGACATAGTAGATGGGCTCAGATGAATTGGCGTGTAGATCAAAAGATTCTTAGAATGATGTCTTCTATCTACCACAGAAGTTTCAGGCCAAACGGACGTGCACGTGAATTGGACCCATTTGGTGTGCAAGGTTTTTATTGCATGGATGTCTTTTACATGGTGCAAGGAGGCTTGGGGTAAAGTTGGAGTGCATTTGGAGCTGCACACCAATTGGGGAATTGGCGTGCAAGCATGTTTTTGCATGGTTACCTTGGTTTTGTCATTCTAATCATCTTTTCCCAAAGGACCATGTTGGAATTGTGAATATTTTGGATGTGGGAAGGTCATAGCTTGTTCCATCAAAACTACGTCGTTTTGATGCTGGGATTCACTTAATCAAAACTACGTCGTTTTGATGTTGTGTTGTCTATATAAGGATGAGGAGCCCTCTGTTTTAGGTTTTAGGGTTTGTTGTTCCACTAGCCGTCGCAGAGAGAGAGAGAGAGAGGGTAGGAGAGCTTCTGGTGGCTGCCGGAGCGTCTTGCGTGGGTGGTCGGAGTCTTGCGTGGAAGTGGGAGCAGGAGAACTTACAAGGTAGGGATTCTATTTTTGCTAATCCCTCTCTGTCCTAGGGTTCTTGAGTAGAATTCGGTCTATACCTGCTATTATATATATATATATAAATCCATATAGGTGTGATCTTCTATATGGATGTTGGCCTTCAATGGCATTTTGGTGTGATTCTGTTATTGGGTGATCAGTGCATGTTATATGTTCGATGAAATGCCTGTGTGAATATAGCTGTGTGTATATGCCTATTACATGTTTGGTAATATGCTTGTGTGGTTGGACTTGTGATTTGGTGTATGCATGCATGCTGGGTGTTTGTTCTATTGCCTGAATGGCTGGGTTTGTGCACTTGTGAACGGGTGCACACCAAGTGTTTGGTTTTATGCTTAAGTGACCGTAGTGTGTGTTGTGTGCATGACTGTGGTATCTGGCCTGAAGAGGCGGTTAAATTACTTTGCCTGAGAGGCGGTTAAGCCAGTGGCCTGAAGAGGCGGTTAAACTACTTTGCCTGAGAGGCGGTTAAATCAGTGGCCTGAAGAGGCGGTTAAATTACTTGCTTGAGATATGGTTTGTTAGCCAGTGTGGCTGGGGCTGAGGTTACGCCCGCTTGTGTGGAATGCTTTTTTTTTCTAATACTGCCATGTCACTACACCTGTGCACATGCATATAGCCGCTAGGAACATGGGAAGGGTTGGGGAGACTTGATCTCTACTGAGCTGTGGTTGCTCACCCCTCCTACTGTGTTTGCTTGTTTTCCAGGGACTTACAGGCGTTAGGTGGATACACCAAGGTGGAAGACCATCTTCATTTTATTGTTCACTTCAGTAAATGTAATTTTATAATTTATGTAACCCCAAGGGGGGGGATGTACTAAGGGATTGAATTGTAGTAAGGAACCTGGTTGGTTTGTGAACCTTTGATGTTTGATATTAAATAAAGATGTAGCTTGTTTGATTTATTGTAATTGTTAGTTTTGCTTGTGTGGCATACAGTGATCCAACCCCGTTGCCCTCCGTGTGGGTGAATGGGGAGTCACGTACCGGTTTCCTCGAGTCGGAAATTCGGGGCGTGACAGGGGTGGAGGGTGACATGATCTAACCGAGAAGGGGGCGGGGTGGAGGCATAGGTCGTGGGGATGGGAACACGATGCGTGGGGGGAAGGCAATGGGTGGAGGGAGGCGCAACTCAGGGGTGGGGGGAGGCGTGACACGTGGGGGGGAACGAAGCGGGTGGAGGGAGGCACGACACAAGGGTGAGGCGCTATGTGATGTAGGAAGGGGGATAATGCAGCGCAAGAGTGGAGGGTGGCAGTTTAAAGGGTATATTAGGAGTTTTGGAGAAAGGAGAGGTATGAAACTGATGTGGCACAACTATAAGTTTAGGTATATTTAGATAAAATTATAGTTGTAAGTAAATTTGACTAATACAATATCTAATTTATTAGAGGAATTTTTTAGCCTAATATTAATTTAGCTGTTAATATAACTAAGCTATTAGAAATATTCTACTTATCCATCTGTTCATGTCATCCTTTTGCAAACTTGAACGCCGCGGGGCTCTTTCTAGTGTACCCTCGAGTGATGGAAGTGGGCGTCAATGGTTACTGCCCAGTTGCGAGTTCGAACGGGCTCTTGTTCGTGGACTCACTCTTTTGCAAGTTATATGAGAATTGAGCTATGTTCAACAACTTGACCCAGTCTTTTTGATTGGCACTCACGTAGTGCCTCAGATATAGCTCCAATAAGTCATTGACACGTTTTGTTTAACCATCTATTTATGGGTGGAAACTTGTTAAAAAGTTTAAGTCCGAACCCATTATCCGGAACAGCTCGGTCCAAAACCGCCCAGTAAATTGTGAATCCCGATCACTCACGATTGTCTTTGGAATGCCCCAGTACTTCACCACGTACTTGAAGAATAGTCGGGCCGTGTCGTCTACCGTACAGTCCTTCAGAGCTGGAATGAAAACTCCATACTTAGAGAATCGGTCGACCACCATAATGATCGTACCGTATCCTTCAGATCTTGGGAGACAAACAATGAAGTCCATCGAATCACTTTCCCAAGGTCTTTCCGGAGTAGGCAACGACTCCAACAATCCCGCCGGCTGCCGATTCTCTATCTTGTCTTGCTGGCACACAAGACAAGTCCGCACATATACTTGGACGTCCTCGTAAAGTTGAGGCTAGTAGTAGCTCCTTTTCACCAACACCAAGGTATGATCGACTCCGAGATGACCAGCTCACCGTGAGTCGTGACATTCTTTGAGGTTGTCTCTTCTCAAATCTCCCCATTTAGGAACGTACACCCATTCTCCTCGAGTATGGAGCAAGTTATCCCTTAGCCAAAACCGCTGTGTCTTTCCAGCCTTGATGCATTCAACCAAGGACTTGGTTAATGGATCGTGCTGCATTCCTTCCTTCAATTTGTCCACCAGGGGGGATTGTGGTTGGCGAATGACTGCAAGTTCCGCCTTCCGACTTAGTGCATCGGCCACCACATTATTTGTGTCCGATTTGTACTTGAGCACAAAGTCAAATTCAGCTAGGAGTCCTTACCACTGTGCTTGCTTCAGAGTTAAGTTCCTTTGAGTTAGGAAATAACTCGTAGCAATATTATCCGTCTTCACCACGAACTTGGACCCTAGCAAATAATGCCTCCACACCCGAAGGCAATGCATAACTGTCGTCATCTCCTTTTCATGCACCGCGTACCTCCGTTCGGTGCCATTGAGTTTCTGGATTTCATATGCTATAGGATGCCCCTCCTGCATTAGAACTCCACCGATGGCAAAGTCTGAAGCATTTGTGTGAACTTCATAAGACTTTGTATGGTCCGGCAGTGCCATCACTGGTGCATTTGTCATGACTTGCTTCAACTTCTCGAATGCCTCTCGGCAAGCATCATCCCACACCCAAGTCTTGTTCTTCTTTAATAGTTCCGTCAAGGGTGCGACAATGTGAGAATAGTCACGGATGAATCTTCTATAATAGTTAACTAAGCCAAGGAATGAACACATCTTAGGGACTTTCTTGGGCGTCTCCCATTCCTTGATGGCTAACACTTTCTTATTATCCATCTTTAACATGCCGCCGCCAATGATGTGACCCAAGAAGGGCACCTCCTTCTTTGCAAAGTTACATTTTTCCTTCTTCACAAACAGTTGGTTCTCCCTTAAGATTTGGAAACCGTAGGTGTGCCTTGTGCTCCTCCAAGGTTTTGCTATAGATGACAATGTCATTAAGGTACACCACGACGAATCTATCCAAGTATGGTTGGAAGATCCGATTCATCAACGTACAGAATGTGGCATGGGCGTTTGTGAGGCCAAAGAGCATCACCAAGAACTCGTAAGAGCCGTATCTTGTGATGCACGTCGTCTTTGCCTCATCACCTTCGGCTATCCACACTTGCCAATATCCCAACCGCAAGTCTAGCTTTGAGAACCATCTTGCAGCACCAAGGGTATCAAACAGGGTATCAAACAGGTCGATGGCTGCATCGACCCATCGTGCTTTTTTTGAAATAACACCGGTGCTCTAAATGGCGCTTTGGATGGCTGAATGAATCTGGCATCTAACAAGTCCTTCAATTATTTTCAAAGTTCCTCTAACTCCGGGGGTGCTATCCGATAGGGCACCACAGCAGTAAGCCTTGCACCGGCTTCTAGCTCGATCCTGTGATCCACCTCCCGCTTCGGCAAAAGTTGTTTGGGGAGTTCGGGTGGCATAACGTCCTCAAACTCTTCAAGGACCATCTTCACTTTGGTTGGGGCTCCTCCCCAACACTTGGACATTCTTCCTTCATCATGGCAATGAAGGTTGGCTCCTGTTGCCTAACTCCTTCAGACAGTTGGAGCACCGAAAGAGACCTCGCCTTGAGCTCTTCCTCTCTCATTACCTTCACCATGCACGTCTTCCCCTCGTCTATGATGCATATTATGTTGGTGCTTAGAATTGGAATTTCCCGCACTTGGTCAATGAACTCCATCCCTAGCACCATGGGATAGTCATCCATTGACACCACGGAGAGATTCACCTTGCCTCTCCACTCGCCGATATTTAGCTCGACACCTCGAGCCACGCCATGGATTGGACTGGCACTAGAGTTCACCGCCTTCAGCCATCCCTTCTCTTCCTTGTAGACTATCCCCAGTCTACGAGCTTCTTCCACCTTGATGAAGTTGTTGGTCGCACCCGTGTTCACCAAGGCCTTAGTTTCAAGGTTGTTGGCCTTAGCGAGCACGTACATGCGCCCCTTCTGTCGTCCGGATGGTGGCACCTCCACCTTCGCCTTGATTGCGTTGAGAAGTTGCAAGAAACCAAGTTTTGGATCCCCTCGCATCCCTGTCTTCGTCTTCGTTGATCATTGCGGAGAGCTTGGAGCGCTTCGGGCACTCGAACGCCTTGTAAGGACCTTCACAAAGGAAACAGGAGATCCTTGGCTTCTCCCTGTCCTTGGAACCATTCGTGAAATATTTTGGGCGAAAGTCCTTAGACGGTTGGAAGGGTCTCCCTTTTCCTTCACTTCGATTGTCTCACCCACGTTTCTCCTTGTGGAACCTATTCATCTTGGAAGTCGATGAAGAGCTTGTGGTCTTCTCCGGCTTCTTGTATTCGATGAGTGATTCGGCCACCGCCATGGCCGACACCAGGTCCTGCACATTTCTCCACTGCAACTCCAACTTTGCCCATTGTTGCAATCCATCCATGAAGGAAAATAGTGAATCCTTCGCGGACATATCCGGAATCTCCAATATAAGTTCTAAAAATTGACGGATGTACTCCCGTACTGTGCCTCAGTGAGTAAGGCACCAAAGTTTCGCCCGGGACTCGTCTTCCGTATTCTGGGAATAGAATTGGGCCTTGATCTCCCGCTTGAAATCTGCCCAATTATCGATGACACATAAGCCACACTCCTTATCAGCATATCGTCGCCTCCACCACACCATAGTCGAATCGACTAAGTATAGTGGAGCGGTCTTCACCTTCTTTGCCTCGTCTATGATGTTCAAGGCATCGAAGTACTGCTCCATGGTCTAGAGAAAGTTGTCTAACTCCCTCGCATTCCTTGACCCAACATAGGTCTTAGGCTTCAGCACGTCGATTTTGGAGCTGGAATGGCCACCAACGCCACCTTGGGTGACCGCCATCTTGCATAAAGACCAATCAGCCTTGATCTCTTTGATTTCCTCTTGCATCGCCAGGATTTGGGACATGAGAGAACCCTTCAAGCCCTCATATCGAGAGTTCATGTCATCCATTACTGAGTTCAGAAGCCCTTGCATCCTCCCATAGATTTCTTCACCCTCTGAGTCCAGCCTTTCGATGCTTCCGGTGTGCTCCTCGACCACCTCCATCTGTTCAGCTAACCCCAACTCCAATTTGGCTAGTCAACTCTCCAGCGGACATGTTTCCCTTGAAATGGACTTATCTCTCCTCCGTTCCTTAGCGTGGTGCTCCTTGTCGCGGCCTTCGTGGTCGCCACCACTAATGACAACAAATCTCCCGTTTGTCATTTTGCATCGTCTCGAAGCTTTTGATTGTTCCACCAAACTTAGCACCGAACCGTGCTCTGATACCACTTGTCACGGGGTCAGCCTTTATAACAGCTTAACCCGTGCGGCACCTAGTTTCCACCTGTACGAAGGAACGCTAGGTTATCCTAACTCGTCGCATTTGGATCGGAACCCATCAATCTGTTGTAAAGCAATTGTGTAGGGAAGCGTTTAGCGGAAAAACGATTGAACGAAGGTAGCAAACGATTGTATTGATTGCTTGAAAGCTTTACAACATCACTCTCCTACATATAGATGTTAACACTTTTCTGGTTCTGCCACCAGGAGACATCATATCAGATGTCTTCCAATACCCTTCCCGAGAGGCCCAGCTCAAACCGATTTGAAGCCCTACACAAATCCTACGATATCCCAGGCATCATCAACGAAATCGAGATGCTAGAGGATAGAGGCCATCGTTGTTTGCTCGAAAGAAAAAGTAATCCCAAATCCCAATGAAGGTCGGGAAATACAAAAGGTAGATGGCAAACGCCAAATGTAAGGAAAAGAGGAAGCGTAGGGAGAAAGAAACGTGAGGAAGGATAGAGAGAAGCATTGGTTGTGCTCGTAAGCTTTGAAGGATTAATTTGAAAAAATAAAATTAAGTATAAATAGTTAAATGCATAAATGGCAAATATTTATATTTTATATCTATATATGTGAAAACAAATTAATATAGAGAGTTATTTTTTAGTTTAAATCCATTGGTATTTTTTATTTTATATTAAAATAATAATTTGCACACAGTCTTCTCCCTCACACGTCTTGCAGTCGCCTCCCTCTCCCATTGTGACCGGCCCCCCATCCTCCTCCCCCGTCACACACAACTTGTTCACCCTCGGCCGGTGTCCCCCCCCCCCCCCCCCCCCAACCCCAATTTGCAGGTAGAAGGCCATAAAAAGGCTATGAGTTATGTTTTGAAATTATGTGATGTAGTGGATTTGGCGTGCGATAAACAAGAGGCACGGTCGAACCAGACCCTCTGGGGATCGCCGCAAGAGCTCATGGACTGGCTTTGTGATGATGATTGAGTCTCTTGCTTCTGTAGCTATTTGTATCTAAGATTGGTTGATTTGTGATGAAGCCAACCGAATTTGTGGAGGCAGTGACAAGAGAGAGGTAGAGAGAGAATGAGAGATAAGGATATAGAGGAGAGAAAAAACATAAGAAGTCATAAAATAATATGTAGAGAATGAGTAGTAATTCGTTATTTGTGTAGAGTTACTGTAGTAATTTCCAGATCTGTAGAGCTATGTGAAGAGTTTATTGGAGCATAAATTTAAAAATTTACTATTTAGATGTAGATAATAGAGTGGGTTAGAGTTGCTCTAAAGTTATATTAATTTAGTTATTTATTTCTTTAGCTAATAAAATTTTGTTAGAGCTTTTGAAAATGCTCTAATATCTTGTCAGCCTATTTTATAACCAATATTACTATATACCGCTTTAATTTCAACTCATTGATTTTATTTATTTTACTTTCTTTTTCCTTTTTAAAGGAAGTTTCGACAAGTCATTTGTAGGCTTACTTATGCTGTTCATTCCATTTAATTTTTGTATTTCAAATAAATTTAGGTTTTGTGCTATCAGAGCATTCACTGGAAATTATTTATTTGTATTTTTCAATTTAGAAAGCTAGTTTGACAAAAATGCTTAAATACTATACTTTTTAGAGTCTATTATAACCAAAATTTTAACATATTAAATATAACTCTTAAATTTAATCCAACACTATTTACTCTGTATTTGGTAAATATTATATTTTTTCACCACATTTTTTATTTCTTCTTCTCTGTTCACTCTTATTTTTTATTTATACAAATAAATAAATAAATATTTAAAATTAATATTTTAAGTAATAAATGGTTAAGATAGAGAAACTGAAAAGTATGCTTTTAAAAGGCATGTTGTTAAAAAAATACTTTTGATTATTTTGAAAAACCAATTTTAGATAGGCTACAATAAATACTTTTAAAGCATTTACTATAACTTTTCTAAAATTGGTTCTTCAAAATAAGCGAACATATTCTTTTTAACAATCTATTTTTTTAAAACTCACTCTTCAGTCTCTTTATTTTAACTATTTACTAAATAAAATATTATTTGTAAAATATTAAAAAAGCACACATGAAATTGTAAAAATTAATAATAAATAATTATTAGTTATATTATTAAATAAAATCACTCTTTACTTAATATTTATGTGTATATTTATTTATGAGGAGATATTTATAGTTATTTAATTAGTAGTGTATTAAATCTTTAATTAAAAGTACATATCGATTGAATTTAAAGTCGAAAAGTATATATGAAATTGAATGATTTGACTTCATATTAAATAAGTGCAAATCCAACAGACTTTTTGGTCATGTTTGATATATAGGGAAAAAAAGAAATAAATTATATTATATTTCTTTTAAGCGTTTAGTACGCAAATAAAAATAAAATCAAGAATAATATACCTTAGGTTTACAAAGGTAAGTTGATTTCTTTTATACCTACAAAGGTTTACTTTTATAAGATAACTTTTTTATTTTATTTTATCATTTTGGCCTTTGTTTTTTCCTCCTTGTCTTTGGCTGCCAACCCACTCCCCATGTCGCACTTGCTACACCGGCCTCAACCCCTTCAGCCGTGTCGAAACTGCCAAGCTCCACGATCTCTGATGCGTCCCTCCCCACCAAGCTCTATAATCTCTAATGTCTCCCTCGTCGTAGCCCTCCCCCTCTCTCTCTCTCTCTCTCTCTCTTTTTCCTGGTGCCTCCTTTCCCACCGATCTCCAATGCCTAACTTCGCTCCTGGCCCTGCTAGTCTCTCTCTCCCGACACCTCCCTCACCGCCAAGCTCCATGATCTCTGATGCCTCCCTCCCAGCCAAGCTTTACACCACCAGGTTCCATGGTAGCCCCCTTCACTCTATATAACTCTCTCCCCTTATCGATCTCTGAAGTGGCGTTGCCACTTAACGACGATGAGGAAGAGACTGTGGCATGGAGATGTAAAGACTCGTATTTGGGTAGGTTTGAGAGATAGTCATTCTATGGGAATGCAACTATCTGGATGGTAGTATAGTCGTCGATGTGAGTATTTTGACTATACTTGGGCCTGATTTTTGAGTCGGGGCCCCATTTGACCCAATTGTTGACTTTTCGGGGTTAATTGGTTGACTTTGCGTTTGAGTGGTCATTTGAGTGTGATAATATCTGCTTAGTGTTGTGCTCGTCATTTCGAGCGTGTTGACAGTAATTGGGCTCAATTTGGAGTTCGTGACCTCGGGAGGTCAATTATTGTTGGGAGGCCAATTATTGACAGCAATATAAATAATTAAGAAACTGCTTTATCTCTTTAATTTGCTTAGTGCATGCGTGTTTGAGCAAGAGAGAGAGAGAGAGAAGATAAAGAGCTTCCCTTGGTGATTTGGGGCAATTGGAGTTCGCGGACCGTAAATAATCTTTCTAGGTAGGTGTCCTTGAATCTCTTATCTCGATTCTGTCTTTGAATATGCATGAATTTATCATGATTTATGAAATTGAGTATGAACCCTAGGTTTTGGGGAAAACCCAATTTTTAAGTTAGATCTAATGATTTAACATAAGATTTGTAGGTAAGAACTGATTTATATCAGTTTGGGTATGTAATTTTGTACTCTGTTTAGTAAAACGCGTGTTTGTGAGTGCTTGGGGGTTGCTAGGTTGATTCCAGACGAAAAATAGGCCAAAAACAATGATGAACAGTACCCTGGCGAACTGTAGGGTCGAAGTTCGTAGTCAGCAGCTATGAAGTCAACAGCTTCGTAGTCAGTAGCTTCATAGTCCGGATCAGTTAGTCCAGATCAGTAGTCCGGATCAGCAAGAGTGATCCGTATCATCGCTCAGTAGCAGTGTTTCCGCAGCATCAATCCGTAGTATCAATTCCGCAGCAGTGATCCGCAGCTTCAATCCGTAGCAGTGCAACTGCACTGCACTGGACCATTTACATTGTAAATCATTATGCTTCTACACATTTAAGTAAGTTACAATGTAAATAACGAAATACCCCTTTTTTGGATTCAAAGAAAAATACTAGAAAAATTAATTCCCACTTCTTCAAAATGTGAAAATTGGGATTTAGTGTAAAATCTCGGAAAAATCCAGTTTTTCGTAGAGGTGAATTTTTGGAAAGTAGGGTTAGACATTTCAGAAAAATCCCCAAAAATCAGATTATCTTAGTTATCATATGGAGACCCAATGCCGGGACTTTTTATTGTAAGAAAATAGCTGCTATGGGTATCTCCTTCCTTAGTCAAGGAATGAGGATCGACTTGTGAAGATTGGCTATAGTTCAAAGGAAGTGTTGTACACCTTAAGACCATATTGGTGTTGGTATGTTGGTTTGCGGATTTGGGACTTGGGTTCCATGACTTGTTGGGTTCTCATCGTGATGTACCGATGGTGCTATGTGACTGACGTGGCAGGCATATGCGCCGATGGCAAGCCTGTGTGGCGACTGTGGCCCGGCATATTGCACTGTGGACAGGTTAAGGCCTCAGTTGAGCCGTTGAGCTCGTGGAGCTAGGGTTGAGTGCCCTGAGTTGGGATCCCGTGGAGGATCGTGGACAGGTTGTCCTATGTGGGCAGGATGGGTCCTGATGTTTGTTTGCAGGCTGAGTCCTGATGATTGTGCACACTACACAGTGCACGAGTACACAGAGCATGTAGTATAGACTTGTATGTTTGCATGATATGGAGTATTAGGGTCACCTACTGAGCTTGTCGCTCACCTCTACTTGTTATTTTCCCTTTCAGGTGTGACCCGAGACTAGTGGAGGACATTCTTCCAGGAGGACGTGCCCACTACTCTGATGTATGAATACTGTATTTTGTATTATATTTTGTGTTGTATCCCGGACATGGGTCTGTGGACAATTGTATTTGCATATTGTTTGTGATGTGATGTTTGTATGACTGTTTGACTTATTGTATGCATGATGATGTATAGGAAAGTACAGGATTACCCTTGATGTATGACTGTACAGGGTTGCATATTTGAGATAGCACCTGCGGTGTAGTCTCTATTGGTGCTAGTCACCAACCCCTTGACCTTTCGGGTGCGGGCAAGGGGAAGTCATGTACCCGGTTTCGGGTTCCCTGGAATTTGGGGGCGTGACAGGAGATCTCTGCATTTTGTTAATTTAATTTTTACGTACCAAACAAGTTATTTATTTTATCTTTATATTTAGAGAATTTTTTACTCGTTTCACAATATTACTAAATGCAACGGGAATAAATAGTAACAAAAGATTAAAATATTACAATATTAAATAAAAAGTGATTTTATCACTATTCATAAATAAAAATTGAATTTTTTACTTTTCACATGTAAAGAGTAAAAAAATTTAATGTAATATTATTTATCTCTCTATTTATAGATAATAAAAAACTATTATAATTGCTATAAGAGCATTCACATTAGGTATTATATAGTAATGTTTTCATATAATTTAGGATTGAGTTTTAAAGTTTTAAAGTTTTAGTAAAAATGGCTCTTAAAGTGTTTTCAATACTAGCCTGTATTTTTATTTCTATATGTAAATAAAATTTTAGATGTAAATAATCATTTTTAAAATTTAACTCAAACACTCTTCTTTATTTTATATGTATTTTTATTAAAATAATATTTTTATTGGTTATTTTCCTTCCCAAACCAAACCCACCCATGCCCTACAAGATCCATCGTTGCTCCTCACTCCCTTCATCCAGATCTTGTTGGAGTTGGCGTGAAGATCCGCAAGTTCCCGTCCAACTTAAGACGAAGGATCGATGACGTGGCATTGTATTTGGGGTAGGCTAGGAACAACACTCCACTGGATGATGCCTGTAGGCCCATGTCTATGGCACCATGTTAAGGTCCGCCACAAGAGTAATGTCGGTAACTCCGTTCAACAATCAGAACTTCCTTATCATCCCCTAGTTTTTGTTGGTGTCGCCTTCCCTTGAATGAGCAGGCGCGAAGAGGGGCTACGACTTTGACACAATGAGGAACAGGTGATCTGCGGCAAGAGGAGAAAGGCTGTTGCCCGATCCAAGGCGATAACGAAATGCCGAGCCATCGCGGAGAGAGAGAGAGAGAGAAGTGAGATGGGAGAGCGTCGCAAAGTTTCAATTGTGTTCTTTTATTCCATCTTCGCTGTTCTAATGCCGAGTCTGGCAGTAATTCCGCCATTGCATCACGGAGAGAGAGAAGAGAGATGGGAGAGAGGAGAGAGAAACTTAAAGAAAATAATAAAATAATATGTGAATAATAGGCAATAACTCTTCAAATGTGAAGAGTTACTATAATATTTTTCAGATGTAGAGAGCAGGGCCGACCTTGGAGTTTGGGCGGCTATAAGCGGAGTATTAGAATGGGGCCCCTCGTAGTATACTTATGGAAGGAATTTTTTTCTATTAAATAAATACAAAAAATCTAAAAAAAAAATCGCAGCATCCCCCTATAATAGGGAGCAAACCAAAATTTATCATGAGTCCATACCTCTAATCATAACTATTAATGATCAAATGAGTTTTAATTAGGTTCTTCCTAACTTCTTAAAAACATTACAAAAATAAAAAACTCATACCAATAATAAGCCAACAAATTGTGCCAATGTAGCAGATTTCCAGATTTGCAGTGTTACTAAGAGATAGAAGACTGTGAGAGCTAATCAAGCGTAAATTTCTAATATTAGTCATAAAAAAGCCTCAATTTTCTCAACTTTGTTTCACTAATTTTTTCATAAATCTTAATATTAGTCTCATAGTCTCCAACTGGTAAAACAATAAAAGAGAACCGAGGGAAAGAAAAAAGAGATACAAATAACAAAATGTAAGACAAAATTTGTAGAAGGAAATTCTTGTAGCGTAGAATTTGCAACAATGCTAAAATTAAAATTGGTATGTGTGATTAAAATTTTTCGGCCTAGGATATTGTAGTTTATGTAGTTTTCTTTTTTGTTTGTATGTGAGTATAAAGGTTTATGTGCTGTTTTGGGACTGCGTAGAGCATAGTGTGTTACTTGCTAGACGTGACGGCTACTGGTTGCGAGGGGAGAGGCTCAAAGGCAGAGATCCTGAGGACTAGAGCGGCGGATCCGGAGGGGGAGAGATGGAGGGGCGATGCCGAGATAGAATACGGTGGCCGAGCGCCGAGGGGGGCCTATAATAAAGAGCATAGAGTAAAGCCAAATGAGAGGGAGGAGAGTTGGAGCGGAGGGGCCCAAGTGGAGAGCCGGAGACTGCCGGATAAGGAAGGAGAGAGAGGTGGTAAAGGCCTTTGCCGATGCCACTGATCATATCGGAGAGAGAAGAGTTGACTGACGACAGACTGGAGGCAAGGCACGAGGATGAGAGATTGGAGGCGAGTCGTGCGCCTGAATGCGTGATTCCAATTTCGTTTTCCCTAGCTTGGATGGGCCTCAAAGCAATGTAATACCAAATTAAAAATTTTAAAATTTAGGCCCCACAAATTTGGGATCTTAATTGACTTGCAAAAACCTAGGACTGGCCTTAGCAGAGAGTCATGTCAAGAGTATATTAGAGCATTAATTTTACATTTGACTCTCTCTTTATAGTCATGTCAAGAGTTTATTGGAGCATTAATTTTATATTTAACTTTTTATTTGTAGACAATAGAAAGCCTTAAAGATGCTATTAGATTTTCTAAAATAGAATTTAGGAATATAAAGCGAAAATAGAAACTTCATATTTTAAAAATCTTTTATAAAATAAAATTTATTTTTTTAAATATAAATATAAATAAAATATATAAATTAATATACTATTCAAAAAATATAAAACCTAATGCCTTGTCACACGTTATTCATTTCTCACCAAATCTAAATAAACTTTGGAACTAATTATTTAGTATTTTTAAAAAAGGAAAAAAAGGCGAGTCAATTTCGCGTCTTGTTTTGGCGGAGAAATCGAGAATGCCGGGGTTTCTGTGGCGTGCCGGAGCGAAGCTGGCCGTGGCTGGCACCGCTCTCGGCGTCGGCGCCGCAGGGGCCGCCATCGCAACCTCCGACGATCCGTCGACTTCCCTCAAGCTCTGCAGGACCGTCCCTCTTCGCCTTCTGCGCGACAGCGTCACGGCTGCCACTATTGCCTTCGGTGGGTGCCTTGGTCCCTACTCTGCTATTCGCGTTTTGTCGAACCAGTCTTGGAATTAGGGTTTCACACGGGTTTTGTTGCGTCGAAACTTATTGATATTAGCAAAAATGCTTTCTTTTGGCACAATGTTGGGAGTTTATGATTATTCGCCGTCTTTGAATTGTTGATTTATAGGCACTCTGGTTTATAATTCTACATTCTACAATCCAACCCCTTCTGTTGTCCAGCGAGACGATGATAACAGAAGATGTTTTGGGGTGTTTAATTTTGTTTTTGGAAATGTCTCTATTAATAACTGTTTTTAAATAAATACACGTTGATAAATAATTGGAGAACGACTTAGTTTGTTTGACCGTGTGTTCATCACAAAAACAAGCTTTCCCAAACACCCTCCTAGGTTACTGGTTTGTCAGTGACTAAAAATAGGAAGCAGAAAATGTGCGGGGTTGTGGATTATCTATTTATTTATTTAATCTTTGATTAGCTACACAATGAGGTGTGTTTGGCTTTGATATAAGTCATGGAATAGCATTAATAATACCATGAATTAAATTTAGGAAGGCTTAATAATACCTCACTAATAATATACTCTTATTCCATCCCGAACCCAAATGCATTATGGTGGTATGCTGAGATTAGTATATATTTTTTGGTTATCTAAAGAATTGTTTGTGATGGTCAAAATGTAAGGTTGATGTTGCATTAGCTCATATTTACCATGAGGTTTATTTTTAGCATTCATAAAACCATTTTTGATTCTCCTATTGCTAAATGAGATTAAGGTGGGGACACGTGTCGAAGTAGGATCAGGGTTAGTGTCTGACAAGTTTTATTTAATATCAAAACAGTCTTGAATGGAATGATTATAGCAGAAATCCATGTTGTTGGAACATGTACTTTTCTATGAAAGTGGTAAAAGGAAATCATTCCTGTCAAAAGCAGGTTTGACATACTCTTTCGGTTGTAAATCCTCATCATTGAGAGGTTGACTAACTACAATACTTGGAGAGGGTGGTGAAGTGACCAGTTGGGTTTAAAGACCTGTTTGTAAATCACTTTTAGCCCTACGGGGCTAGCATGGTAGTAAAGGTGCATGCCTACTAGTGGTGAGGTTGTGGATTCAAAACCATGCATCTACAGGGTATGAGAGTTTTAGGGGTAGGGTATGAGGGTTTTAGGGGTACAAAGGAGTGTGTAGGGTTTGAGGGCATTATTGTATTTTTTAAAAGAAGTGGTAAAAGGAGAAAATAATGAACCTATGGATGCACTTGAAATGAGAAGCCATGTTGATGTGCATTTCATTTTGGAGAAGTATATTTGTAGGTAGATTGTCTAGATAATGTATGTTGGAATATCTTCTTTGCTGTTGGATTTGTATGATTTTTTTTTAAAATTAATATCAATCTAACGACAATTAGGGTGTTCCTGCGCAGATTACTTGCATATAGCATTGCCTTCAATTTTTTTTTTTTTTTGCTTTCATAGAAAATGAAAATAAGAAGCTTGATTATGCATAATGCTTTGATTGTAAATTGTCAGGTACTTGGTGTAGCATCAAAGATAGATGAATCTAGTTCACTTTTCATGGGTGGATTAGATACAATTCAATTCTAGGTTATTGGGATTGATAATTAAAACTTGAATTGCATAACTGTAATGTCACGTCTCTGATTTTGGAAAATCAGACTGAGCGTGCTCGCACCCAAAGGGTAAATGTATTGGTGCTTAGCACCTAAAAGAGACTACACATTGAGTGCTGTCTCAAAATTAAACCTACCAAACTTGTAGATCATACAACTAAGGTATCTGTATATTTCCCCATCTCACATGATATGAAAACCAATAAAATCCATTGTCATTTAATAATAAAATCATGTCATCAATTTTGTACAACTTTCATGGATCCTTTTTCGAATAACAAATACACCAAATCAAATATCATGTACAAATATAAGATCGTAGAGTCATTACATTGTGAGCAATCTCGAATTAGTCCATCCATTATCTGCAAAACAGTTAACAATGTAGGGGTGAGCATGTATATGTTCAGTAGATGATTTATCTCAGTTCTACATTCTCAGTGTATGCATATGATCATGTAGTGCCCCAGACTACCCAGTACCCATATAATAACCAAACACATCATAAGACAAATATTACAAACCAACATCAGTAGAGATTAGAGAAGACTTCCAAAAATCAATGTAGTTCATTATCTTATCAAGTACTCACAATCAATATAACATGTAACAACGGTCAATATCCATAACCAGTATAACTATCATCAGATTTATTATCACACCATTCATATTCATTGTATCAGACCAACAATAACATATCATTTTAAGTTATTTATATTATAACAATCCAAGAAGTAAACAATTGGTAGGCTACACACAGTGCAATCATACTTTAGGGTCATCGCCTAGTCTAGACACAACAATTCACAATACAATCAAAACATTAGTTTCACATTACAAGTCATCAGACCCTAGCCTCTTATAATCCAAACCAAGCTCAAGCATTAGCATGTCAACCAATAATCTCATACATATAACAGCTCATACACACAAAAATTTACTAGCTTAGGGCAAGTGGCCCTGTCACATTAATAACCAATTCCCAACTCAGGCATGAGCATAGTTATTAAAGGCGCACATATTATATATATATATTTAAAATATACTAATAATATTTTTAGGTTAAAAAATATTTCTTTCTCTGCTAAATAGAAATTATGCCTTCATTTGTATAATATATCTAAAAAAAATAAATATATGGAGGAATCTATTCAAAAATATATTTGGGAGCATAGTATATTTTAAATATATATATATATTTTATGAGAGCCTCTTAGTCTGCTAGCTCAAGCATCATGGCCTTAGAAACTCATACCTCCAATGCACCAACTCAGACATCATGGCCTCACAAAAACACATACGTCCAGTACACCAGCGCAGGCATCATGGCCTCATAGAAACTTAGCTCATGGAATATCATAAGAAGATAAGATTAAGGACATGGATCTAATCCAAAGACTCAAAGACTCGAACGGTCTAAGACTTAGCTCATGGAATATCACACAAGTTAAGCGAAAGTCATATTGTAGACTCGAAGACCCAAAGGATCGAAGGGTCGAAATAGACCCAAAGACATGAGCTAAGATTTTTGAAATAGATCTGAAGACTCGAAGACATCAAAGTTAAAAGTCGAAGCTTTGAATTGTCACACTCCATCTAAAGGCTTCGATGCTATCAAATCTTCAAGGCTGCTCACTTCAAAGGGTAATGTTTTGTTGCAAAGTCAAATGTATCTTCGAGACACATATCTTCAAGGCTAGAGCCTTGAAGAACCTTAAAGGAATCTGACTATCAGTAACCCTTTGAGGAGGAGCTTCAAGGCAGTGACCTTCGAGGCATCCACACTTAGAATATTCAGATTACCATTCAGTTGCCATCTTTGAGTGTGACTATAGCTTTGAGGCAGACAACATCTGAAGACCAAATTAGCAGTCACTTAGCGATATTTATTAGCTAAGGTTTTAGTGTTCGTGGCACGCCACTCTCCAAAGTTAATCTTAGTGATGACTAATCCCTCATGATAACATATAAATGGACGAGATTTTAAAAAAAGGTATGAGCATGATATGGGTAGTATGTGCAATTAATCTCGACAATATGAGCAGATCTAATCATTCCCTTATCTTCGCCGCATGTTAATGGTGGGAATTCAGATTGTTGGGTATCGAAGTGCACACACATGTATTGTTGCATTATAATATTTACACATGCAGAAAATGAGGCATAAGAACTCCGAGGAAAATAGAAAAATAACTCTTGAGCATATAAAACATAACTTTTGGAGAGTTAAACCAAGAGTTTCCAACGAGAGAACTTGTGTGAAAATACATCTGAATATCGTGTGTGCATGAGACAATATATCCAGAAAACATTTCATTATCTAATCTCTAAATAGTATTCAAAAATCTAGCACAAACCATTTGGTAAGCTCTTCGTTAAAAGATCAGAGATCTGTAACAAGCTGGAAGAATATTCAATAAACTGTTCTGTCATCTAGTTTGTCTGTCACAGTCTTAAGCATTGTTATGTTAACTCTTTGCCAGACTTAAAATATTCTTCATTAGATCTGAAGCGTAGTAGTATAAGTTGATATTGTAAACACTCATATCATCGTCTGTATGTCATTAAATCTCCTGCATTTATTGTAAACCCTTCATTTATTATAGAGACATTTCTTCTAGATCCTCTATATCTTTCCTAGTACATTCTAAGTCTGTAAAAAAGTCAAGCATCTGTGAAGAAAGCCTATTTATCTCTCCTTTAGACTTATTGTTGAGACCTACAGGAACAGAAAAATGGTCCATTTGGACTGCTGACCAACTAACCAAAAGTGCTATCAAGTAAGCCTTCGAAGTCTTTTGGACAATGAAGAAGTCGACCGATGGTGGTCGATCCAACGAAAGTGCTATCAATCGACCAAGCTACGTCAACCCAACTACCAATGATGACTGGAATCACATCTGGTTACCAAACAAGTTTTTTTTGCTCAACCATGCCTCATTCGACCAAGTCGACCTCAATGACAAAATTTCATTTTCAAGCATGAATTTGTTAATTTAAGGTTTCAGACACCAAATTTCACCAACATACAATATCATATGGACTATATTAAGTTTAAACAAATTTTATTTCGATTTATAACTCATCTTACATCAAGATATATCACATTTAAGGTTTTTTCGCCAAAAATACGCCCAAATCCCATATTTCTCAATTTATTTGTTTTAATTCATTGTTTAGCATATAATCATCACAGATAAGTTAGGATTCATCCCCTATTCATCTTACAACTATCGATTTAAACAATTAGACTCAAAATGGAGTTTTTTTCCAAATCCTAGGGTTCATCTTAAATTTTTTATTTTCACCAAATTCAAGCATAAACAATTCAATCGAATGATGTAGAGAGACAGGAATACCTACCTGAAAGTTAATTCATGATTGGATTAGCCAAAACCGCAAAGAATTGAATCTCCAATCTCCTCTTCTCTCCTCCTCCTATGCATAGTGCAACATATAGAACAATGTTCCCTCTCTCTCTTCCTCACAGCTTATATACTTCTATATATTATTTAATTAATAAATCCTCAAAAAATCAATAATTAGCCATTCGGGATCCTAAACTCTAAATCGGGTCTAAGTAAAATTAAAACACTTGTATCAACAATCACATTATCATCCTCAAATAATAATTAACTTATCAGGTCAATTAAAAATGGGTCTTTACATGTAAGTTGATGATAATAGAAGTTGAAGGTTTGGGTATTTGTGGAGGAAGAAACTTAAATTGTGATGTGATTCTATGCTACCTGCTTCATGGCTCAAAATTGGCATTATATTTGTGTTTTTGAGAATGCAGGCCACCTGAATCAGACTTAAGGAAGCATATATATATATATTTTTTCCTTTTGGGTATATAATGTGTAAGGCAGTTTGGGCATGCGTTTCATAGACCTATGAGTGCATCAATTAAGAGGAGTAAAACGATCAATACAGTTAAAGTTAGAATGGGTAGGAATAGACCACTCAAAATGTGGATGCAGGTTACAAGAAAAGATAAAGTGTTTTAGGATATGACGAGAGTGAAAAATTAGATAGAGGTGAATGGCATTGTAGGATTTATGTACCTAACTTAATATGATTTTATTTATGTTCTATATAGCTGAACCTGATTAATTGGGATAAAGACTCAGTTGTTGGATTCATATTACATCTAGGAGTATAGTTTCTTTTAAAACCTATTCATGTTTTTTTGTGTTATCTGATATTCATGTCATTGAAGCATTACAGGAAAAATACATTTTAATTTTTATGATCCTACTTATTTATCCAATGATAGATTATCAATATTCTATGTGGGGATTGCCTGAAGAAAGTCTTGAGCGAGCAAGAGCTAAGCATGAGGTTCATCTTAGATCTGCACTTAAGCTACAGGAATTGTGTTTCAGAAATGGAGGATTATACATCAAGTTTGGTCAACATATTAGTCAATTGGTAGGTATTTAGATTTCTGATTAGTTCTTTTTAGGGAAGACCAAACCCCTCACCCTACATGTTAAAGATTGATTAGTTTATCAACTTATTATGATTTTGTTATATAAAATAGTGTGTGTGTATGTTTTACAGTATTACTAGTATCCATTTAGTATGTGTTTGTTTCCTTTTATTAATTTTATAGATATTATATCTTTAAAAGTTTTGAGCATGTGCAGGAATATTTAGTGCCCATAGAATATGTTGAAACAATGAGGAAGTCTATGTTGAATAGATGTCCAGTTTCTTCATATGAGGAAGTCTGTGAAGTAATAAAGAAAGAACTCGGAGGCACGCCAGATGAAGTATGTATTCAATTATTTATTGTGTTTTCCCTCATTCAAAATAAATAAATAAAAATCTTCACTTTACTCTGATCCATTCAGTGATCTCATTTTGACTGTCCTATATTTGGTGTGTTTCTGCAACTAAGTCTTTGTAATTTTTATCACTATCCTATTCAGACACAGTACAACTTGTGTGTTATTGTTGCCTGTGAATAAATGGATTACAATATTACTTACCTACTCATGCCCTTTCATGCACAGATTTTTGATGAATTCGATCCTAATCCAATTGCAAGTGCTTCACTTGCACAAGTTCATGCTGCACGCACACGTGATGGCCAAAAAGTTGCTGTTAAGGTTTATACTGCCTTTCACTCTTACTGTATGAAACGGTTTTTAGAATTTTTCTTTAATATGCCACCATATGATGAATCAAAGTTCTCATTTCAGTTTGTTCAGAATTTCTGGAACAATGTTCCATACGAAAATTTTTCATTCATTTCCCAATATATCTGAAATATGAAATATACAGGTACAGCACACTCACATGACGGATACAGCTGCTGCTGATCATGCAACTGTTGAATTAATTGTGAACACTTTGCATTGGTTCTTTCCTTCTTTTGATTACAGGTGCTGTTTTTTCTCTTCTTGTTCTTCTTTTTCCAATGGTGCAAACACTTCAAATTCATCAGACATCTGCAACCCTTTATATGCAGAAATTCACTTTTTCCGCAAGGCTCTAAAACAAGAGCTTCTGAGTTTTGTTTTGAGATCCCAAAATTAATTGAATTTTCATTTCATTTGCAGGTGGCTGCTTTGTGAAATGCGTGAAAGTCTACCCAAGGAAATTCCTCTAACCTATAATTGAATTTGGTTGACCTTTTCAACATCCCAGTTAAAGCAATAGACATGTTTTAATTATTAAATTTTATTTTTCACGTAGCTTATAATTGTGACGATCAGGAATTGGATTTCATGGTTGAGGCCAAGAACAGTGTGAAATGTCTGGAGAATTTTCGGAAACTATCTCCTCATATTGCACACTATGTATATGCACCAAGGGTATATTGGAATTTTAGTACTTCAAAGTTATTAACTATGGAGTTTATTGATGGGGCGCAAGTAAATGATGTGAAGGCCATCCAAAGACTTGGAATCCAGCCAACTGATGTTGCAAAGTTAGTAAGTGCTTCAGTGTCTTAATACGTGCTTTCTTTACATATACCATTCATAGGATATTTGCATGCCCAACATCCTGAATTACCTTTGCCTATTAGAGATCTTTGTGTTGAAATGTATGCTAACCAGGTTTACACAAAATTGGCCTAAATTTCATTATTCAAACTCTATTTCATGTATCTAAAATTCATCCTTAGTGCCTGCTGTCAATTAAGTGAGTGTACCTGTTCATGAATTTTATATATGATTTTGGGATTAGATTTATGCTATGAGTAAAATACTAGGCTAACTTTATGTATGCTGTGCATTTTTAAAATTTGACCTTTGTTAGCTTAGATTTGGAGAGGAGAGAAGAAGAAAGAAGAGAAGAGAAAGGATTTTAGTCATCTTTATCTAATTTGCATGGATTAGAGCACTCTCATCGGCCTCATCAAAAATTCTTCAAAATTTAATGAAAAGTACCAACTATCCATAGATCTACTATTCATCAAATTAATAATATATTATTATTAATACGGATCTACTGCAATGGAGCCGATGGCAGTGTCGGCGATGAAGAAGAAGACAGCGTCAGCTGGGGGGGGGGGGGGGGGGGTCACCGACACCGTCAAGAGGGGAACGAGGAGGGTGATGAACCACTGCTGCAAGAACAGCCCCAACAAGATATGGTGGAGAAAACCCGCAGGGGGTCTTCACGTCAATCATTCCATTACAGACAGGCACAGGAACCAAAATGGGGGTGGCACCTGAAGAACACGGAACTGCTAGCAAGGGCGTTGAGACAAATGATGATATGAATTATGAACATGAAGATTTGGAACAGCTGATGTCTGAAATCGGAAACATGCGCAACTGTTTGAGGTTGATGCCTGATTTTCGGAGGAGAGAAATGGCTGCAAAATTGGCCTTGAAAATGGCCACCATGTTTGGGGACAGTAGTGGTGAAGAAGAGGGCAATTGATTGCAGGGGATCTTGTTACTAGGGAAATCTCTTTTATTCTTTTGATTGATAAATACACAAGAGCTCAATTGATTGTCTTTTTTATGGGTCTCCCTGTTGAATAACACATGTATGAGTAATTTATGATCTGCACACAATCGACAACATGATCAAGTGGTAATCAACTAAGCGGGAATAGTATTATCATGGGAATTCTAATGAGATATTGCTATTATCATATGAACATAGGTAGGAAAAAAAGGTTACCGGTCTATGAATAGTGGTTAGTATCTTGTACAATTGGGGGAACAAATGACTTCAGGGTAGAAATCTCGGAATTGCTGTTCCTATGGGTGCATATGCTGTAGTTGTAATCCAGCTGCAGCCGCATTGAAAGAAAGTGCACATCGATTAAGCATTGCATGACCATGAATCCAAATCTCGATGCTGTTTTTTTCTCTTGATTTCTAAATGAGCCTTTTGAATATTTTTTTTATAAGTAAGAGAATTTATTTATTTACGAGAATTAAAATGCACACAAGAAGTAAGATGCAAACATACAAAAATGAAGATAACCCAATTAAAAAGAGTAATCATCTACAACATCCCAAATGGAAGAAAAATCCCGCCCGAAGCATACAACCAATCACCCAAAAAATGAAAAAAAAGTACAGGGGAGCTCGGCAGCAGGCCGCTCTTGATCCTCAAAAACTCGTGCGTTCCGCTCCCGTCAAATATTCCAAAGAATGCAATGAGGGACGACCTGCCACATCGCTGAATGCCTCCTCACACCGCTCAGCCAACCAACAAATAACGCGCGAAGAGATGAAGGCATCACCCATGAGATGCCGAAAAGACCAAGAACCATATCCCACAAACTCCTGACATAAGGGCAATGAAGGAAAAGATGATCCACATGTTCTGGCGAAGATTTGCACATGTAACACCGACTAACCAGAATAAAGCCCCGGCGCCGCAAATGATCTGCAGTCAAAATCTTCTCCAAGATGGTAATCTAAGCAAAGAAGGCCACCCAAGAGGGCACCTGCGCCTTTCAAACGCTCCTCCAAGGAAAACGCTCAGTTTGGGAAGGCGAAAACATGGAGTAAAAGCTCCGAACCAGGAACCCACGCTCCTGAGAGGGGCACCAACACATCCTATTCGCGGTAAGACGCACTGAAGGAACCGAGTACAAGGTATCAAAGAAGGATGAAAAACCTCCAACTCCCAATCCTGTGCAGTATGCAAAAACAACACCTCCCACTGCATGTGAGTACCCCGACGATAATGAATATCCTCCACAAAAGCCTCAGGAGAGCGTGCAAGATGAAACAGCTCGGGATACACAAGCTTAAGTGGGGACTGACCACACCACACATCATGCTAAAAACGGATCGTAGTCCTAGCCCCCAACTTGAACACCACAAATCGAGAGGACTTCCACCCTTGACAGATGAATTTCCATAACCCCGTTCCATGGGGACCGCAAGGCATCTAAGAGATTCATCCCCCACTCGCGATCCCGTACTTGGAGGTAATAACCTCCCGCCACAGCGCCCCTGCTCTACTCCAAAACGCCAAAGCCATTTCCTCAGGAGAGCAGTGTTAAAATGACTCAAATTCCGAAGAGCCAAACCACCAGAAGAAAGAGGTCGACACACCTCCTCCCACCTAACCAAAGGGATCTGGGGCATGCCAGCCACTTTCTTTCAATGCAGCCAAGGCGAGCAGGAATAATTTCGCAGCAACAAAAGTGCTGAGGTACTCCGCCGCATCCTGCGGCCTTGCATCGCCGTGTTGCGGCATTGAAGGAACCGCCCCCATTGCCCAAACCTAAACTCTCGCGTTCTCGCTGGTTGTTACTTGAATCACCACTGACGGTCTCGAATGAGAATCACGACGGTATTAGTGAAGACGAGGATCGATTCAGGGAGCGAGAATTGCTTTTGAAGAGTCTACAAGGTCTTGCTATATTTGGCGAAGAGGAACGGTTTACTGTAGCTCAAAGTTATGCATTTGCATTTTAATGAGACTGATGCAACGCTTTTTTTTTTTAATGTTAATCAATTTTTATATTTTTATGCATTTTTATGAGACATATGCCACTGGTCTTAGTGAGGGAACTGAGGAGAAGAAAATTGGAGAGATTTTGGATATTTTGTCAATTTGATGTTCTCTCTAGAAATGGAAAAAAATCAATAAATTTAAATTTTGAAGTACCGAAATTCCCTCCTCTTTTTAATACAAACCTCAATCTGAAGGGCTCGTCTTATTAATATGCTCATATTAGCTATTTCTTTCCTTTTTTTTTTGAAATGATATAGCATACATGAGAGTTTTTTTTGGTTTTAAAAAAAAAAAATTCTTGTGATATCTCTCAATCTTAGAAAACTTTAGGTCTTGTTATTTTTTAGGAGGTATTTGGTATGTGTTTTTAGTTGTGTTTAAGTTTCACAACTTATTAGAGTTGGTGTTTAAATTTTCTTCTCAGCCAAGTGGCAGCGTTGGATCTTGTTTTGTATCTTTACTGTCTATTTTTCGGTTCTTGTTAATGGCAGCCACTGTGGTTTCTTCGCGAGTTCCTGTGGCTACCGACAAGGCCATCACATGGTGAACAAGGCCACATGGGTTGGGCTTCTTTCTGGATTTTCCATTGGATGTTTGGGTAGGGGTTCACTTGCAGTTTCACATCTTTTGTTTCCTGATGATACTCTGGTGTTTTGCGAGGCGGATTCGGGACATTTTTCATCTGCGGTCTATCTTTGTATGGTTTGAGGCAGCGTTGGGGTTGCAGATTAATTTCGGTAAATTCGTTTTGGTTCCAGTTGGTGATGTGCCTTCTTTGTGGGAGTTGATCGATATCTTAGGGTGTCAGACTGTGCACCTACCTCTCTTGTATTTGGGTCTTCCGTTGGGGGCATCTTTTAAGACTAATGCTATTTGGGAGCCGATTATTGAGCGAATGAAGCATCATTTGGCCGGATGGAAACGCATTTACCTCTCCAAGGGAGGTTGGCTCACTTCCTCTCCCACTTGCCAACGTTGTATCTTTTTCTGTTTCCTCTTTTTGCGGTTGTGGCTTCTCGCTTAGAGCGGATCCAAAGGAATTTCCTTTGGGAATCCGAGGCGGGGGTACCAAAGGTTCATTTGGTTAATTGGGACAGTGTGTCGTTCTCTTTCTCATGGCGACTTGGCCATTAATAATTGTGTATATTTAATGTTTCTCTTCTCGGAGCACCCTTTCTAGCTTGCCGACCTACTTCTTTTCCCTGTTTTCTCTCCCCGCGACTGTGGCTTCGCGTATCCAGAGGCGTTTCTTGTGGGGCTCCGTGGCTGGCGTGCTTCGGATTCCTTTGGTTCGGTGGGAGGAGGTGTGTCGACCTCTCTCTTCTGGTGGTTTGGCTCTTCGAGATTTGCGTTGTTTTAACACTGCTCTCCTAGGGAAATGGCTTTGGCGTTTTGGGGCAGAGCGAGGGGCGCTATGGCGGGAGGTTATTGCCTCCAAGTATGGAGTCGCGAGTGGGGGATGGATCTCTTTGTTGCCTCGTGGTCCCCATGGATTGGGGTTGTGGAAATTCATCCGTCAGGGGTGGGAGTCCTTCTCTCGGTTTGTGGTGTTCGAGTTGGGGGCTGGGACTACGATTCGTTTCTGGCATGATGTGTGGTGTGGAGAGTCCCCACTTAAGCTCGTGTATCCCGAGTTGTTTCGTCTTGCACGATCTCCTGAGGCTTTTGTGGCGGATGTTCATTGTCGCCGGGGTCCTCGCATGCAGTGGGAGGTGTTGTTTGTGCGCGTTGTGCAGGATTGGGAGCTGGAGATTTTTTCTTCCTTCTTTGATACCTTGTACTCGGTTCCTTTTGCGCGTCCTGCCGTGGATAGGATGTGCTGGCGCCCCTCTCAGGAGCATGGGTTCCTGGTTCGGAGTTTTTACTCTGTGCTTTCATCTTCCCGCATTGAGAGTTTTCCTTGGCGGAGTGTTTGGAAGGCGCGGGTGCCCTCTAGGGTGGCCTTCTTTGCTTGGACTGCTGTCTTGGGGAAGATTTTGACTGTTGATCATCTGAGGCGTCGGGGCTTTGTTTTGGTTAGTCAGTGTTACATGTGCAAATCTTCGTCGGAGCATGTCGATCATCTCTTCTTTCATTGTCCTTATTATGCCAGGAGTTTGTGGGATCTGGTTTTGGATCTTTTCAGCATCTCGTGGGTGATGCCCTCGTCACTTCGTGCGTTGTTTGTCGGGTGGTTGAGCGGCGTGGGGCGGCATTCGGCAGTTTGGTGGGCCGTCCCTCATTGCCTCCTTTGGAGTATTTGGCGGGAGCGGAACGCGCGTGTTTTTGAGGATACGGAGCGGCCTGCTGCTGAGCTCTCTTGTACTTTTTTTCGTTCTTTGGGTGATTGGTTGTATGCTTCGGGCGGGATGTGTTATTCTTCCATTTGAGATGTGGTGGATGGTTGCTCTTTTTGATTGGGTTGTTGTTTTCGTTTTTGTATTCTCGCCTATCGTGCACTTCTTGTGTGCGTTTTGATTCTCGTGAATGAATAAATTCTCTTACTTATACAAAAAAATGTTTCTCTTCTCGGGTAATGGCTATGGAGCGGAGCGGAGGGCTCTGTGGTGGGAGGTGATTGTGGTCAAATATGGGGTTGCCGGTGGGGGTTGGATCTCTTTAGTCCCTCGCGGTCCTCATGGCATGGGGTTATGGAAATTCATCCGTGTGGGGTGGGATTCTTTCTATTGGTTTGTGGTGTTTGAGTTGGGGATGATGCTTCTATCCGTTTCTGGCATGATGTGTGGTGTGGTGACTCTCTCCTGAAACTTGTGTACTCAAAGCTGTATCGGTTAGCGTGCCTTCTTGCTGCCTTTGTAGACGATGTTCATTATCCTTGGGATACTTTTTTGCAGTATCCCAAGGATAATGAGGTTGTTTGGTGCCTTCTTGCCTCTGGTGTTTTGCGTGGTCCTTATGGCATGAGGTTGGCGATTTTTTGTAGTGGGAGGTGTTCTTTTCGTGCGCTGCGTAGGATTGAGAATTGAAGTCTTTCTCATTTTTTTTTTTGATTTGTTGTATTCAGTTCCCGCCTTTGTGGCTGATGTTGGGTAGGTGGTGTTGGGTGGCGTTCGGAGGTGTGACGGGCTGTCCTTCATTGCCTCCTCTGGTGTCTTTGGCGAGAGTGGAACGAGTGGGTGTTTGGGGGAATGGATGTCTGTTTTGGGTAGTCTCTGTTGTTCTTCATTGTGGGATGTTATCAATAATTGTTCTTTTTGAGTTGGTTATTGTCTTTTTGTTGTAATTATGCCTTTGCATGTTTTTCGCGCGCTTCTTGTGTGTGATTTTCATCTAATAAATTTATCTTATAAGAAAAAAGAGTTGGTGTTTAAATTTTGAATTTGAAAAATAAATTATATTCAATAAGAAATAAAATATGTTTAAAAAAATTATTTTTTAAAAAACGGATGCCATAAAAATAAAAAAAATTAGTGAGTTCAAGTAATAAAGTAAGAAAGAATAAATAAATAAATAGTCTCACACAAAAATTGAATTTAAATTTTAAAATATAAAATTAAAAGATATTTCAAAACAACTAATTTATTCAAATTAGGATTTGAAAAAAGTACTACTTTATTTAGAAAATAGGTATATGAAATAAGATTTGTTGGCCGGATTCTATTTTTTCTTGTTTTGAAAATAGGCAACCAACAATGCCTTATTCTTTTGGATTGAACTTTGTACCTGAATATTTGGAACCCCTTACAACTATGCTGACTATTGCTTTTTGTTTTCAATCTAATTTTTCCCTCTTTGACTTATTATTGTGTAGACATGATAGTAAGTGCCATTTAAGGGACAAGTGTTAGATATATTGATTCATTCTGAAAATTCACTTCTGGTTGTAATGCAAATGACCCCTTAAATTTGGATTTGATGTGATGCAGGTTAGTGAAACCTTCGCAGAAATGATGTTCAAACATGGATTTGTGCATTGTGATCCTCATGCTGCTAATTTGCTGGTTCGTCCTTTGCATTCTGGAAGAGGAGGCATACTAGGTGTGGCTTTTGTATTTGTTTATGTCCATCCAAACATTTTTATGTGAGGCTCTATATGGCCAAGTATTTATATTTACTTGAACACCCAACTCATTATATTTTATATTAATTTTATTCAGGGATTAGTGCATCTGTAAGCTTCATATATGTTGTGTACTCATGTTTGAAAATCCGTCTTTACTTAATGTTCATTTTCCATAGTTTTGGTTGCTGAATTGTGATTGGGATACCCTATTATGAAAATTATCTTATTGTTGTAGTTCTGTTTGTTGGTCATATTTTATAGTGTTCATGAGTCGGAGTGGAGAGGTTAAATTATCTACCGACTTGTTCTTAGTAGGTGGATAATTCTTCAATTCACCAACTCATCCACAAATATTAACAATTTGTGGGTTTGTTGAATAAATGGCGGGTAGAGCGGGTGTAACTGTCAATGCCTACTATGAGCTTATATTATAATTTAAACTTTTCTATAAACATTTAAAGTTTCTAAAATTTATATCTACGATCGTATTTATCTAATACAGTAATATTATATTTTTTTAAAAGCACAAAATGCCACTCTTGTTCTGAGAGTCATCCATTAACAAATGACTACAAACTATAAAATCTCTATTATTATTATTATTATTATTATTATTATTATTTTTCATCTTTAGTGTTGAGTGATTAGTGCAAATTAGAAGTTTAAATTCTCGCATAGGTGTTTAGAAATTAAGGTCTGATTGCACTTTTTGTTTCAATTATTCATTGTTAGGTGCGAAAAATTAGTCTTTCGAAATCATATAGTTTCTATTGTTGTCATCATCGTTGTCATCTTTTCTTTCTGTTAATAAAATAGAAGCTCAAGATTTTTACACACAAACGATCGTGTTTTGTTAGAAAATTTAGTGTAGTATTTGCATTGGATGCGTATATGTTGCATTTAAATTATCTCTGATTTAGTTTTATTGTATAATGAATGTGTGTAGGGACGGATCTAGAAAGTTCGATTAGGAGAGACCGAGATATAAATCATGTAACTCATATTTAGAAACTGTTGTCCAAAATTGTAATTGGTATTATCTAAATCACAAGTAATGACATGAAAGTATAAAAAATTCATTAAATTTTCCTATAACATTTTTTTAAATAATTGGAAAAAATTCTTAATTAGTTATCATATATTTGTAATTATGTAGTTTTCTAAATAGATTTTTTTAATTAAGTCTCCAAATTGTGTATATATATATATGCATGTAATCCTTCATCCGACAAGAATAATAAGAAAGAATTATTGTTTATATTATTTTTAACTTGGTACCAGAGCTTAATCTTAATTACCTAATTAGAAAAACCTGCAGCTGTCACCCCTTGCAAGAGCATCAATTCTTCCCTTGCATGATGTCATTTTTCTTGTCTAGTCATCTCCACCCGTCGCTGCCGTTGCGTCGTTGCCCGTTGCCATCTGACATGTTGCCATTGTTTGTTGTGCCGAAGCAAGAGCGTCGTTGTTGCTTAAGTGAATGTCGCGTTAAGGTTTCTCTGGATCTCTGCTTGTGTCATTGCCGCTGCGGATGCTGCCTTCATTGTCTATCGCCGACGATACCATCGCCGCCATCTCCATATGTGTTGGAGGAACATGTCACGTGTTCTAGATCAAACTGATTCCTCGATTCCTCTCGGTGTCGCGTGATTCTTTCTGTTGGCGCCGTCATTGCTGTTGCCAATTGCCGCTACGGCCGCCTATGCCTCTATCTCGGTTGTCTATTGTCGCCGTGTGTCACACACACAAAAATCTATTTTTGATGCACGAGAACTGTGGTGTGGCTGTGTGCACGTCATATTTGAGGTGACTTGCACGTGGAAGTTTGGTGGTTGCTATCTTTTCAAAGCCTTGAAATTATAATTGTGGCAATAGCGAGAAGGTTAAAATGACTATCAAAAATAAGAGTCCTCCATCTTTGGCCTCTCATGTCGCTCGAGTGTCTTAAGAGGGTGCTTTTAAATTGGCTTTATTTTATTATATCGGCTACATTTGGGTAATCGATATTGAAGCAACCGATCATATGACTAGTAATCTTTCTCTAATTACATCTCTTCGATCATTACCTGGTAAGTCTGTTTCGGTTGCAAATGGGACTCCTATGCTTATTACTGGGATTGGAAATGTTTCACTTTCACTTACTCTTTCATTTTCGTGAGTTTTACTAACTCCGAATCTTTCTAATAATTTTCTTTCTATTAGCTAAATTACTAAACATCTTAATTGTTCTGTAACATTTTATTTTACTCATTGTGTTTCAGGATAATTTTATGAAGATGACGATGACGATTGACACTAGTAGAGAGAGGCGGTTTATATTATTGAGAGGAAGCGAGATCATTGAAATCTGAGCCTAGACAGGAATTCCAAGTAAGGCATGAGACACTTGACTACGGAAAAAATTCTTTTATGGCATTATTGTTTAGGATACTCTTCTTTTGTTACTCTCAAACGATTTTTTCCTCGATTATTCAAAAATATTTCTGTTTTTAGTTTAAAATGTGAGTAATGCATTTATGCCAAAAATCATCGTGTTTCATTTAAAATCAGTGTCAACAAAAGTCTTATTTCTTTTTCTTGTGTCCACACTGCTCCTGCTTCGGGACAAATATTTTGTGTCTTTTATTGATGATTGTACTAGGGTAAGTTGTAAATATTTGATGAAATTAAAAAGTAATGTTATTCATGTCATTTCTTAATTCTATTAGATGATTATTACCTAGTTTTATACTCCAGTTCAATTGTTTCATTTTGAGAATGTTTGTGAGTTTGTAAATCAATCTTTAGCCGTCTTCTATAAACAACACGGTCTTCTTCAACAGATTATATGTGTTTACGCCCCATAACAAAATGTTATAGTAGAACATGAAAACTAACATTTTCTTGGGGTGGTTCGAGCTTTATGCTTTACTATGAAAGTTCCTAAATATTTTTGGGCAGATGTCATCATGACTGCTGTTTATCTTATCAATTGAATGACTGCTCCTATCATTGATTATCAAACTCCTTTGAGGGTGTTGTTTTGCTTCCACAACATCGCTTCATCTCTTAACATTCTTTAGGTTTTTGGTTGTATGTGTTTTCTTCATATGCACCAACTCCATCAAGATAAACTTGACCCTCGTGCTCTTAAATGTGTGTTTTTGGATTACTCTAATTCTCAAAAGGGCTATAAATATTTTTATCCGTATACGGGTAAATACTATGTCTATAGATATTCAATTTTGTGAGCAGGTATCCTATTTTTCTGGCAATATCTTTGTTGTTCTTCTTCAGGGGGAGCTTCATAGTAAGAAAGAGGAATAATTATGGTTGGATGAAAAGGTATGAATTTCAGGGGAGAAGGAAGATTCTACTATTATAGGTAAGGGGGAGTCGTTAGCTCCTAGTTTAGGGGGGGGGGGGGGGGGTCTTTAGTTTCTCCTAATTTTAATCCCGTAATAGTTGAATCAAGTAAAAATGAGAAACTAGTTTTGATATTTGATAAATATTATGCAAGACGAGATGCTACTTTCAAATCTGATCCTCATCTCAATGACATTATCATGCCATTGGAAAAATCTTATGGGATTGATCATGTGACACAAATTCCTACTAAGGTACTTATAGTTTAAAATTCAAATGATATATTATCTTCTGACTCTATAGGTTCATACAATCTTAAGTATCCTCTTCGTGATTGTAAAGAACCTTGTAGATTATATTTTTCAAAATTATCTTCTAATATTATTATCTTATTTTTAATTTCATCTTCGCCTGTGTAAATCTTACCATGCTTTTGCCCTTAAGTTGTCTTCTGTATTTGTTTCTAGTCATTTTCGGGAAGTTCTTGAAGATCCCAAATGGAAGTCTGCTATGGTAGAGGAAATGAAAGATATTTTGAAGAATTTCACTCAGGAACTGGTTGAGTTACCCATAGATAAAAAGACAGTGGAATGCAAATAGGTGTTTACAGTGAAGTATAAGTTAGATAGGATAATTAAAAGATACAAGACCAAATTAGTTGTCAAAGGTTACACTCATACGTATAAGATTGACTACCAAGAAACCTTTGCTCCTATGGCTAAGATGAATACTATTAGAGTTATTTTATCTAATTTAAATTGGCTATTACCAGTTTGATGTGAAGAATGCCTTCCTTCATGGTGATTTGATGAAAGATGTGTATATGGATCTTCCTGATTTTACACCAAAAGAAGCAAAGGTATGCAAGCTGAAGAAGGCGTTATATGGTTTAAAACAGTCACCAAGGGCTTAGTTTGGCCGATTGAGCTATTCAATGCAAGGATATGGTTTCAAGCAGTCTTTGGCTGACCACAAGTTGTTCTATAAAAGAGATGGTGATGATATTACCTTGTTATTTGTTTATGTTGAAGATATGATTGTCCAAGGTAATAACATATCTGAGATAGAAAAGTTTCATTGTCATTTGATGAAGGAGTTTGAGACGAAAGACTTATGGGTTTTAAAATATTTTCTTGGCATTGAAGTATTCAGATCCAAACAGAAAGTTTTTCTCTCTCAACAGAAGTATGTTCTAAACCTTCTAGTTGAAACTGGTAACTCAGCTTGTGCACTTACTGATACTTCTATTGAGATGAATCATGGTTTAACTATCTATTCTGATTAGGTTCCAACGAACAAAGGGAGATATCAGAGGTTAGCGGGAAAATTATTCTATCTAACTCACACTAGACTTGATATTTCATATGCAATTAGTGTTGTGAGCCAATTTATGCCTAATCCAATTGATCAACATATGAGTATTGTTAGCCGTATTCTGGTTTATTTGAAGTCTTCTTCGATCAAAGGTATTTTGTTTTTCAAGCATGGACACCTAAATATTATGGGATACACTGACTTTGACTTTGTTGGATTTAAATTTGACAAAAAGTCTGCTTCAGGGTATATATTATTTGTGAGTGGTAATTTAGTAATTTGGTAGAACAAGAAACAAAATGTGTTTTCTTTGTCTAGTGTAGAAGCCGAATATTGTATTTTTTATCATGCTACTCAAAAGCTTACGTGACTATGTATTCTTTTGTAATACCTTGGTTATGACACTTAGAATCTAGTGATGTCCTTTTGTAATAACACAGCTGCCATTGAGATAGCTAATAATCTAATACAGTATGATCGTACTAAACATATTGAACTCGATAGGAATTATATCAAGGATAATTTAAATTCTGGTATAATGGAGGTTTCTTACGTTAAAAGAGCAGATCAATTGGTTGATATGATGACTTATGCAGTGTGTTTTTTTTTTCATACAACTTTATTTAAGTTGGGTATGTGTGATATCTTTGCGTCAACTTGATGGAGAGAATTGAAAAAAAATCCTTAATTAGTTGCCATATATATTTGTAATTATGTAGTTTCCTAAATTAATTTCTAGGTCTCCTAATTATGTATATATATGTGTGTATGTAATCCTTCATATGATAAGAATAATAAGAAAGAATTATTGTCTTTATTATTTTCAACAAAAATCATATAATTCATTTACTATTATTATAGTTAGCCACATGTTCATCACAAATATTTTAAAACAGTCAATTATATTATTAATTAATTCTTATTATAGCTATATTAAAATTATATATATCATTTATAACTTCAAATACATATTTGAATTTATAATTACCTATATATGCATAAATAATATATATGTATTTAAATACATATTTTCATTTTAACTAATATTTGTATTTTAATATATAAACGTATATATGAAAATACATATTTTAATATATATATATATATATATTTGCATTTGAAGTTATATACCTTCTTTAATTAATAAATTCTAACTGCCATTAGAATTTATAATTTCAATATATATATATTTTAAAAAATCTGGGGCCATGCCCCTATATCTCTCGATGTGTGTATATTCCGTCACTGGATGTGTGTATATTCTCCCTCTCTTTCTCTATTTTAGTATGTTTATAGGATGGTGCATGTCGGTTGACAACATGTTTAACAATTCTCACTTGTTAATCGACTCAATTTGCAAGGAAAAAAAATCAACACATCGTATTCATTGTGTATTTTTCAACTAGGGTGGGGTTCTGCCGGGGGATGCACGCCCCTAATATGTTATTTGGGAAAATTTTTATTGTGATATAAAACTTTTGCTTGAACAATATGTAAGAATTTAAATAATGCATTTATATATCTTCCAAATAAAAATTAAACCCTCCTGGGAATAAGGTGACAGCCAAGGAATAACTAAAAATCTCAATCAATTAAATTTGACAATTAATAGTTGCTGTCACATAAAAATGTCGAGGCCCCAACAAAGAAAGTTAAACGTGGTCCAAGTATCCATCAACCAAAAGGGGAGAACCTCAAGGTGTGCATTGCACCATAAACCTTAGGATGTGCATTGTGCCCTACACCCAGGCGAGTGCATCATTGGATATGCATTTTACCTAGCATCCTGGATTCCTGGGATGTACCTTGCACCCTACAGTCAAGTTTGTGCATTGCACCCAATACCTAGGGGGTGACATAAGTGTATACATTTATGCACCTTGCATGAAGCCTATAATTGGCATACACATTTTGAATTTGGGTTAGCATTTCGCTTAAAAAATAATCCTTGCACCCGCTACACTACCTTTCCCAATCATTAGGTGTCTAGAAGGCTAGAACCCAACTTGTGCTCTATACACAACTTCAACTGGCAAGGTAAACGAGGGGTTTTCTAACCAAAATCAAAGACTCAGATGGCTAGGATTGTAGCCTTATACGCTTTTCCCCTCTGTAATATGCAACACCTTCATCGGTTTTTTTTCTTAGAACATTATTTTGCTCTTTTGGATGTAATTATCCCTAAATCTTTTAGGGTTAAGGGGAATTTGTAAATCGTGACCTTTTAATATTAATAATAAAAAGTTTATTTGTTGTCCAAAATAGATGAGTTTGATCTTTGGGATCACTCTTTCTTCGTGAAAACAATAATTATAAGGCGATCTCCAATACAAGCCTAAATATAATAATCCTTGAAATTGGAGTCCCTAAAAGAATTTGTATATTGTTAAAGGTTTCCTATCTTGGTAGGTTGAGGCTTATTATTTATTGGCTTGTGTGGGAGACCTGCTTCTACCTTTTTTTTTTTGAAGCGAAACTTGATATTGATATTGAATTATTTTTTCCCATTTGCAGTGTTTCGTTTTTTCCCCGTGTCTTGTCTTATTACACACTCTTGAGATGATTGAGGACTTTTAATATCGACCAAATAGTGCATTATGAGAATAAGTGATTTAATTTAGGCTAGAGAATAGAGAGACTAGAAGAATGAGAGAGGGCCGTTTTGCTGAACTTCGTTTTATGTTTTTTTTTTGTGTGTGTTTTCTTTTTCTTGGACAAGTACTAACTTATTGAGTCCTTAAGAAAAGGACTTGACTTCCTTTTAGTTTTTGTTAAGGGTGGATTAGATCTATATCACATATGTTGGAAAATGGATCCTCAAGCTTCTAAAAATAGGACCTATGTTATATTCATTTCATGTGTTTCAAAAATTTTTATTTTACAGGTAAGAGAAAACCACAGTTGGTACTTTTAGATCATGGCCTGTATAAAGAGCTTGACTTCAACACTAGAAGCAACTATGCTGCACTCTGGAAGGTACATCACTATTCTTAAAATGCTCCCTGCTCACCTGAGATTGTTTAAACTTTCTGGTTATTCTTTATTTCCTATCTACAACTTGGGACCTTTTGCAGGCATTGATATTTGCTGACGCTAAGGCAATAAAGGAAAATAGTGTGAAACTGGGTGCTGGGGAGGATCTTTATGCACTCTTTGCAGGCATTCTTACCATGAGGCCATGGAATAAGGTTATTGACACAACTGTTGATCATTTGGTAATCCAAGACAATGATGGCGATCGTTCAGAACTCCAGGTGATCTGTCTACAAAATATTGTTTTCCCATAATTAAATTAAGTACTTTTCAAACCTTGCTTTCCGTTTTTATGTTTACTCATGCTTTGGGAGAGTCTATGAGGAGATATAAAATTGTGACAATTGGAAACTGTAATGCTTCTAACGTGTAATCTCCCTTCTAATATGTAGTCTCCTGTTATATGTGAAAACTGGATGTGTTTGTTTTTGTGAGTGTGAGATGCCTTTTATGATTGTTTTTCTGATTTGCATTATGACTTATTTTGTTTCTTACAGATGTATGCATCACAGTATTTTCCTGAAATTACTGAACTTCTGAGAAGATTGCCGCGTGTAATTTTGTTAATGTTGAAGACAAATGATTGTTTGCGAACAATCAATAATTCCCTGGTACTGTGATATCTTGATACTCTACAACTCTTATCCTGTCATTTCGGCTTTGTTATTTTACTGAAAAGGCATTGGGAACAAAACCTGGCTTCAGTAACGAAAGTTCAGGATTAGTTTTTTTGTGAGTAAATATAGTCCTGGTTTCACAAAACACACATTGCTTCACTGTTCAGTACATCTTTTACCATGCGAACTTTTGGTGCATTATATTCAGTACCAGAATAATTACTGGTGGATCTGGATCACTGCTTATCTTCTATATATATATATATATATATATTGGTTTAAAAATTCTAAATGAAGAATTTATATCAGTGCTTATTTTATCAACAGTGAAATAAATGCTGTATTGAATTGTTTGCTGGAGGCATGCCCCTGGGAATCAGTTTATTTGAGAACAGCAAATCTGGGAGGCATGAACTTATTATGTTAGCATTTTTAAATGGTAATTTGAGATAAAATTACATGTTAGGATTGTTTTTCTAGTTTCTACATCATCTAAGCCAGTTCAGACTTGACTGAAAATTATAAATTATCTGTAGTTTTGCTTTTTGAAAACCATTTGGAGAGCCAAACCAAACAGCCTAAGTAGCAATCCTTTAAAAATTATGGTGCATAAATATAATTTATAAAACTGGGAATTTGGTTTCATATGGAATGTGAAATTCTGAGTGTACTTTCATCCCTCACAGTCACTCTTTTATACAGTTTCAGGGGTCATCTCTTGAGACATTCTTGATTATAGGAAAAGTTTCTTCGAGAGCTGTTATTGAGGCAAAGGTTTTACAACGGAAATCTTTCTTACACTGGATAAGTATATACTTGGAAGAAATATTGTTGCGTGCTCGACTCTTTGCAATGCATATGGCCTTGTGGCTTCTTCATATCAGGAGAGCCTTGACTTCGTGAAAGCATGGATTGCGAAAGACTGTTTGGGCTCACGTTTTGTTACCATTTATCTTACTGTAACTTGATTCTTTGTCTCCACTCCACATGAGAACTCACATTGTTATGGTGAAAAAGAGAGAGTGAGTTTATCTTCTATTTTTATTGAATGCAACAGCATTCCCGTTTGTTGTAGAACTTGAGCTATTTTGTTCAGGAACACATCATCAATGAGTTTGATGGAATGCAGGAAAAACAAATAATTTATTGGGAACAACGTTAAATGTAGTAGTTGACGAGGTTTAGAAATTTTGTTTTATTTGAAAACCCATTATATTCATGTAGAGCATGGTTATCTCCCCTTGAATTGCTTGGTCACTTATTGAAACTGATCGTCTTTTGGTTAATCACAGTAATGTTGTTGGGAGATTTTCCACAGAATTAAGGAGTTATAATTGTTGGCATAACAATTAGGAGTTGGCACAAAGTTATGATGTTGAAATTGGTAGCACAGGTATTGGCATAGTAGTAGGGATACTCATAACATTATAAGGCGGTTTTGATTGAGTGAACATATAGAGGGAGTCTAATAGTATATGTAATGCATGGTTTGAGTTTATGAGAGTTATATATCTTGAAGTATTATTTTATATTCGAAAGTAATTTTAATTTGAAGGAAACCAAATGTGAGGAGTTGAGTTCAAGATGAAGAGATATATCAAAAGATTAATATGATGACGTTTTAAAGTGTTGAAAGCCTTTAAAGCACTTAGCGAATGAAAGATAGCCAAACAACATCATTTTATTTAAAGGATGATGTCATTAGAACTTTTGATGATGTATTAAGCATTGCATGTGACTTAGCATGAAGGAAACGAGTATTGAGGCTAATGATACCATATTCTACTTATGACGTAGGCAACATTGTTGATGAAGGTGTTACGAAGAGACTAGCTACAATAAAGAAAGCAAGAGATATGAAACGATAATGATTGGATGAAAAGTTATTTAAATCTCAGTCAAGTTAAAGTAGAGAATGTTAACAAAGCCAACAAAATAAAGAACTAAGAATCAACAGTAAAACTCACAAGCAAGAATCAAAGACAAAAAGAAGCAATCAAGTGAAAGTTCTATCATAAGACATCACCTGCAACAATCATCCTACTGAGAATTTCTTTTCTTTGCTTTTATTATATTATTGTTTCAACTTATCTATTTATTTATATTATATTTATGTAAATCAAAGACCCTCTGTGGTGAGCTTCTTTGAAGGACCCTTAAATTTGTCTAAGCCTATTGTCCGAAGCATAATAGCACTCGCATTGCACCCTAGCTCTACACCTCGCCTTACCGTCACTCCTTGCTATTGTGCCTTGCCTTGCCATCACGACCTACCACTCCACCTCGACGACATTGCCGATCCAATAGCCATTGGGCCCTGTCATCAAAAATTTTTGCGATGAGCTTCATAATTTTATTTCAGTCTATTTTGGTTTATAAGCCCTACTTGCAAGAATCTATCACCCTTATTAGAAAATTATGCTTTTCTTGAATTTAACCTGTGTTCTGAAAACAGTCTACCACATACTTGTGTTGCCATTGTGTTGCATCATTCAGACGGTATTGTGTACTTGTATTGTGTGCTTGTATCAAGTTTTTGCAGTGCAACATTTTGTAAAATGATTACAAATATGTAATCATAATTTTACTAATGTTTTTGGCAGTTGTGTTAATTATTCAATGTCATTTTTTCTCTTTATATACTGGTAGTGTAGTATTTTGCACTGCATTATTTTATATGGTGAACCCAAGTGCCTAGCAAACAGAAATATGCAAACAGAACATGTCACCAATTTTATATGGTGAACCCGAGTGTAGTATTTTAAAAGACCCATTTTAATTTTTGTTTTAGACTTTCTTCCATGTCACCTATAAATATGCAAATAGAACATGTGATGACTGCTTTTGTAATTTAATTTTTCAAACACTAAAATAAGCAAGGAAATTAACACCAGTATCAATTTCATTCAGCCAAATGACATTAAGCCTTAAGATAAAAATTCATTTAAAAATGAAAGAAGTTAAAGTCTGGAACTGTCATCATCGAACCTAGTCATCATCACAACGTTTAAGTAGAAAAAAATGTAGTCTAATACATAACTTGTCTAAGTTATGAGCTGATTATTGACCACACCACATTGATTAATATTTTACAAAAAATGTTGCCTTCAAAAAAGTCAATTTGGTAGTTGGAAGTTGGGACAGCTTCTGATTTGGTCCCTACAAAGGAAAAGGATCAGAGTGAGATTCCCACGATTTTAAAGCGAAGTTCTGTCCTTGTTGAAGCTAAGACGGTTTTTGATGTGATGTTATACGTAATTTTAATAGTGCAGTGCAATAATTCTCTTTTCACTCTCCTCATAATTCATTATATCATAATAGTGCATTGCCGTAATTTCTCTATACTATTTTCACTTATACAAATATGCATAACGATGGTTTTCCTCTTCCTCTTCTTTTATTTAATTTTTGACATTTTACCCATTTGGGTGTTTCAGTTCAGATTATATGTCCCCTATTTGACAATTCATTTTTTGTCATTTATCAGTCACCTTTTGCCCTAACGGATACAAATCAACAAGGAACTAACGTGGTATTATTGTTTGTTTAGTACTTCGTAGAGCCTGCATATCGGTCTAATATGTTGTTTGTTGGGAAAAATAAATTTAATTCATTACAATTTTTGTTTTCATTTAAGATGCCTCAATGTCCCTCTACTTAAATAGTAATTCCGCAGCATCTCAAGCTGGAAATGATCAGTTAGCTACGAAGAGAGATCGTGGTAGAGAGGGACACTAGAGGCCCTGTGATGCTATGGTGGACAGAGATCGCACCAGAGGGATGCTGCACTAAAGAGAGAGGGTAAGCCCTAACGCTACGCCAGAAAGAGATCGTGCCAAAGAGAAATCGTGCAAAAGAACACAATGTGGCAAATAAGTAAAAATAAAATAAAACAATAAATTTTAAAATGTATTAGTGGAAATGATCTTAGCAATTTTTATTTAACTATTTATTACTTTATATAATAAAATATAACGGGAATGCTCTAATAGAATTTAACAAATTATATAAAATATATGAAAATTCAAATTAAACTTGATTTTCATTAATTTATACTTGGAATACTTTCTAAGTTAGAAAAAATTTCAATTATACCTTAAATTAGTTTTTTTTTTCAAATAAGAATTTATCTAATTTAGAATATAATTCAAAAACAAAACCAAAGAATTTTTGAAATATGATTTAGTAAAATATAAACTCAATTTTCATTTTAAAATGTTATATATATATATATATAAAATTTATTGTCATAAACTGAAACTAAAATTAATAATTTTAGACTAAATTGAAATATTTTTAATAGTCAAATACAATTGACAGTTAAAGATACACAGAAACTGATTAATTGTAAATAAAAGAGAAAGTTAAATGGCTTTCAATCCAGAATTGAAATTTCGGTCATCAACAGCGAACCATTTGACATTGTCGGCCCTAGTAATGTCGGAGTCCTGAGAAATAAATGAGTACAACCATTTGACATTATCGACCCAGATCCCAAGCCGCTCAAAAGTTGAAAGTAAAAAAAGAAAAACAAAACCCAAATTATTCAAATGATCAACAAAAAAACAAATTAGTCTCATAACAATTAAGCAAAAAAAAAAAAAAAAACAGCAGTCAGTCCCAGCATCTCCAAATTTTCATTGCTGTTTCAAGAAAAGAATATTTATTCTTTAAGCCAAATATCAATCACCCCCTGGCAAAATGGTAAAACAGCCATGAGCCAACTCATAATCATTAACTTGTTCCTTCCCTTTCTCTCTTCCCTTCTCTGATACCGCCTTTCCATTGAGTTTCCCGACCCAGGTCGATATGCCAGTTTGAACAAGTCAACATTCTACTGTTTTGCTGTGTGAATAAATCTCATTGAGCTTCATGCAGCAAAAAATGTGCTTGATTTTTACTTGTGTCATAATGACCTTGTCTGCTGTGTGAAAATCCAATAGACACTGGAATGTGTTCAACATTGCTGGAAGAAGCATAGAATGAGTAAAGAACAAACGTATAAACACAGAAACACATGTTAACCTACTTTATCAAAAGTAAGTTTGACCGCATGAACTGAAGAGCTAGAACAAGTTGCACTCACCCCCATCTTTTAGTCCAATGGCATTCCAAACATCTTATTTATGTCATCTATGGCCTCTTTCGTGAACGTAGTGGGCTCAAACAAATCACGTTCTTTTAATTTCCGAGAAGAGCTTGTTCGGAGTGGCACTCGTGGACAATCCAAATCATCATCCGTAAGTATTGAAAAAGTACCACAATTTGTGCTTCTATCAGGAGCAACAGCAACAGGTTCCAAATCATCATCTGAAAGAAATGAAAAGCCAATAGTGTCTACCTTTCTATCCCGCCCCTTACTATTATCATTCTCTCTTGCTCTCCTAACAAAAGCAGGTTCCAAATTATCATCTGGAAGAATTGAAAAACCAATAGAGTCTGGCATTTTATCCAGACCATTATTTTTATTTCTTGGTCTCCTAACAAAATCTATCGGCTTCCCAAACATACTGTTTATATCATCCATGGCCTCTTTCAAGTTAATTGTAGGCTCTACTAAGCCGTGGTGGCAAGCATTTTCCACCTTGGGTTCGTCCAATATGGTTGAGCCCACAAACCTGCAGACAACTGTATCCTCTCCAAGTAGGCGTTGAGGTGAACTTTCTGCATCTGAATCTTCAGAACATTTGATTAAATGATCTTTCTGAGCTGGAAACACAAAAGCATTTACATATTCATCCCTCTCAAATTTTTTGTCTGCCACCTCATTGTTTTCCTCATCAATGTAAATCTCAAATGGTTCATTGGGAGGCTGATTGTTTGGTTGCATATTTTCTTCTTTTTGATCTGACGTTCCAATGGCATTACCCAAATTTTCATCCACCAACACCTCAAACTTGTGATCTACTTTAGGCTGTCTTTTTCCAGATCTCTGTTCAACCAATGCTGCCCTATCTAGAGGCTCTCTAAACATACCATTGATGGCGTTCATAGCCTCCGTCGTTTCTATGGCAGGTTCCACCATACCATGACAGGTGTTCTCTGCTACAGATTGTCCAACAATTGGCGTATCTAAGAACTCCATCACAGATGTATCTTCATTGTGGAGTGAGCTTGATTCATGAAATTTTGTTTGAGTGCCTTCTTGCCGCTTATTTCTAAGCCCATTTTTTAAGACTTCCTTGTTTATGGGTGGCTTGCCACATAGATTTATTGAACTGTCAAGATGTTTAGGCTTCTTCATTGGCATCACATTTTGAGAGACATTCCCCAAGGCCTTTATCTTGACTCTTTCTTTATCAGCCACACAATCCTTAGCTCTGCAAAAGCTATTGTTGTTTTCTTTATTCTGACCACCATGAAGAGAGCTGCTCATGGTTGAAGCACGCTGTAAAAGGTGCTTTAAAGTTAGATGACAAATAAAAAGGGTTTAAAAAAAAACAAAGCCAACAAAAGCAACCTGGATTCTTCTGTTTTTCCGTCTTTCAACACGCTGAAGGAACTGATCATATGATTTCTGCAACTCACTAGGGGGCTCGGCCAGACTGTTAACAAAGTTCAAGGTTGGTACACAGAAAACAGACTAAGTTCTTCGCAAATTATAGCATATACAGGTATACAGGTTACCCACTATTTATACGCCTACAATAGGATGCATACGGTTTTTTGTAGTCTCATCAATTATCAGATGACTTACAGTTTGCGTGACACTATCAAGGGAAATCTAAGGCCGGCCTTGCCTTTTTGGAGGGTAAAGCCACCGCTTGAGGACCTCCAAAAAAAATAGTAAGTAAAATATCCCGCAAAAAGGCAAAGCCGATCCTGACCTTAATTAGGGACAGAACCACTTGGGAACAAGGGTTTCTCTATGGATTTCGCTTAGGGCCATCCAAACCCTAGCCTATCCAACTATATATCTGTATAATTATATATTTGTATGCTTTCATCTATACTAAATATCCAATTGAAAACATTCAGAAAATGAAACTATATAATTTAAATGAATGCCACACTACCACAGGTAGTCAAAATAGAATTCAAAACAACTTTTTGAGGCGTTTAAGGTGGATAGAATAAAAATTATCTAAGGATTCAAAAATAATTAGGACGCTTACTTCTGCACCCCCAGACGGTACATCTTCTCAGCCTTATCAAATTTCTTGATCTTCTCATAGTAGAGAGCATATGCCTGATAAAATAGAGACCGCTTCATCCCAATCCGACTCGACTCCATGGTACCCAGAAGCCCTTTTGGGTCGTCCACAAAATCCATCTATCTCGATCCATTAAACAAGCATCAAACCCCTGAATTTAACTTTGTACAGGTTTTCATAAAAATAAACAATAAAACCCTAAATTCAAATCTGTGCACCTGTTTTCAACGTCAATTCACACACTTTAACGCATTAAAACACATTGCCAAAACTAATAAATTCAATTCAGCTCGTCTCCGAATCAACATTTTGTTTTCCTTTTTTGGGGACTGATCACGAAAAGAATGATTAATCAACAAAACACGAGGAACTGGATCGATTACCAGTTGCAACCAAACACGAATGTAGCGAGAATCGTCCCTGTATCGACGATCGGTCTGGAAGGTCTGAACGCATTTCTGGAGAAACCGAGGAAGCTTCTCCTTGAGAAGCTGGGGGGGAAGACAGTCCCTCAGTTTTCGAATCCCTCTGTCACGATACTCGAAACTCAGTGATTCATTAGACAAAAAAGCAAAAAACATGCGAAACGATGAAACGGAGACAATCAAATCCGAGGAACCAAAAAAGAAAAAAAGAAAAGTTAGTGTTCCGAATCTTACTGAAGCCACGGAAGAAGTGGGTCGTTGCCCGTGTAGATCTTGATGTCTGAGATCAATGAAGAGAATATGTCGCTGTTGATCCTGTTGGTGTTGGTGGTGGCGGTGGTAGCCATGGCGATCTTGAGCAATGCAAGAAGGAGAGTCACTGATTCAGGGGTTCTTGAATCTTAGGATTTGGGTGAGCACTGCTTTGTGTGAAGCCGACCGTTGGCATTTTAAATGAAATCCCATTAATTTTCCACTAAGTGAAATATCTTATCAATTTAAAATGCTTTATATTTAATATAAAAGAAAAAAAATATTTTTCCACTGATGCAAGCTTCAATTATGCTGTACATCAATCGATAGTGCGCATGATTTGTTGCGTATAGCAGTACTTTTAATAAAATTAGTAATAAAAAATAAGAATATATAATTTTTTAATGACATATTTTATGTATGATAGGATTATTTTAAAATCCATATGCAGTTTTGCAATTGAGATTGTATAACCGGTGGTAACATTAATAATATAATAACAAATTATATCATTGAAAAAAAGTTACAAATAAATTACATTTGTTTCCATGATTTTACGATGATAAACTGATTACACACACACACACATATATATATATATATATATATATATATTATTTTAAAAGTAGGGTATATGAAATTTTAACATAAATACCTAGTTTTCAATGCCATTGTATTAATATAGATTTTCACCGCCAAGAGAATCTTAATCACTTTTATATTTTTGTACCAAACGCAAGAAAATAATACAATCAAATTCCTTTTCTTTTCTTTTCCACATACCAAACATGCCATAAGCGTGAACATTTGTATGTTTGGCATTTAAATGCTTCTATGGTTGAGAAGTCGAGGTTAAAACATGATATATAGTATTTGAGTATGAGTTTGTGTGATTTGGAGGCTTAAACAGTCGGATTTTTGGGTGAAATGACTGGACATGGCAAATGCCAGCCGATGGGTCGATTGGACGTGATGAACCTGTGAGGGTGGTCAACTGAGAGTTAGTCGAGTGAAATAGAGGGTTTAGTCGATCAGTTTGATCGTCTAGTGTGAGTTTAAAAACGTTAAGGGATGTGATTGACCATAGTGGTCGACTGAGCCTGGGCAAGGTTGAATTGACTAGGGTTTGGTCGACTAGTTGGGTATTTCAGGCGTTATTGGGTTGTGGTCAACCAGAGTGGTCGTGTGAGGCATAATTGACCTATAATGTTGGGAATTGGATCAACTAGTGTGGGTTTTTGAGGTTTGGTCGACCAGAGTGGTTGAGTGAGAGTGGTCGACTAGAGCAGTGTGTTTGGTCGACTGGAGTGGTCGAGTGAGAGGTGGTTGACTGAACTGGGATAGTTTCAGTCGACTAAGGCCTTTTTGGAGCCATTTTTTGGTGTTTTCTTTAGGGTTTGGTCCCTATGCTTCGTGGACAATCTAATGGGGGGATTTAAGGCTGTGAGCCTATGAGTTTAGGAGACTTGAGAAGTCTAGCTTATTTTATTGTCGCTTATTGTTTTGCATGTATGTCTTGTTTTGAATTTTTTGAAATATACGTGAGATGCCATGGTGGTTGTATCTTATCTGTTGAACTATGTGTGGAAATTGCATGAGATGTCGTGTTTGCATGAATGATGGTACCTAATGATCATATGAGCTTGCGAGGCTACCTTAATAAGCTCGGGAGGCTACTGTAGAGGGCAATGTTTGAGATTACCTGAGAGGTTTGCTTTATATTTTGATGCATAAGTATATGATTGAGTTGATGATGTACATGTATGTTGGGATAGTGCTATATAAAGCAATGTGTAATCCTAATTATGTTAAGATTATTTCTGATTAATTAAAATATATTTTGTTTAAGTATTTATTAGATTGTATTATTCTGCTTTCTTATGTGGCTGATCATCATAACATCCCATTACTTATCAAAGTCTATTACTAGTATGTGTGGGACATATACAATAGATCCACTAATTAGACTAAGTATAAATTTGGTTCGCAATCGGTGAATGGAGTTTGACATGCTCTATTCTGATAAGATTATGGTGCAGACTATATCCATAGTGAGAGTGATCTAATCTAGGATCATTGTAAAGAGTTTACAAATGGTAATGCCAGTATGTAATTATACATATTGAAATGACCATGATAGAATAAATTCTTCAACTAATCTTCGTTGTATTGTATAAAGAATTTTATATTCTATCGCTGGATGACTGATTTATAGATTGATCTTAATTCAGACCGTTTGATTAACTCATGTCTATAATTTATATCTTTTGACTTATCAATGAGTGAGAGGCTTAGTGCTTCAAATACCTCGATATCTTGGAGATATAATATTACAGATAGTGGGAGCGTCAAGTCAAGTGCGTGAAATCTACTGCTTCGTTATACGAAGAGTAATGATATTCCCATGTTGTTTAATTCAGGATTCTTGGGTAAATCAAGCTCTTGTAATTATATATATTGGATATAATTTATTATAAATCTTAATTCATGATTGGATCATGTATAGGTCGCCCATTAGAAAATTAATAGTAACACATGGATAAAGATATAATTAGAGAAGTTGAACGGAATTTATTAATATCTGTCTCTAATTATGAATATCATAGTGAAGGATCATATTACATGGCAATCAGTTATATTGATGGACAAATCCTTCGTTGTGGATTCTTGTAATTATATCTACTTAATCTTAGAGTGCAGTTTTAGTCCTTGATCGTGGCTCAGACTAAAACTAATAAATAATAATTTAATTGATTAATGAGATTAATTAATTAAATATTATTTATTGGAGCTTCGATTAAGTGGGTCCATTTGGTCCTTCTAGCTAGCACCGTTTATTCTTGTATGGAATACTAGATCGTTGTAAGATAATTCTCTGGCTGTGTTTAAGAGCTAATTATTTACCGTGTGTCAATATATATTTAAGAGTTAAATATATATTACATGGTTATTTATTTAATTAGATTAAATAAATAATAATAAATATTTTATCCATTTAATGCGATTAAACGAATAAATATATTATTTATTTATTTGATGAATAAATAATTTTGGATATTTATTTAATTAGTTTTGTTGCATAATAATTATATTATTTAAAGAGTTTAAATAATATGTATTATTATTTAACTAAAGGGGTGTATGCGTAATAGTATATGAGTAACCCTAAGTCTATAAATAAATGCATAGCCTCGTAGGTTAAAACGTGTACGTGTGCAATTATTGACAGCCAAGAGAGAGAGAGAGAGGTGATGGCTAACCCTAGCAAAGGTTGCGTTCTTGTTCCTTGATCCAAGGGTACCATAGCCCTGTGCTTCTTGAGAAGGTGAATAGCAAAGAAGACTGCTTGGTGATTGAATCTAGGAGGCTACGAGGACGATCAAAGGCTGATCGTGAGTTCGTTCTTGGCGGGAAAAGAAGAGGGTTCTAGCTTTACCGTTCTTTAGGTTGGTTTCTTCTTTTCACTCTTTGTAAAATTAAACTAATTGATTCATGTTTAGATCTTGGTGTTTGTCTGCTAGATTAAAAATTTTAAAATTCGTTTCCGCTGCGATTAATCGTTAACCATATTCTAGTATTCCAACAATGTAGCCTTACATGAGCACATGTCTACACTAGTATATGAGTTGTGATGGGTTAGGAAGACATGATCCCTACTGAGCTATGGTTACTCACCCATCCTGTTGGGTTTGTCTTTGTTTGTTCCAAGTGTTTACTTGAGTTAGGAGGTTCACCAGATGTGAAGACCTTGTTCGTATTTGTTTTGTATTGTTTAGATTGTAACATATAACCCTGTGGGGGAAGAACTAAGTATGTATGTATTATTTGGATTGAAATAAGATTTCTATATTTTTGTGTTATGTGTATGGTGTGGATATGGGATGACACCCGTGTTAAGGTCCTTTTATAGGTGTTATCACCAATCTCTTATCCCTATGAGTACGGGCATGGGAGTTTACTAATCGGTTTTCATGGGTTGGAAATTAGGGGCGTGACAACAATAATATATGTGCTTCTAGAAACAAAGTTTAGTCCTTTTAAAGTTGTTTATGACTTTAACCCCTTACCATTTTATACTATGTCCTTTGCCTTACTTAATACCAATGGACAATCATTTTAAATGAGCATTCAGATCAAGTGTTCTCTAATCATTTTGACTAATTTCACTAACACTAATGAAGATTATAAAAATGTTGAAAAAGAGGGGCAATCAAAGGCATGCGATTAGTCCAGTTATCTTTTGTTTATCTCTATTTAATTACATGTTAATTAGCTATTAATTTCTTTAATTCCTACTATAAACCTAATGATGAGTATATATAGAGATGTTAGGTTTGTGGCAACACAATTAACAACATCATTACTATTATTTTTTATGAATCGAATAGGACATTACTTTATTTTATCAAAATTTCTATTTTTAAGACAAGTTTCTCTTAATTAATTAATTAATTGTGTGTTGATTAAATCAATCAACTCATTGTGCCAGTTGGTATCAAAATAAGTTTCACACAATTGATGACTTAAATTGGTAGTAACGATGACAACTAATCCCATTGCACTTATCATGGTTTGTAGGCTATTTGGAGAACAATCAAAGAACGTCAATGATCAACCAAAATTATAGTAATACAGTTGGTGGCAATTAACAATCAATTACAAGCTTTATTATGGGTTAGTGAACTAGGGCAAGGAATGGATGAAGTCAAAGGCGGATGAGTTCACCTCATTAGACCTAACATACATTCTACTCTTGTTAATCAACAATGACGACTAGTGATGACATATCATGATACGTTTGAAGAAGAGGTAGTTAATCTAAGGTTTGGTGTTAATCTGAGTGAGAGTTCGAGGAGTAGGATAATGACAACCAAATTATAGAGGCGATCATCAATATAAATTGTGAGTAAATATCCCTACCTTTGGGGGTTATCTTGATATTTAGGGCTTCTTGGATTAGTTGATAAAAGTAGACTAGTTTTTTTATTTTACCAGATTACTAGAGAGGAGAAAGGTTAAATTTGTTGCTTATATGCTAAATGGAGGAACATTGATTTGATGGCAAAGATTGAGAGACTTGAATACGAGAGGGTGTGGCCAATTATATCAGGAAAGATTTATACCATGAACAATATATTTTTGAAGCCTACTAGAAATGTTTGTAGGGAAATAAAGAATGAATAAGTACATGACTAAATTTATTAGGTTAGTTGAGAGAAATCAGTTATTGGAGAGTAAAAACCAAATTGATGCATAGTATTTGAGAGGATTCAACCCAATATTTCCAGATAAAATTAGAGTATCTAGATGTTAGAAATTTAGCCATAAAGGTGGAGTTATCAATACAAGAGTAGTTTTTCAATACCAATTATAAGAAGTGTGATAGGGAAGGTCATACTAATCCAAGTGATAAGGGAAAGCATCACAAATTTCACATAATAATACAGGATATACTAATGTTGGTGTAGGTTGAGGTAAATGTGTTCTATTAGGAGGATGTATCTTTAACCTTTATTAAAGATAACAACCCTTATGCCAAGTCACTCCCTAGTAAGATATCCGACACCCCGACAACTTTGAGAATGGAAGGCAAATCATTTACTCAAGATGTTTAACATTCAATACAAAGATCTGCCTTTGGAGATTGTCATAGTGACTTCTGAGATTAAGGCCATGACACAATATTTGTTTTGGCCGTGATGTAATATTTGATGTATGTTTTGGGTAATATATTTGGATTGCTTAGGGAATATACATGAATATCTTTGATATATAATTGTATATGTTGCTTAGGATAACACCCGCAATGTAGTCTTTATAAATGTTTGTCGCCAACCCATTAATCTTTTAGGTGCATGTATGGGGAATCACCTTTCTAGTTTCAAGCTTCCTAGAATTTGAGGACATGATAACCACAACCGTTATTTTTTTGCACCTTGCATGCCAATCACCATAGCCGCTGTACACACATATTATTGACACAACTCATTTCATCATTTCATAGCAAAATATATTGCATAGAAAGGATCACACAAACATAGCAATGATATACATATAATAAATTATTACAAGGAAAGAAAGAAGTGCACCCTCCATAAGATACAAAAAAGTAAAAAAAAAACGACGAGCAGAGGAAGCATAAACTTGATGAAAGAAAATATTTTTGTAGAGAAAGAAGAGAGAATTGGAAGAGTTGTATGAGTGAATAAGGAGAATCACAGTGGATTTATAGGGGAGGAGAGGTATTCGTTGGAGAAGAATATAGCCATCGGAAGGGAATATAGTTGTTGGGGATATGGTCGTTGGGAAAAGTGATGGGTGAGAAAGCTATTTTGGAAAAAGCAGTTTGGAAAATTATACCATATATGGGCATGTACTTGATCTAGGTTAAAATGAGATACAACAGTAAGGTCGACATTGATAGTTTTGTAAATCTTGATGCTCCCTTATCCCTACTGCTCACCAGTAACCTTTTGTGATTGCAGATCCTACTCCTTGTTGCCCTTAATGTGACTGTAAGTCCACTAAATTGCTACATTTCTTTTACTCTACTTATTTTACTTCTTTTGCTCTTCCTTTTTTTTTACCCTCATTCATAATTTTTTCTTAGCCTTCTTCTATGGAGAGGTTGTTATTGATCCTCTTTGGCAGCAAGCCATGACAGGAGAACTTTATACTTTGCACAAGACAGATACATGGAAGACCTTATTGATGCATTGTGAGTTTGAGAGGACATGCTAGCTATTAAAGTTATAATATCTTTATTATTTTTAATTACTTCAAGGTACTTTGGTCTTCTTGCTTAATTTTATATATATATATATATATATATATATATATATATATATATATATATATATATATATATATATATATATAAGATTCGTCTTTTACTCTTGACATATATTGACTTATCGATAATTGAAACCCTAGCCTCTTCTCCCTTGTTTCTTCTCTTTTTTTACCCTCTTATCTCAATTTACAATTCTTAAACATCTCTATTTTAGGTAAGTACCATTAAAAATAAATAAAATTATTTTTCTTAAATAAAACAGAGTCGACGTGATAATTATAAAGTATCCAGTCGCGATAAGTACCAAATTAAGAAGTGATATCACTATTGATGGATTATTAATAAGTCACGTTGAGTTCAAATTTTGTATAAATAAGTCAAATACATTTAAATTTTGTAAATTTGAGTTTAAATCTAATGCAGGCACCAACTCGTTTAAGCTGGCTTGCTAGGTTTTTCAAGCTTAAAAAAAAATATATTCAATATAAAATCATTAAATTTAATATTAATACATTAATATAATAAGTTAATAATATAAAAAAATTATAAATTAATCCGCATGAGAAAATTAATTTATATGACAATATAAGCTGATGGGCCTAATAATAGGTTTTGGTTGAAGCTCCTTTAAAATGAATAAAGCTGAGTTTTTTGTTTAATCCAGTCTTCGTAAGGATGAAGCGTAGACAGAAATTAACTAACACAACAGCTGATTATGTTGTAGCGATTCGCATAGAGAGAAGGAAAAAAAAATGCTGCAGCTAATTAAACAGCTCTTAAAATAATAATAAAAATAAAACAGCTAATTAAATAGAACCAATATAGCAGCGTCATCCTTTGGTTACGGCTTCAACACGGCATTGGAGTCGGAGTGATATCTAGAATGTGTAATTGAGAACTCAAATGTGTACTTTTTCTACACACGGCATGGGAGTGATCTGCATTTAATAAAATTGTGAACGATGTCACGGAGGGTGAAAGAAAAATGTATTCGTTATCGTTCATAACCACCATGTCGATGTCAATCAATTTACAATTTACAATTTACAATTTACAATTTACAATTTACAATTTACAATTAATCTAATTTGGCGGCTCCAATTCCCATTCCTAACCGCGTTCCTTCGCTCCCCTTATAAACTGGGCAACGACTTTGAGTTGACCTTCATTGGCCCTCGGTACAAATTTGCAGTCGACAATCTACCATGCAGTATGAAGAGGGTTAGAATAGGAAATTAAAATAGAAATAATAGCTAAATGAAATAATAATAATAATAATAAAATAGCTAATTAAATAGAACTAATAGAGCAGCGACCTAGCGTTATCCTTTGGCTATACGGCTTCAACACAACTCAAGTATGAACATTTTTACACACCAAATGTGTCGTTGTAGTGATTTGCATTTATTGAAATTGTGAACGATGTCTCGGAGGGTAAAAGAAAAAGGCTTTAGAAAAACGTATTCGTTAAAAATTTGGTGTCATAAAACCACCACTTAATCAATTTACCATTTAATTTGGTGGCTCCCACTCCCATTCCTAACCGTGTTCCTTCATTGATCCACTGTACTATCGCTCGCATTAATTTTTTTTTGGTTGTCTTTGAGTGTTCGGTGTTAATCTTTTCGACCTCGTATAAATTTGAGGTTAAATGAAGAAGTTATAATTAATACTATGTTTCGACTGCTAATGACAATAAATTAGTGGCCAATATTCAAAACAACACTATCTAAATTCGGAACTTCCAAATTGGGTGTGTTAGCGAAAATTAAATATACAAGTTTGATATAACTTTCAAACTTTTAACTATTTCATTAAACAAACCATTAATTATTACAAATTTCAATCTTTAAGATTTACGGGTTTAAATTATGTTTGCTGATGTGTTTGGCTAATATTATGCATTATATTCAAAAAATCGATTTGAATTAATTACAAAGATTCACTTACGTTATTTGCAAGTTTCTTTAGAGTTTATATTATGTGTTTTTTATGATGTAATTATAAGTAGAACTTTGTGTAACGAATCCTTAAGAGAGTGAGTCAACGTTCATCGGTGAGCAACGTCAACTCATCATTGTGGTGATTTAGATTATTTCAAATTCTATTGATAGTTGTTTTAAAACTTGACTGTTAGATTAAATATTCATGTAATATTTATCATGCATGTAAAATTTTATGGCGATCTAATGGTTAATTTTTTCATAAATTCAATTACAAAAAATTTGAATTTTAATAATTTAATTTTAATTTATTTATTTTTGAGATTTTTACTAATTAAATTCGAGCAAAAATTAACCGTTAGATTGCTGTGAAATCTTACATGCATGATAGATATTACATGATATTCAATCTAACGGTTAATTTTTAAAACAAATATCAACATACTTCAAAATAAGTCAAATTACTACGGTGACGAGCTAACCTTACTTACCAGCGAATCCAAACTCCATGAGATCATCTGCGTAGTCAAGTGTCCTATAACATACCCACACATAGCGCACCACTTCATTGCCTTCTTATTCGTATTAGAATGCTATAAGGTACAACTACGACATCTTTGCGTCCCCCGCTAATGTGAAATAAGCTATATCAGCATCATTTGCCACGCATCGGCATGCTCTCGAATCATTGCTTGAGCCTTAGTCTTGAGCAGGTGTCGAGCGAGGTTTGAGTAGGGGCTTGAGCGCATACGCTGCAGATGTTGCTCGAGCCTCCACCTCGAGCTGCTCGATGGCTGCTTGAGCCTCAAGCTTAAGCTACTCGAGTTGCTCAAGACTCAAGCTTGAGTAGGCCTCGAGCACGCCTTGAGCATCAAGCAAGCTTCGAGAAGGCATTGAGCAAGCCTCGAGTTGTTATCAAGCACCTCTTTCATGGCCAAATGTAGGGGTGTAAAATGGACCGCCGGTCCGCGGACCAGTCCGTGGTCCATGCGGACCGGAGCGGACTGGACCAGAGAAATTCTGGTCCATTACAATCGTGGGCCTAAACGGACAGGTCCGTTTAGGCTCGGTCCATGCGGACCAAATCCGTGCGAACGCGGACCAGTCCGCAGACCGGCTTTTTTATTTTTAAATTTTTTTTAAAACAACTATTATATATTTTACTTATATATTAATACCTAGAGCCTAAACCTATTAATTTTAAAATAAATATTTAGAAATATAAACTATTGAATATAAATTTTAAATTAAAATTTTAAGTTATTTTAAATAAAATGAACTTATAATAAGTTTTAAAATAAATAAATAAATATGGACCAGTCCGCGTCCGCATGCGGACCGGACCGGACCAGTCCGCGTCCGCATGCGGACCGGACCGGACCAGTCCGTTTTACACCCCTAGCCAGTGGTGCAATTTGGGCCTATTTTTTGATTTGTAGGTATCGACGAGACGCACGGCGACCAAACCCAAAATGGGATTTGTCACTCTCAGATTTCCAAAAACACACTCTTTTACCTTTAAATTCTGATTTTAGCTGTCACGCCCCCGAATTCCAGGGAACCTGAAACCGGGTACATGACTTCCCCTTGCCCGCACCCGATAGGTCAAGGGGTTGGTGACTAGCACCAATGGAGACTACACCGCGGGTGCTGTCTCAAATATGCAACCCTGTACAGTCATACATCAGGGGTAATCCTGTACTTTCCCATATATTATCATGCATACAATGTGTCAAACAGTCATACAGACATCACATCACAAACAGTATGCAAATACAACGGTCTACGGACCCATGTCCGGAATATCACATAAAACAATACAGAATATAATACTGTATCATACATCAGAGTAGTGGGCGTCCTCCTGGAAGAAAGTCCTCCACTAGTCTCGGGTCACACCTGAAAAAGGTAAACAACAAGTAGGGGTGAGCGACAAGCTCAGTAGGTGACCCCAACACTCCACATCATGCAAACATACAAGTCTATATTACATGCTCTGTGTACTCGTGCACTATGTAGTGTGCACAATCATCAGGACTCATCCTACAAACAAACATCAGGACCCAGCCTGCCCACACAGGACAGCTTGTCCCCGATCCTTCACGGGATCCCAGCTCAAGGCACTCAGCCCTAGCTCCACGAGCTCAACGGCTCCACTGAGGCCTTAGCCTGTCCACAGCGCAATATGCCCGGCCACAGTCGCCACACAGGCCTGCCATCGGTGCATATGCCTGCCACGTCAACCACATGTACATTAGATGTCATTAATGTTTTAAAGCACCAGTTTATATGTGGTAACGACATTAGATGCTATGTTTGCGTGAATTATGGTACCTAGTGGTCATGTGGACATGTGAGACTACCTTGATAAGCCTGTGAAGCTATTGTTGAGGGCCTGAGAGGTGAGATTTGTTTAGAGCCTAAGATACTAATGTGCCTAAGAGGCAATAATGTGTCTGAGAGGCATTATTGTGCCCGAGGGCTAAGATTGTGTATGAGGGCAACACGGTGCCTGAGAGGCAATGTGTGGATTACCTGGGAGGCTTGCTTTATATTTTAATGTGTGAATATATGATTGAGTTGGTAACGTACATGTGAAATGACATGAACACATGCATACACTTTACATATTAATAGAGTATGAGTTAGGATGGGTTGGGGAGACATGATCTCTACTAAGTTGTGGTTGTTTACCCCTCTCGTTGTGTTTGTCTTTGTTTGTTCTAGGTGCTTACAGGAGCTAGGAGGTTTATCAGAGGTGAAGGTTTTGTGTGTGCATTTATTTGTTTTATTGGATTATAAAACTATGATGTAACCATATGGGGGAAAGACATGTATGCATATGTGTTTGTATTACGGATTGAGATGAAATTTCTATAATTGTGTGCTATATGTGTGATATGGATTAGGGACGACACCCGTGCTAAGGTCCCTTTCTTGGTGTTATCACCAATCCCTTGTCCCTTCGGGTGCGGGCATAGGGATTTACTAATTGGTTTTGCGGGTCAAAAATCCGGGGCGTGACATAAATATGGATAATTTTTTACCTTTAGCTAAGGCTGCCATGTCAGCCCTTCAACCTCAACTTTTCTAATATTCCTAACATACCTTGTTCAGAAGTAAACCAAAATATATTGCCTCTAATTCTCTGGCGATCATAAACGCAACGGCCCTAAATCCCCCCATTGGGAGATCCACAAAGCATGGGAATCAAATCCCAAAGAATCACGGATTAACGGCTCAAAACAGGCATTGGTTGACCTAAATATAGTTGATCATATCTCACATGATCGCTATGATTCACCCGATTAAGTTTCTCTAACAAAACACTTTGATCCATCACATGGTCGATTGAAATTTTAGTTGACCAGCTAGTACAAAAACTGCCATAGTCGAATAAAATTTTCAGTCGACCAACCAGCACACATTACCATGGTCGATCAAAATTTTAGTCTACCACACCACCGCATTATTTGGGAATTCGTCATTTTTGGCCAAATTCGACATGTTTAAGCTCCTAAATCACACAAACTCATATCCAAAAACTTCATATCATGTTTTAACCTCATTTTTGTCACTTTATAAGCATTAAAACACCATAAATATGAAATTTCACAAATTTCCCCAAATTTCACACTTAGGGTTCATACATCAAATCCCATGAATTTGGGGTTAATTGTAATATTTTAGCTACTCTAACAAGCATAATCAATAATATATGAGTGAGAAGAATGAATTCCTACCTTGAATTCAGTTAATTTGAGTCTGGATGGTCCAATCCCCTTTGAAATTGCTTGGTTCCTCTTGCTTCTGCTCAAACATGTTCCCTCTTTCTCTTTCTTCATGTCTCATGCTCTCTCTCTTTCTCTCTCTTCACTTACATGCACCACACACAGCAAAATAAGGGTTTTCTCATATTTCTTCTATTTATACTTTTCTTAATTAATTCCTTAAAATATCAAAATTACCCTCACAGGTGTCACGGGGTCAAGTTTCCTGCTGTCACGACCCGAGCAGCGTGGTGCTGGCGGGACGTTTCTTAGTGGCACGATTCAGGAATGTATTCGTGCTACGTAAAGGAGAGGGGTTGGTTGAAAGCGTAGATGGTGCGCAGTGGAAGGTTCCAGCGTTCGTGGAGGAAAACGGATGGAACCCCTTCGGAGTTCAGACGTGCCGACCCGGTTGAATGCGGGGAGCACGGCCTAGTCGAGGACTTGACGTTGAAGAAGGGATTTGGCCATCCTTACACAACCGGTCGGGAACCTGGAGCCGTTCTCCTGATGAGCCTAGTGGCAGGGCGAAACCAGTCTACGTGCGCTTCAACCCTCAAAGGCTAAACTTAGCGGACCGTGGATAGAGAAGCTAAGTGCCGCAGTGGGTTGAGAGGCGCAGGAAACCTGACCCCGTGACACTGTGCCTCTCAACCCATTGCGACACTTAGCTTCTCTATCCACGGTCCGCTAAGTTTAGCCTTTGAGGGTTGAAGCGCACGTAGACTGGTTTCGCCCTGCCACTGGGCTCATCAGGAGAACGGCTCCAGTTCCCAACCAGTTTGTGTAAGGATGGCCAAATCCCTTCTTCAACGTCAAGTCCTCGACTAGCGGCGTGCTCCCCGCATTCAACCGGGTCGGCACGTCTGAACTCTGAAGGAGTTCCATCCGTTTTCCTCCATGAACTGCCTAGAACCTTCCGCTGCGCCCCATCTACGCTTTCAACCAACCCCTCTCCTTTACGTAGCACGAATACATTCCTGAATCGTGCCACTGAGAAATGTCCCGCCAGCACCACGCTACTTGGGTCGTGACACAGGTGTCACGGACCGAGGCTTATCCTAGCATACTTAGGCCATTTTGGGGTATTTCCCCTTTGTAAAGTGTTGTACTTAGCTTATAGAGTAAGTTGTAGAGATTTTAGATTTCGATCATATATGATGTCTCCTGGCGACATAGCCAGAAAAGTGTTAACATCTATATGTAGGGGAGTGATGTTGTAAAGCTTTCAAGCAATCAATACAATCATTTGTTGCCTTCGTTTAAATCGATCTTCCGCTAAGCGCTTCCCTACACAATTGCTTTACAACGGATCGATGGGTTCCGATCCAAATGCGGCGAGTTAGGCTGACCTAGCGTTCCTTCGTACGGGTGGGAACTAGGTGCCGCACGGGTTAAGCTGCTATAAAGGCTGACCCCGTGACAAGTGGTATCAGAGCACGGTTGGTGCTAAAGTTCGGTGGAACAATCAAAAACTTCGAGACGGTGTAAAAATGACAAACGGAGGATCTGTTGTCATTAGTGGTGGCGACCACGAAGGCCGCGACAAGGAGCACCACGCTAAGGAACGGAGGAGAGACAAGTCCGTTTCGAGGGAAACATGTCCGCTGGAGAGTCGACTAGCCAAATTGGAGTTGGCGTTAGCCGAACAGATGGAGGTGGTCGAGGAGCACACCGAAAGCATCGAAAAGCTGGACTCAGAGGGTGAGGAAAGCTATGGGAGGATGCAAGGGCTTCTCAACTCCGTCATGGACAACATGAACTCTCGATTTGAGGGCTTGAAGGGTTCTCTCATGTCCCAAATCCTGGCGATGCAAGAGGAAATCAAAGAGATCAAGGCGGATTGGTCTCTCTGTAAGATGGCGGTCACCCAAGGTGGCGTTGGCGGCCATTCTAGCTCCAAAATCGATGTGCCAAAGCCTAAGACCTATGCTGGGTCTAGGAATGCGAGGGAGTTAGACAACTTCCTCTGGACCATGGAGCAGTACTTCGATGCCTTGAACATCATCGACGAGGCAAAGAAGGTGAAGACCGCTCCACTATACTTAGTCGATTCGGCTATGGTGTGGTGGAGGCGACGATATGCCGACAAGGAGTGCGGCCTATGTATCATTGATAACTGGGCGGATTTCAAGCGGGAGATCAAGGCCCAGTTCTATCCCCAGAATGCGGAAGACGAGTCCCGGGCGAAACTTCGGCGCCTTACCCACAAAGGCACGGTGCGGGAGTACGTTCGTGAATTTTCCGAGCTGATATTGGAGATCCCGGATATGTCCGCGAAGGATTCACTATTTTCCTTCATGGACGGATTGCAACAATGGGCGAAGTTGGAGTTGCAGTGGAGGAACGTGCAGGACCTGGCGTCGGCCATGGCGGTGGCCGAATCACTCATCGAATACAAGAAGCCGGAGAAGGCCACTAGCTCTTCATCGACTTCCAAGACGAACAGGTTCCACAAGGAGAAACGTGGGGGAGACAACCGGAGTGAAGGAAAAGGGAGACCCTTCCAACCGTCTAAGGACTTTCGCCCAAAACACTTCGCGAATGGTTCCAAGGACGGGGAGAAGCCAAGGATCTCCTGTTTCCTTTGTGAAGGCCCTCACAAGGCGTTCGAGTGCCCGAAGCGCTCCAAGCTCTTCGCGATGATCAACGAAGATGAAGAGAGGAATGCGAGGGATCCACAACTTGGTTCCTTGCAACTCCTCAATGCAATCAAGGCGAAGGTGGAGGTGCCACCATCCGGACGACAGAAGGGCCGTATGTATGTAAGACCCGCAAAAATTTAAGCCCTTCCTTAAATAGTAATAATAATAACGTCATTACTAAAAAATAGTTAGAAAGAATATTTTAGATATTATCAAAATAAAAATAAGTACCCAATATAGTCATTTAAGTAGCATGTGACTAGTAAGTAGCCGTTAGAATAGTAACTAGCAGTTAGAATAGTAACTAACCGTTGGAATAAGTAACTAACTGTTATGAATAGTATCCGTTTGAATTGTTATAAATAGGTATGTGTATGTAATAATGTTTTATAATATTATACTTTATAAGTTTATAAAGTAAGAAGTCATGGAATATAATGTTATCTTACTTTATTATTTATTGATTACAAGATTATTATTTATTGATTACTTTATTATTTATTGCAATTATATTATTTTATCCGCGTTAATATTAAATATGTTATAAAAATAAAATAATTTCTTATACGTCATAAAAAGTTTAGATGCTATATATTATGTCATTTAGTTTCTTAAACCAAATTACTATGGGTAAGTAAGTATTACAAGCTTTAACTTTACCAAAAGTATGAAACATAGGTAAGACCCAAAAATTTGAATAAGGCAGATTCTGGAGGTCCCATTCAAAAATTCATAACTTGAGTTATACAGATCCAATTGACATGAAACCAAAGCCCATTTGTTCCTTTATCACTTAGGTAAAACGTGTAAAAATTTCAGAATTTAATATGAAGCCAATCAATTCCAGAAGTTAAAATACTACACATAGGTTCAGTGTGAACGGGTAAACATTTTAGTATGACTTTAAAATTCAATAACTTTTGTTATACACATGTGAAAATTATAAAATTGGTACCCATTTGTAGATATTTGAGTTACTAATGCAATACAATTGGCCATTTGTCAAAAACTACAAAATTAAAAACGTTATAATTGAATTAGTAGGGAGTACACCAATGTGGACTTTTGATGCCAAAGGAACCTTCTAGGTTTAAAAGTCTTAAAACATTTTTTTAATGGTAGGAGGAGATAACCACGTTTTTAATAAGAGATAATATGAGGAAAATAAAGTATTATATATATTTTAAATAATTTAATTTAATGCCAAAGTCAAATTCGTACACTATTTTTCACACTATTACACCTACCACCTTACCTATAAATAGCATGCCTCACTTCCCTTCTCAAGCACTCTTTCCATTCAAATAAGCCACAAAACTCTCCTCCAAATACTTCCCAAAAAGTTCTATTAACACCCCAATAGCCCTCCAAGCCTTCTCTTCTCTCAATCTTCCTCTCACTTGTTGGAAGTTCCAAGAGGTAAATATTTCAAGCATATATTAATCATGTTCTTCCTCCTCATACATATATATATTATGGATGGCCTTGCCCCTCAATATATATATGTATATTTATTAAACAATACGTATATGTATATATAAAAATTATTATTATTCCATGGAAGGCTAAGCCTCCTCATACATATATATATTATGGATGGCTTTGCCCCTCAATATATATATGTATATGATATGTATATATGAGTATATAGATTATTATTATTCCATGGAAGGCTAAGTCTCCTCATACATATATATATTATGGATGGCTTTGCCCCTCAATATATATATGTATATTGTATAGTATATACGTATATTATATATGTATATGTATACGTATAGATTATTATTATTATCATGAGAAGTTTTTCCACCATAATATACTTATATATGTCTCTCAATATATTATTTATGAATATACTATTATTATTCAAACTAAAATATTAACTTTTAAATTTTGTTTCAAGGTTTATAAACGCGGAAGACAAAAAGATAGTAAGGATCCCCTCTCTTTTCCTTACCACGATCTCCGACGTGGAAATTCATTTCCTATTTCTTCTCTATATTTCTATCTCGATATTTAATAATTAACTTTCTTTGACACTTCTTGAAAAGTTGGTAATCTAATTTATTGAATGGTGAATAACCCTTTTACTTATCGGGGCTATTATTGTAAGACCTTCCTTTACGTTGAAATTTACCATTGATGTGGTTGTTTGAAATTTTGTGAAGATATGTTTTATGTTTGGCAATATGTTATGGGTGGTTCCAGAAAGACCTCCAATGCATTGGGTAAAGAACATCACTGGAGAGTGTCAATCCAGTTGATAACAAGTTATGCAAGATATCTAGGTGGTGAACCTAGATGAGTAGATATTCTTATTTTTTTCCATGAGTTGATTATTCTCCATATATTATCCCTTACTTTTAACCTTACTGGGCTATTTGAGCTCATTTCCTTTCATGTTTTGTTTTAAACCCCAGGGAACTAGGAGAAAGCAAGGATGCTAGGATAATGGTGTCCAGAGTGCTTGGAATAAAATCATAAGAAGATTATGCATGTAGTATTTATGTCATGTAAAACTATAATGGGTTATCAACACCTAGTCTCTAAACGCTAAACCTTAGAGATCTTGTGATGAGTCTTGATGTAATAAATAAACCATCGAATTTATGTTGAGTAATAGATTACTATTCATATAATTGTAATATTTTATTTATCTAACGCACCCGGTCTGGAAGTCCAGATTTGGGGGCGTTACAATGTACGTGCTCGCTAAGGCCAACAACCTTGAAACTAAGGCCTTGGTGGACACGGGTGCGACCAACAACTTCATCAAGGTCGAAGAAGCTCGTAGACTGGGGATAGTCTACAAGGAAGAGAAGGGCTGGCTGAAGGCGGTGAACTCCAGCGCCAGTCCAATCCATGGCGTGGCTCGAGGTGTCGAGCTAAGTATTGGTGAGTGGAGAGGCAAGGTGAATCTCTCCGTGGTGTCGATGGACGACTATCCCATGGTGTTGGGGATGGAGTTCGTTGACCAGGTGCGGGCAATTCCAATTCCTAGCACCAACACAATGTGCATCATGGACGAGGGGAAAACGTGCATGGTGAAGGTAATGCGGGAAGAAGAGCTCAAGGCGAGGTCTCTTTCGGCGCTCCAACTGTCTAAAGGAGTTAGGCGACAGGAGCCAACTTTCATTGCTATGGTGAAGGAAGGATGCCCAAGTGTTGGGGAGGAGCCCCCAACGGAAGTGAAGACGGTCCTTGAAGAGTTTGGGGACGTTATGCCACCCGAACTCCCCAAACAACTTCCGCCGAAGCGGGAGGTGGACCACAAGATCGAGCTAGAGGCCGGTGCAAGGCCTACTGCTGCGGTGCCCTATCGGATGGCACCACCGGAGTTGGAGGAACTTCGGAAACAACTAAAGGACTTGTTGGATGCCGGATTCATTCGGCCATCCAAAGCGCCATTTGGAGCACCGGTGTTGTTCCAAAAGAAGTACGATGGGTCGATGCGGCTGTGCATTGACTATAGGGCGCTGAACAAGATAACGGTGAAGAACAGCTACCCCATCCCACTAATATCCGACCTATTTGATCAACTTGGTGCTGCGAGATGGTTCTCAAAGCTAGACTTGCGGTCGGGATATTGGCAAGTGCGGATAGCTGAAGGTGATGAGGCAAAGACGGCGTGCGTCACAAAATATGGCTCTTACGAGTTCTTGGTGATGCCCTTTGGCCTCACAAACGCCCCTGCCACATTCTGTACATTGATGAATCGGATCTTCCAACCATACTTGGATAGATTCGTCGTGGTGTACCTTGATGACATTGTCGTCTACAGCAAAACCTTGGAGGAGCACAAGGCACACTTACGGCGGATTTTCCAAATCTTAAGGGAGAACCAACTCTTTGTAAAGAAGGAGAAATGTGACTTTGCGAAGAAGGAGGTGCCCTTCTTGGGTCACATCATTGGCGGCGGCAAACTAAAGATGGATAACAAGAAAGTGTTAGCCATCAAGGAATGGGAGACGCCCAAGAAAGTCCCTGAAATGCGTTCCTTCCTTGGCTTGGTTAACTACTATAGAAGATTCATCCGCGGCTATTCCCACATTGCCGCACCCTTGACGGAACTATTAAAGAAGAACAAGACTTGGGTGTGGGATGATGCTTGCCGAGAGGCATTCGAGAAGTTGAAGCAAGCCGTGACAAACGGACCGGTGATGGCACTGCCGGACCATACAAAGCCTTATGAAGTTCACACGGATGCTTCAGACTTTGCCATCGGTGGAGTTCTTATGCAGGAGGGGGCATTCTGTAGCATATGAGAGCCGAAAACTTAATGGCACCGAACGGAGGTACGCGGTGCATGAAAAGGAGATGACGGCTGTTATGCATTGCCTTCGGGTGTGGAGGCATTATTTGCTAGGGTCCAAGTTCGTGGTGAAGACGGACAATATTGCTATGAGTTATTTCCTAACTCAAAGGAACTTAACTCCGAAGCAAGCACGGTGGCAAGGACTTCTAGCGGAATTCGACTTTGTGCTCGAGTACAAACCGGGCACAAATAATGTGGTGGCCGATGCACTAAGTCGAAAGGCGGAACTCGCAGCCATTAGCCAACCACAATTCCCCCTGGTGGACAAACTAAAGGAAGGAATGGAGCACGATCCATTAGCCAAGTCCTTGGTGGAATGCGTCAAAGCTGGGAAGATGCGGCGATTTTGGCTAAGGGATGACTTGCTCCATACTCGAGGGGAACGGGTGTACGTTCCTAAATGGGGAAGTTTGAGGAGAGACATCCTCAAAGAATGTCACGACTCGCGGTGGGATGGCCATCCCGGAGTCGATCGTACCTTGGCGTTGGTGGAAAGGAGTTACTACTGGCCTCAACTTTACGAGGACGTCCAAGTGTACGTGAGGACTTGTCTTGTGTGCCAACAAGACAAGATAGAGAATCGGCAGTCGGCGGGACTGTTAGAACCTCTGCCTACTCCGGAAAGACCTTGGGAAAGTGTTTTGATGGACTTCATTGTTTGTCTCCCAAGATCCGAAGGATGCGGTACGATCATTGTGGTGGTCGACCGATTCTCTAAGTATGGAGTTTTCATTCCAGCTCCGAAGGACTGCACGGCAGACGACACGGCCCGACTATTCTTCAAGTATGTGGTGAAGTACTGGGGCATTCCAAAGACGATTGTGAGTGATCGGGACTCACGATTCACTAGGCGGTTTTGGACCGAGCTGTTCCGGATAATGGGTTCAGACTTAAACTTTTCAACAAGTTTTCACCCACAAACAGACGGCCAAACTGAACGTGTCAATGGCTTATTGGAGTCAGTATCCGAGGCACTACGTGAGTGCCAACCAAAGAGATTGGGCCAAGTTGTTGGACATAGCCCAATTCTCATATAACTTGCAGAAGAGCGAGTCCACGAACGAAAGTCCGTTCGAACTCGCAACCGGGCGACAGACCATTGACGCCTACTTCCATCACTCGGGGGTACACCTGGAAAGAGCCCCGCGGCGTTCAAGTTTGCAAAAGGATGGCATGAACAGACGGATCTGGCCAGGGCATACTTGCACAAGGCGGCGAAGAAGATGAAGAAGTGGGCGGATCAACAAAGGAGGCCCTTGGAATTTCAGGAAGGAGACATGGTGATGCTCAAACTCCTTCCGCGCCAAACCAAAGCACTCGGACAATTGCATAAGGGTTTGGTGCGCCGATATGAGGGGCCTTTCAAAGTACTTAAGAGAGTTGGGAAGGTCTCATACAAACTTGGACCTCCCGACTAGCTTACAAAGGCATCCGGTGTTCCACGTTAGTTTGCTCAAGCCTTACCACGAAGACTTGGAAGATACGAGCGGACAACGGGCGGTGCGGGACACCAACAAGATCAACGGGAAAGACCTACGATAAAGAGATAGAGAAAATCCACTCTCGTAGAGTCGTGCCAAGAAGGGGCGTAGATCCAAGCCGGGTGGAGTACTACGTCCAATGGAAGAACAGGCCGATTGAAGAGGCAAGCCGGGAGAAGGAAGAGGATCTGGGGCAATTCTCCAAAGAGATTGAAGAGTACCGGGAAGAAACCGAACGCTACATCCAGGATTCGACGAGTTCGAGGAAGCCGAAGACGCAACGAGGACGCTGTGAAATCGGGTGGGGGAGAATGTCACGGACCGAGGCTTATCCTAGCATACTTAGGCCATTTTGGGGTATTTCCCCTTTGTAAAGTGTTGTACTTAGCTTATAGAGTAAGTTGTAGAGATTTTAGATTTCGATCATATATGATGTCTCCTGGTGACATAGCCAGAAAAGTGTTAACATCTATATGTAGGGGAGTGATGTTGTAAAGCTTTCAAGCAATCAATACAATCGTTTGTTGCCTTCGTTTAAATCGATCTTCCACTAAGCGCTTCCCTACACAATTGCTTTACAACGGATCGATGGGTTCCGATCCAAATGCGGCGAGTTAGGCTGACCTAGCGTTCCTTCGTACGGGTGGGAACTAGGTGCCGCACGGGTTAAGCTGCTATAAAGGCTGACCCCGTGACACAGGGCCCTCAACTTCAAATCGAGCCCAATTACTGTCAAAACGCTCTATTTGACGAGTACATTTCCATCTAGATATTTTCATCCATCGATATGCATTCCATCACATGATTATCTCCCAGAACCTCAAACATGGGTCATTACAATTTACATATTTGTTGTGCTATCACTATTCATTGGAGACCATTTTAAGTAAAATTTAGCTATAACTTTTGCTATAACTAATGGGTTAGAGATGCTCTGATACTTTGAAGTTTAGATTTTAATAAAATTTATAGTTAAAATTTAAATTTTGAGTATAATTTATAGTTAATATTATTTTATGCAGATAAATTTATTAAAAAAAAGCTAATTTTAATTGATGTTGAGAATATTAGGGGTGAGCATCAGTCGGTTTGGTCGGTTTGTATATAATTTTTAAACCAAACCAACGACATTCGGTTTGAAAAAAATCCAAACCAAAACCAACCAATAAATGTTAAAAACCATCGGTCTTGGTTCGGTTCGGTGCATAAAAATTCGGTTCGGTTCATCGGTTTGAATCAAATTTTGAATTTTAACGTCAAATAAAAAAATACATTTATTTTAATTCTTAAATATTATCACCAATCGGCTAAGTTTACGACTCTATGAGTAGATTCGACAGAGATAAGTGGAAATTGAGAAGTGGGAATATCAACCTTTGGCCTTTTTACTTTGAAAAAGCACAAAACTAAAAGATGCATGAGAATTGGGAAGCGAAAAGTGCTGACGTGCCAAAATGATAACGTCTGTTCAGTCGGTTCGGTTAATCAAACCCCCAAAACTGTGAACCAAACCAATAGCATCGGTTTTCTAAAAATAAAAACCAAATAAACCAATATAATTTTAAAAATCAATTTTTTTCGGTCCAAACGATTTGGTTCGGTTTGGTTCGATTCGTCGGTTTGGTTCGGTTCTTAATCACCCACACACACAGCTTTCGCCGTGTGTGTAGTTAGCGGTAAACGGAGGTTGCTTTAAATAAAACCGACCGTCCCCTCTTCTCAAACCTTTCAAACCGACCGTCCCCTCTTCTCAAACCTTTCAAACCGACCGTCCCCTCCTCCTTCCTCCACTTGCGCCTGCCTCCTCCTCCTTTTCCCTCCTCGGCCACCCACACACACAGCTTTCGCCGCCGCTTCTCCATCGTCTTCGAGGCCGTGAATGGCGGCACCCAAATCTAGCGCCTCCGCTGACCGAGTTCGTCCTCCCTCCTGACATTGTGTCCTCCGAATCCAGCACCATCTCCGCCTCTACGATCCATCCACAAGGAACGGTCTTGTCGAATGAAATAGCTATCACCACCTCTATGATCCAGTGCTGCCGCCGCCGCCTCTAACATCCAGGTATCACCGCTGCACATCAAACTGATAATATCTTATCAATATAATCTCCAACTCAATTGATAATCTATTTGTGATTCTCATATTTGGTTGATTTATTTTTTGTATTGGTTGGGATGTGTCGTGTGTGGTTTTTAGTTTTGTTGCTTCATCGTTGTAGGTAATTAGAGATAAATTAATTTAGGTTACGCGTGTAAGGTGTTTGATAAAATATCAAAGACTTAATGTACTTGTTGTTTCTCCTTTTTTTTTTTTTTGAGAAATTTTCATAATGCAAACAAACACAAAAAATATATATTTCAGGAAATCATTTTCGTTGGAAAACCTTTAACGATGGAGAATGTTTTATGGAGCCTTAGAGAAAACATGATGAAGGGATGTGATTATTTTGGTTGCACATATGGACCTGTCATTCCCATGTGTGCATAACTTTACAAACAATATTTAATTGTTCATGTGTACAAAATAATGTTATTTTTGATTATGTATTTTAGTTTTGCAAGTCATAATCAATTTGATTTAAGTTGATGTTTGGTGGCAAAATTTCATAAAATCTTAAAGTTTGTTGTCTATATGAACATAATGATAATATAAACTAGGTAAAACGTGTCCATGGATGAGAATAAGCTTTTTTTCTTTTCTCTTTTATAATGTTAAGCATTTGTGTCTTAAAATTTCTTTAGGGCATTAAAATAAAAATAATAATTTAATATCTTAGTTGTTTTTTTTTATAAGTAAAAAATTTATTAATATGAGAAAAACGCACACAAGCTCTGTGCGCTAAAAGAGCATACAACAAGCTCAAAAAGAGCACTTATGAACAACATCAGAAATAGACAATAGAGATAACATGCCCGAAGTAAAAAGCCATTCCCTCAAATCCCGGTAAAAAAAAGGGTGAGCTCGGACGAAGAACACTCGCTCTCGTCAAACACGCAGACATTTCGCTCACGCCAGATACACCAAAGAAGACAGTGAGGGACAGCTCGCTACACTACCAAACGGCACCTCACGCCCCCGAACCAGCACTCAAACAACCCACGAACGGACAATGACATCACCCAAAGAAGGCCGAACAAGCTCATAATCACGTCCCACAACTCCCGAACATATGGACAATGCAGAAAAATATGATCCACGGACTCCACCAAAGACTTACACATAAAACACCGACTAACGAGAACAAAACCACGGTGGAACAGGTTATCAACAGTAAGTATCTGATCAAGCACTGCCGTCCAAGCAAAAAAAGCAACGCGAGATGGAACTCGCGCCTTCCACACACTATGCAATGGAAATGTCCCCGGCCGAGTAGGTGTCAAAAGAGAGTACAGGCTCCGAACTTGAAAATCACACTCCTTATCGGGTCGCCAACAAAGCCTATCGGTCGTCAACCGCATATGGGCAATTGAATACAATCCGATCAAAAAAGAATGAGAAAGCCTCCAACTCCCAATCATGGGAAGCCCGCAAAAATAACACCTCTAACTGCCTGATAGTACCTCGTAGACAATGAACGTTAGCCACAAAAGTATTGGGGGAGCAAGCAATTCGATGCAACTCCGGGTAATCATGCCTCAATGACGATGCACCACACCATACATCATCCCGAAAGCGAATAAAAGTCCCATCACGTGCGAATGAATTTTCATAAACTCAAACCATGTGGCCCTCAAGGCATCAAAGAGGCCCAACCCCCATTGGCAACGCCATATTTCTCCGCAATTACTGCCTACACAAGGCCACCCTCTACACCCCGAACCGCCACAACCACTTCCCCAACAGAGAGACATTAAATTGGCACAACTTTCGAATGCCCAAATCGCCCGGTGATGGAGGGTGACACACACTGTCCCATCACACCAAGTGAGATTTGGACTTTCCCGCTACCATACCCCAAAGAAAGTTTCTTTGGATCCGCTCAAGCCGAGAAGCCATAGCTATTGGAAGAGGAAACAAAGACATATAGTAGGTCGGCAAGTTAGAAAGGGTGCTCCTACCCAAAGTGAGCCGGCCCCCCTTGGAGAGGTAAAAATGCTTCCACCCAACCAAACGATGCTCTATCCGCTCAATGACCGAATTCCAAATGGCGACAACTTTAAAGGGAGCTCCTACAGGAAGACCCAAATACAACAACGACAACTACTCAGCACGGCGCCCTAAAATGTCAGCCAACTCCTCCAAATGAGGTACATATTTAATTTTGAACTATATAGTGAGTAAATAAAGAGATAATAAATTTTAAGTGTATTTTTGATGTAATTTTTTCATATTTAATTTGTCTTTTTACAACACCAATAACCAAGATGACATAATATGATGATTGAATCAATAATTGTTTTTTGAATTATATATTCCTTATGAATATTCCACTACCCTTTTCTTGAAGCTTCCCAATAGCCCATATCATTTTCAATAAGTTACTTTAAAAGCATGCTCACGAGCACGCTCCCAAACATATCCCAAGCATAGTTTATACTAGTTTCAATAAGAAAATTTAACAGCACACCCCTCTAGTAAAGACCATTGTGTTGGTTTTAGATATTATTGTCTTTATATGTTTATCAGTTTTTTGTACTTAAAGGGTAGTTTGGTCTTTTTGTTTAATTGTGTATGTATTTATCTTTTACTCTGGTAATTGACTTATTAATGCAGTTATAACTCTAGCCGCTTCTTCAGTGTTTTCTCTCCTTTTTTTTTTTTCCTTCCCTATCTCAAATTGTAATTCTTAACATGATATCAAAGCAAGTTTTATTCCATTCATAGATTTTGCGGATCCAACTAATTGTAATTTATCATAACCTATTTGCAGTTTCAAGGTCATTTGCAATTTTCGGTGATAGACTTGGTTGTAATTTTTTAGGTGACCTATTGTTATTAATATTTAATCCTCCTTTTCATTGTCATTTGTGTTGATACTAATTGCAATGACGGGAAAAAAGATTGTTATCTTTAGTCTATTTAGTGTGCAATTAAGTTAACAAAAGTACTCATGTTGGAGTTATGTATTGAAGATTTTTTTGAAAGGCAAAAGAATGTGGGGTTAGAGCACTCACAATGGGCTTAACAAATCTAAATTTTTGTTAAATTTTAGCTAAAAATCATTAAAAGGTCTTTGCAGCAGCCTCAATAAAATAGCTACAAAATTAGCTATCTATGTTTTATTGGTCAAATTTGGTGAGCCCTTTCCTACTAGCTATATTTTTTAAATAAAATAATATATTTTCTCTCTCCTCTTTCCTCAATCGACAACAATAATGCACGTTATGCACACCTTCGTCGATGACGGCGCTATAGGGGGAGGGGGCCGATGGAGGGCAACGCCACTACAGGGGGAGGGGGTTGACGAGGGGTGATGCTGTTGTAGGGGGAAGAGAGCCAACGGGGATGACAACGTTGCATGGGGGAGTGGGCCGATAGGGGTTGACGGCGCTGCAAGGGGAGGGGGCTGACGGGGGTTGACGCCACTGCAAGGGGAGGGGAGCTGACGGGGGGTGATGACGCTACAGGGGGAGGGGAGCTGACGGGGGCGATGATGCTGAAGGGAGGAAGGGAGCAGACAGGGGCAACTATAGGGAGAGAAGATGCGTTGCGGGGTGGGGAGAATTGGACCCAACGAAATTAATATTTTAATATAAATATTAAAATTTTACTGAGCCTTTAAATACTAACATAAATTTTAACTAGTTAAATTTTATAAAAGTTAAATTTATAGCTAAATTTTAACTAAAATTTATTAAGCCCACCGTGAATGCTCTTATATCTTTAGAACCTTTGTTAAGCCCAAAGATGAAAAACATGCAAAATATGAAGAAATATTAGAAGTATGGGAAGCAAACATAGAAAAAAATATAGAATCAATTGGTTTTACAATTAATCAGTGTCCAATTAGTGAAATATAGAACTGCCAAAGAAGTTTAATCATTTGGAAATTTTGTGTAGTCAAATTTTACAAAGCAATATCAATTAGAGAGATATTCTTGCTCTTTAAAAAACTGAGCATCCAAAGGAGCTTATTTTGTCATGAATGATTTTTGGGATCAATTAGCGCTAACTAAATCTGTAAAGTTACATACTTTTAAACCATGCACCAATCCTAGAGAATAAAAATATAGGTTTAGTTTTCTATGACTCTCGGAGATGATTTTAAAGGGCTTTATGGAATAATTTTTCATTGCAATCCTCTTCCAGTAGTTGATTTGGTAGTTTCTGAGTTGTTAATTGAATGTAGGTTTCTCTAAGAATATGGGTTTAGTTATACTGATTTGGTGGGATGTTTACGTGGTCTAATAATCGTGTTGTGCCGTTTTTTTCTTGGCTTGATTGGTTTCTCTAATGACTAATGGTTGGAAACTCCAGGTTCTTTCATTGTATAGCTAATTCCCAGATTCCCTTTGTTAATGGTGTTTGTTTCGAGCATATATTGTTTTGTTACTGGTTGCTTTGTGATGTTGTTGGTTGCTCCTTCTGAGCCTGTTCTTATATTCCTGTTTTTTGCGCACTCCTTGTGTGCATTCTTTTTCTAATAAAATTGTCTTACTTATAAAAAAATTAATTGAAGAGGTTCATCTTAAGTCTTAATATGACAAAGGCAATATTGAGGATGGGATTCTCTCCACTCTTAACCCATATATTTTTATAGCTACTAAAAAAAAAAAGCAAATCTCATAGAAAGGTTGATTTTGATGAATATACCTTTTATAAGCAGAAGGGTCATTAGAAAGCTCAGTGGCTAAAGCGGTTGACCAAATCACAATAGACTAAACAATCTAATCAATTGCATCGATGAAGCTTTAGACCTCCAACATCAATTGTTACAATAATTGTTCCTCCGATAGACATGTATATTCTTCGAGCCCTGTAGTAATTGCACTTGCTGAGAAGTTTCAAAAGTTTATTGTCACATGACCACATGTCATATCTGCCTCCACAAATGTAGGTTTACCTTCCTCTAGCTCATCAGACATCTTCCATTTGGATTCTTGACTTTGCAACCTCTCATCAAATGTAGGTTATAATGCAAGTTCTTGCCTCTTTATAGGCAATAGGTGTCATTCTATAACAAAGTTCCAACTCCTAGTCAAGTTTTGGGTCAAACTTAATTGCCTTATACCAAGGTTCTAAATCCACATTAGTTTATGATCGTGGTCTATTATATACTATTGCAAAAATAATTATCCTTCACAAGTCCAAATAATAAAAAAAAGAAAATGTTGTCTCCTTTTGTAGAAGCTCTTCGAAGTTTTGAGATTTTGACGAAGTAGATAGCTTTATAGAGATAACATAGAGTTCTTGATGGTCAAGAAAAGAGAACAAATAAGAGATACAATAAGAAAACAAAGATTAATTAACAAAGAAAAAAAGATAAGATATGACATTTGTATTCAGGATAATGATTCTTTGTAATTGTTGTAAAAGAGAGGAAAGAGGATAGAGAGATTTATATTGTGGAGTATTGAAATTCAAATGGGACACTACACGTGATCTCCCATATAATAAATTCTTTTAGGCAAAGGTTGTAGCATTGCCAATCGTAAGTAGGCAACTTTTATATAACTACATAAATCCCTACCTTCTCTATTTTTTTACACCTTGTTATTGTTTGTGATATTCCTTTTGAAGCACCTTAGAATCATAAATCGTTCGTTAACCATGTTAATCAAAAAATGCCTACGAGACTTGTAAGTTTGGTAGCTAGCTAAAGTATTTGGAAGATGGTGTTGAGAAATGCCATGATTGGTATGTAATAGTCATTCTACCAACACCTTATTTGCCATAGGATTGTGTAATTGTGTTAGAGCATAAATAATCCCTTTGGAGTCTAAAAGCCAAAGAAATGGAAAATGTGAAGCTCTTAATTAGAGTTAATGGTTTTGTATATTTGGGGTTTATATTGGTTATATTGATCCACACCCCTCATATAGTGCACTTCATGTATAATTAAATGCTTGAAACTTAAATTTGGGTATGCCTTATTTTGTTTAGTAAAATATATTTAACTATTGTTTGAATTTAATACATGTATAGTAATCATCTATAATTTAGGATAAATTACAAAATAATATCCTAGAGTTTTCACTGTTTCTGGATATGAAATTATACAAATGCATACCTCATGTTAAGGCACATCTAGTAGTGTCCACTTTTGTCAATGATTTTTTTACTAAATTATCATTAATATATGAAAATGTCTATTTGTAGATACATTATAAGTAATTTACGTAAGAACATCCAATTTCATTGGATTGGTATGAATATTTAAAAAATAATAATAATATTAATTTAACAGTAATGAATGTGTCTCTACGCAGTTTACTTACATAATGTACAGTATTACTTTTTATATCTATACAAAGATATGATCTATTGTAACTCAATTTTAGGGAGAGATAGCCCAATCAGCTCCAATTTCATTTTTTTTTTCTTCTTTTCATCTCTTAAAGGCATATTTAGCAATCGTGCACATCTCTTTACATCTATAATCTATATATGAGTAAAAAAATTTAAAAATCTATTTGAAAGGTCAAGATCAAAAAAATAATATTTTTCTACCTGCAGCTCTCCAAAATCAGGACTCTAATTGTGTTGCTCCATGTTCGCCAAACGCTGCAACTTCCGACAGTGGCCTCTGTCCCCTCTGATCGCACCAGACATGATCATTGAATTGTGTCCTTGCCACTTAAGCATTGATTTGGACTCCAAGCCGTCAATTGGACCGCCATGCCGTCTCTGCTAAGACTTGTCACATGGCTGCCTTTTAGCCATCTATTTGATATCAATAAAAATTTGTTTCGAACCCCTAAGGATATTCAACACTCAATTTTTGTGACTTCGATTCGATCTCCTTGGAGCTGCTCTCAAGTACTGTTGTGTGGATGTGTCTATATGTTTGATTTAAAAAAACAAAAAATTTATCGTTGCTTGATTGATTGCCTTGTTGATTAGAAAGCGGTGCCTGTGAATTAGGACAGAATCAATACAGTGCCATTCCACCATCCACACCAAACTCCCCCAGTACTGGATTTATAACATACTTGGTGAACTTGGCCCTAATTAGTTTTTTAGAGAGAGAAATGATCAGAACAAAAGGAAATAAAGTGCAGGAAAATATTTAGAGAGAGAGAGGCGATGAAAAATACATGTCATGTTTCTTGGTCTATGATATCATAAGCAGCCATCACTTATCATGTGCGGGCTTAGTATAAGCGGTTAGATAAAATCTTGCTAATGAATTGTATATACATATCTTAGAAGAAAGATGTAATCTAATCCTATATTGCTTAGGTAGATCATGTTAGACAGATTAACACTATTAGATAGTTCAGCATCGATATGCACTGCCAAACTGCCATCTCCTAAGCTTTAGGAATTTAGGGTACATTTGGTACGCAGGAATGGAATAGAATTCATTTCCATTCCCGCGTTTGGTAACCCAAAGAGGAGGGAATGGATGATTCCCACGGGAATGAGATTCCCCTATGTAGGGTGAAATTGATTACCTCCATATATCAGGTTTTAAAACATTCCCATGCACATGGGAATCGAATTCCAACGTTGCCCTTTCGCTATCTCCTGCACGCTGCAACGCTCCCCTCCCTCCATGCCTGACCGCCCAACCCCAAGCAGACTTGTCCGGCACTGTTCCTGTTCTCACGGGCTGACGGGTTGGAGACAACAGCTTCGACTTCCGACTGTGGGGGGCACTGCGCGCGGCGGGAGGGAGGGAGGCGCAACGGGGGGGGGGGGAAGCACTGCGCGTGGCCAGTGATGTGAAGGGAGGGGGGATTTGCGCGGCGGGGGAAGGAGAGATCCGTGCTCGACAGGGAGGGGGGAAGGGGGGATTTGCGCAGACGGGGAGAGGGGGCACTATGCGTAGCCCGTGACGTAAGGGGAGGGGGGGATTTGTGCAGCGGGGGAAGGGGAGATCTGTGCTCGACAGGGAGGAGGGAAGCGTTGCGCGCGACAAGGGAAGGGGGGAGGGGGTTGCTGTGCGCGACGGGGGAAGGGGGGCTGTGGGCGATGGGGGAGAGGTGGTGCCGGGGTGGGTGCTGTGGTAATTTGTTATACATTACCCTATACATGGTATTGTATACCAAACATAGATAAGGTAATGAACCATTCCCATGCCCTTTCCCATTCCATTCCATTCCCATGCTAATTCCATTCTCCTCCATTTTATTCCTGTGTACCAAACGAGCCCTTAGTTTTTTTGTTCCTGATTATAAGCAGGATTTTAGGATATTTATTTTTGTATTCTCAAATACCTTTAAATGTGTACATCTGTATATCTATAACAACCTATATCTTTATAAATACATAATTACTCCTAGTATCAGTTAAGTTGGATAACCAATATTTCTATCAAAGCATTTATTGCTTTACTCCATCCCAATCCTTTATGGCCCTTCCAAATTCCTCCTCTAGTACATCCAGTTTACCTAATATCACTTTAGTTTTTGTCAAACTAGATGGTTCAAATTACTTGAACTGGACGACTCAATTTATTCTTGTTCTTCGTAGTCATGATCTTCTGAGCATTGTTGATGGCTTCGAATCATGTCCTCATAATAGTGTTACCATTTAATTCTATACTTGCATTGTAAAGCTTCCATTTAATTTTATACGTTTAGCTCTATGCTTGTCTTTTTCTTTGATGTGTTTTTTGTTGGTATTTGTGCTTCCTTCACCGGTTAGTAATAGAGCAATGCTTGCAATCAAGCATTTGCATTTTCAACACGAACTATAATGCCTATAATGCCATATTTAATTTAGTAGTAGTGCAAATACACACACACACACACACACACACACACACATATATATATATATATATATATATATATATATATATTATTTTCGTTGTATTGTTATTAGGTTTACAAGTGATTATCTATAGGGATGAATTTGCTGAGAAGGAACCCAATCCTCGGCTTCTCTCTGGCTGGATCCATCAAGCTCCAATAGAAAGAAAAAGTGATGAAAAAGTTATGCTAAGAAATGGTGGTAGCACATCACATTACTTGGCAGAAGAGCAAGTGAATGATGAACATGAAGATGACGAGCTGGAAATCATTGAGGATGATACCGTGTCATTTATTGATTTAATTACATTAGTAGTGTAAGTTTCATTTAACTACATGTCATTTAGCTCGTACTTACTTCCCACTGTAGGGCTGAGTGATTTGCATGTAATTATATTGTAAAAATCGTTAATGAAACGCTAGTTGGATTTTTTTGTAGTCTTGGTGGGACTGCATTCTACTGAATTTTTTTAACTCACTATAATCTCTGTCACTGTCAGATAAAGCAAGAATGAAATCCCAATAATGTGCCAGGTACAGTGCTTTCGTTTAACCCAATCAAGATTCAAGCCTTAAAAAATTTTCTGAGATATTGCACCATAGAAAGCTGCAAACCTGATAATCTGGGAAAAAAAACAAAGAAAACCACCGAAAAAAAAAGAAGACAGAACACAGCAGCACAATTAAGGAAAGAAAAATTGTGTCATTTCTTCATTTTGGGGGAAAAGAAGGCAACACAGCAGTGTATATGTATTACATACCTAATGGTGGTTGGTAACGTTTTGCATTTAAACCGTCATAAGGTAGACATCACATCATTGGTGGTTAGCCGGGCGCAAACTTGATTGCAGGTAGTTTGATTAAAAACCCAAGTGATACCATTGCACCATGTGTTGGTTATGTTGTAGGGAGGGTCGCTGGACATGTGATACCATTGCACCAAGTAGAGAGAAGCAATAGCTCTGGAGACTGCTTCTCTCTACTTGTCGTTCGGTCTCACTCAACTAGCGAACCCGGGGACGAACGACTCCGGCTGGTTGGTCACGTCCAACGATCCTCCCTCTCGATCTGCTCGATTGAGCACGACGCCCACCTCCACTGCTCGATTCATGTATGTAACAGGACTCTGTTTGAATCTTTTTTTATTACGTTAGAGCATCAGGTGCAGCCTCTTCAAATTTTTAGCTAAATTTATCGACATGGAGCAATATGAGCCACAAATTATACTCGAGATCTGTGTTTTCAATACAAACTTTATTAAAACCCAAACATCGAGACACCAACTATCTAAATTTGGTTAAATTTAGATAGCCGGTGCTTTGATGTTTAGGTTTTAATAAAGTTTGTATTGAAAACACAGATCTCGAGTATAATTTGTGACTCATATTGTTCCATGTCGACAAATTTAACTAAAAATTTGAAGAGGCTGCACCTGATGCTCTTTCCCGCGAGTGTCTTGATGATGGGCTAAATTGAAGCGAACTGAACCCATGAGAGTGTGTCCACAGTGGCCTAAAAGGCCAGACGGATGACTGGGCCGGGTCGTGACCCAAAAGGCCAAACGGATGACTGGGCCGGGTCGTGGCCCATATGCCACTGCGTGTGCGTGACTTCCGAGCCAATGTTCGCTGATTCGCGTTCTTCTTTCGCCGCAGTCTCTCCCAAATCTTCCCCCAACCATGGCCCTTCCAGACGAACACCGACCCTCCAAAGACGATCCAACCCCCACCAACCCAACCAGAGACGACCAAGCCGGCGACGATGAAATCCAACAAGTTCCAGACGACGTTTTGGAAGACGAAGTTGTCGACGACGAAGACGACGACGGCGAAGACGATGAAGAAGTCGAGGCCGACGAATCGAAGCTGAGGACCGAGAGGGACAGGCTCAACAACCTGCTCCACCGAATGTCCACTGGGAGAGTGGCCCTGAGAGTCCACGATGTTCTGATCAAGGGCAACACGAAGACCAAGGACTCCGTCATCGAAGCCGAGGTGGAAGCCCTGAAGAGTGCGTCCTCCATGCAAGAGCTGCTCCAGGCGGCGGGAATGGCCAATGCGCGCCTCCAGCGCCTCGGATGCTTCGATTCCGTTAACATCACCCTCGATTCGGGCCCGCCGGAGCTCCCCCACACCGCTAATGTCGTTGTCGAGGTCACGGAGACGAAGCGACCCCTCACCGGTGAAATTGGGATGTTCACCAAGCCGGAGGTACTGTGCCTTGGGCTTGAGCTTTGATTGGTGCTCAAACTTACACTTAGTTTTTGCGCATATTTGCTTTTTAAGCTTCTTTTGTTGGGATGAAAAATGGGTTTGTCTTGCCTGATTCTGTTCAGAAAATTATTAGATGTGGTGGTTAGATGGTTGCTCCACTTATTGATCACCTAGCCCAACGCCGTGGTTTAACTGTCGAGCATACCCACTGCCATGCATGTATGTTACATGTAAATTTAGTTGCATATGCGTGCAACTACCTTAAAAGATAATGTAGTACTACGGAAGGATTTTAGTTTTTATGTTGGTTCAAGTTTAATTACACCGTCTCGCTGAAATTGGGATGTTCACCAAGCCGATGGTACTGTGCCTTGTGCTTGAGCTTTGATCAGTGCTCAAATTTACACTTAGTTTTTGCGCATATTTTCTTTTTAAGCTTCTTTTGTTGGGATGAAAAATGGGTTTGTCTTGCCTGATTCTGTTTAGAAAATTATTAGATGTTGTGGTTAGATGGTTGCTCCACTTATTGATCACCTAGCCCAATGCCATGGTTTAACTGTCAAGCATACTCACTGCCATGCATGTATGTTACATGTAAATTTAGTTGCATGTGCTTGCAACTACCTTAAAAGATAATGTAGTGCTATGGAGGGTATTTTAGTTTTTATGTTGGTTCAAGTTTAATTACACCGTCTCTGTTCAAGAAATGAATCTTCTCAATGTTTATGCTTCTTGATCTCCTTTTCCATATGCTATGTAAAGAAAAAGTTCCATAATCAATTTTGTTATGTTTTAATAGGCCAGGTCTTGGTCGCTTGAGGGATCGTTGAAGTTGAAGAACTTGTTTGGCCATGGCGATATGTGGGATGGCTCATTGGCTTATGGATGGGACCAAACTTCTGAGTTGAGTGCAGGTGTGTCTTTTCCACGAGTTAAGGGATTTGAAGTTCCTCTGCTGGCTAGGGTATCGCTTCTTTCCCAGGATTGGATGAAGTTCTCTTCATATAAAGAGCAGTCCTTGGGCCTATCTCTTGGCTTACTTTTGACGAGGCATCATGACTTGACATACAATCTGGCATGGAGAACTTTAGCAGATCCATCACAAATGTCCTCTGGTCCGATAAGGAGGCAACTAGGGCATAGTTTACTATCTTCTCTGAAGTACACGTTTAAGATTGACAGTAGAAATTCACCTTTGAGGCCCACACAGGGATACGCTTTTGTTTCTACATCTCAAATTTCTGGCCTTTCCCCTGATCATCGAAGTGTGCGATTCTTGCGCCAGGTAAGGTTTGACGCTATCAATTTCTTTCATTGATAAAATTGTTGGATAAGGTTCTTGCAAGCACTTTCTGTTTAAAGTACACCAAAAATTACGTCATTATAATTATTTGAGTGTCTGGGATTTTTTCCCTTTGTCAACTATATATTTATGCTATTTTGTACATTTTTGTTCAAGTAGTTCATCAAACATCTTATTGGCTTAGAGTCTTAGAGCTCTGGTCACCATTTTCACATCATAGCTCAAATTGATAATGGAGTGTAAAACATCAGTAGCAAATTCATGAATAGTTTTAATAATATTTTTTACCAAATCCCTTGTTACTCTATGTAATTACTCACTTCATATTTGCCTCCAAAACTTTCAATTCAACTACTTCATAACCATCCTTTATGTCATTATTTGCTGTGATTTACAATAAAATCTGAAAGCTCTTTGATTGTGATCTGGACAGTTAAGTTGGACAAGTTTCTAATGGCGTGCATACAATTGTTTCCACTGTCTTTAGAATCATTCGCCATCAAAATTGAGGATAAAGGAGCATTTATTTAATTATCCTTTCCTGTCAAAAATTTCTTCCTCACTGGAACTACTTCTAGTTCTGTACTTGAGGTTTTACGAGCCCTTGACAGAGAATGAAGGTTCATGTCCTCTGGAGTGAGATCACTGTCGCCTTTTTAATCTGGGATTTGATCTTTATGTCTTCTTTTAACTTATGTTGTTACTGTATATTTTGCTGGGTAGTGTTGACTCTAGAAAATCTCATTTATCATTCCATAATTGTTGTTCACTATCACACTAGAACATTCTAATTGATTGATTAATCTGGTCAATCAGAAATTTACATATGTTTTATCTAAAGGATTATTCATTTCTCTCATATGATGTTTTTTACAGGAATTCGACCTTCGTTATGCCATTCCTTTAGGATTTTATCATGCTGCGCTCAATTTTGGTGTCTCCACTGGTGTCATTTTTCCATGGGGAAAAGGTTCCTTGTGCATGTCATCACCCCTTCCGGATAGATTTTTCTTGGGTGGAAATTCCTCTCCAGTCTGCACATTGGGAGGCCTAACATCAATTTTAGGGTTCAAATGTAGGGGGCTGGGGCCTACTGCCCCAAGGAGGGAATCTAATGGTACGAGTTCAGGGTCTTCTGGAAGGGATGCTCTTGGTGGGGACATTGCTGTCACTGCTTTTGCAGACCTCTCTTTTGATCTCCCACTGAAGTTTCTTAGAGAAGCTGGAGTACATGGACATGTCTTTGCTTCCACTGGGAACCTTGTAAACATAACGGAGAATGGCTTCTGGAATTTCTCTCTACAGAGATTCCGGGACTCCTTTCGAAGCTCTGTGGGAACTGGCATTATTATCCCCACTAAGCTATTCCGCATGGAGGTCAGTTTTCTTTTCAGTTAATTATAAGAGCAAGAAATATAGTGAATATATCCAGGATTGCATCGTGATTCTAAAATAACCTGTCACAATTTGATCATTCAAAATTCAACTGCTATTATAGAATGATGAATTCATCCAGGATTGCGTTGCTATAGAAACTAATTGGTCATGCAAACACTTTTACTTGAAAAATATGAAAGCCTATTTGTTATTATTGTTACAAAGTTATGGTAAAATTAGAAGATTAATCTTAGGTTTCCTTTGATATCCTTCTAGAAGCTACGTTGTACCCTTTGTTTTTTCAACATCGGAGTTAACATCATAATTATGAAAAGTGCGCATCTGGGGCAAGGTGCAGGCGGGTGCCGGACTGGGGTGTCGTTTCATGCTAGGCAAGGCGAGATCTAAAAACCCCACAAAAGTGTGCCTTTTGGGCTTTTTTCCCAGGCGCAAAAAAAGGTCCACCTAAGGCAGTCTGTCGAATTGCTTCCCAGCCATACCTGTGTCACGTTTCTTCTACAACTTAGGGTTGAACAAAAATCAGCGAGTGTCTGGTCTGTCCTCTATCTATTGACGTAATCAAACAACATAAACTCTTTTGTCAATTTCCTTTCTCTATGGTCTGTCTGTCGGACTCTTCCTCCCCAACGACTGCTGTCACTGTTGCTGCTGCTCTCTCCCTCGCAAACAACTGTTGGATGTTGTTTTCCATGCTGTCTTTATCTTTTGAACACACCTTTCACCCTTGCTCTCCCTCTCCAGCAGCGTCCAACCGGCGCTATATCTCCCCTATCCTCTATTCCTCTCTCATGAATTTCTTTCACGATCTTTCTAAAAAAGGAAAGGTCAGCCAGTTGCTGTTTCTGTGATGAAGAGGAATGATTTTAGATAAGATCCAGGTTTTTTGTACTGAATTTTTCCAAATTTTCTATTAGTTGTTATATGGCCATTTGTTCTTTTAGTTGTTAGATTTTTTGTGCTTTCTGTTAGCCTTTTTTCATTCGTGTCCGCTTACACTTCCATTGCCTTGCTGTGTTGTCGGTTTTTTTCTTTTGGTTTGCTGTTCTGTGACTTCTGTCATTTGCTCGTGCGTCATGCTGCTGTGTTGCCGTTTTTTTGGTTTGCTCTTTTTCTTTTTTTCTTGCTATCACATCTGTTGTCCTGATGTCTTTTTCTTTTTTTCTTCCCTTTTTATTATTGTTGTGTAATGACTTTTTAAAAAAATTATTATTGTGTAATGACAAATAATCAAAGAAAGGATTCTATTTGAAAATATAAAGATAAAATAGAGATGGATAAAAAATAAATAAATATATTTGCTGTATCTTTTGTGAAAAAGAAATTGGAGGAAAATATTTAAATTAATTTTAGTATGAAAATTTTATTTTATTTTATGTATTTTGTATATTTTGTCATCAATAATTAAGGTGCCTGCCTTGATTGTATTAAGACACCTGCCACAGTGTGCAATATTAAATTTGTACCGTAAAATGTTTTGTATTTTCGAACCTAGACCATTGGTGGCTTAAATTTAGATTTTTAATGGTTTGATTTTGCTTTAAATATTTTGGAGTTCATAATTTGTTTTATTGGCAGTTAATCAAGTGTTTTGAAATTATTTTTATAAAGTTACACGTCTAGCTTTTCTTGTATTTTTTTGGTTTTTGCGCCTTGCACTTAGGTCCCAAGAGACCTTTGCGCCTAGAGTGGGCCTAATAACTATGGTTAACATGGTTGCCACCGGTTTGACCATTACTTTCAAACCTAATATTTTTTGATGCTTTTATTGGATATTTGTCATATAACTAAATGAAGTCGGAACATCTAATGGCCATTGGCAATAATCATATTTTCAGGTTAATTACTGTCACATATTGAAACAGCTGGATGATGACCGTGGGAAGACTGGCGTGCAGTTTTCCTTCTCGTCTCCATTATAGCAAATTTGAAACCTTCCTGAGATCACCCATAATACCTGGTATTTCAGGTACAAGGGATACAAGGATTGTTTTCCTTTTTTGGGTTACATTTTTCTCCCTCAGGCTTCTCAGCTTAGTTGGCAGTGCATTTTTTTGACCTTAGGACCAATGGGGTATTCAGCAATTGTTTCATGTTTTGCGTTGGTTGTGCACTACTGAATCGCTGATATTAGATCAGCAGAGTAGAGGCTATGGAAGCAAACTCTGGTACGGCACGGTGAAATTTTCCCTTGCGTTTTCAATATCAGAAGAAATGAAAACGAGGGGAATGAGTTCTTAAAATAATTTTCTGCAAAATTGGTTGCATTGTATTTTAAAAAAAAAAAACTTTCTCTACGTGTTTTGTTTTAGTGTCCTCACACAGAATGCTGCTCATTCTCTATCATTTCTGCAACCAAAATTGACTATCAATTCTCTATTACCTATCTAAGCAAAAACTGGTCTGTTGAAAATGGGTTAAACTGTCGTCAAGTAAATTTAGCTAAACTGTTTAAATTGTTTTTTAAAAAAATCAGTCAAATTGGTTGACTTAATTTTGGTTTTGGCTTTTGTTTTTGTTTAGAAAACTGGTAGGTTGAAAATGGGTGATATTGATTTTTAATTTATATAAAAATATATATTAATAGTATGTATAGTTTTTTAAAAAATAATATTGATGATAATAATATTATTATCATTTTATGAATTAAAATTGATATAATTACTTATTATCAATTAATGATTTTGTATATTTGTATATAAGATAAATATTTTTTAGATTTATTAGTTAGTATTATATCGTTTAATTTGTTATTATTTATTATAAGTAAAATTTACAAATTATTAATTAATTAATTTATTTAAATATACCAAAATAAAATTTTGTTATATACACATATAATATGATGTGCATTTAGTAAATTATAATATTGTATAATTATTTTATTTTTAGGATTGAGTTTGTTTAACTTGTTAAATGTTAATCATTATACTTTATTATTATATATCTTATACAAATTGTTTTAAGAAAAATAAATTTAATGAAATTAAAAATTTTAAAACAAATCAAAATTTTGGAGATGAAAAGAAATTAAATTTTTTAAAACCAATCAAAATTGTAATAATAATAAACCGTTCAAACTGATTTTATTTAATTTGGAGATAAATTAAATATTTAAAATTGTTAAATTTAATTTGAATTATAGATTTAGTCAAAATTGGACAATTTATACCCATTTTATACCATTGTGAGTATTATATTATTTTTTGTTAAACAATATCAAGTTCGTGTTTAAAATTTGTGCTCCATAAATTTCAAATGTTCATTTTTGCTTTTGAGTTGTTTTGTGTTATAATTTCAAAAGTTTATATCTAAATAAAGTACGGTGAAATATCTTTTGCCATTTTCTACGTTTCTAAATACAACATATAAATTTATTAAGATGAAAATAAACGAACTATTACAATGCGAAATTTTGTAATATTTTCTTCTTATGTCATTATTGAATGAAACAATCATATTAATTGATTAATATTATTTGTTGTGGGTCGTTATTGTCATTTTAGATTTTCATCATTTGCTACAATAAACTCATATTAAAGCTTTGGTTCAATTTTTATGGCTTTGTTCCTGATAGTATTGTTGTTGTTTTTGAAAAGGTTATTTTGTTTAGTGGTAGTAAAAAAATTGATTTATAAAAGATTCGAAAAAACACGCTGTAAAATTCAAAATTTAACCACCACACACGTGCAATAAAGCTCAAAACATAACCACCATATAGGTGCAACAAAGCTTAAGCTCAAAACATAACTATTATACATGTGTGCATCAAAGTTCAAAACATTATCAAATAAGGCACAAAACATAAATGCAAATTATAAATGATATCTCATGCCTTCAAATTCCAAGAAACCTTAAATTAAGAACGTAACTTTTTTATGTCCACACTCGAAGAATTGAGGGGTTAGTGATAAGCATCAATAAAAATTAGACCGCAGATGCTGTTTCAATAGTTTTATATAGTTATACATCAGAAATAATTTTGTATTTTTCCATAACAACATTATAAAATAAATTATTTCAAATAACAATCATTACATATGTCTATAGCTTTTCACAGACTCCTATTCAGGACTCACACAAATAAACTTAAACTCAGAAATAAAACAATACAAGGGGGGTTGGGGTAAGAAGTTTCCTCTAGTAAGGAAAGGACTCCCTTATGTTGTGGGATTGTTCCATATTGGAAATAAATGGGGATTAAAAGGCTAAATATAAGAAAGGACAAGCCTAAGAATGTCATAGTGCATTTTAAAGCCGTGTGAGCTGTTATGACGAGTCAAAGCAGATAATATTGTGACACGTAGGTGAGCCTATGCCTTAGCCCGGTTACAACAAACTAATATAAAAGCATGGTTATCCCTAAAAAAAGGTATTCCATAGTAATACGACATTATTGGATCGAATACAGTTACAACCCTTGTCTTCAAGATATTGAATTGGTGTGATCTCAATTTAGGATGTGGATTGAGGGAGAGCTAGTAGCAGCTCATTTAGTTTCATAGGTGTTCTTCCGTCCTATGATATATGTTTATATGTGACAAAAAGAAAGATTGTTGTGGGGTTATCCCACATTGGAAATAAATGGGGATTGAAAGGCTAAATATAAGAGAGGACTGGTGTCATGGGGTCAGAATTTTCACTCGTACAACACTTGATTACCCTAGTGGATACTCAAGTAAGCCAAACTGATCAAGGCACACGTAGACTGATTTTGCCATGCCTTGGGTTCATTAGGAGAACGTCTCCAGTTCTTTAGCAGTTTGTGTAAGGATAGCCAAGTCCCATCTTTTTCATCAAGTTCTCGATTAGCGGTGTACTCCCCGCATATAATCGGATTAGTACATTTGAACTCTGAAGGAGTTCCATCGATCTCCCACACGAACTTCCGTAGTGTCTTTCATGTCCGCACCAACTATGCTTTTCGTCTTGACCCTCATAAAGTTGCACACACACTTGCGCTACATGAGAGATGCCCGCTAGCACCACGCTATTCGGGGTGTAACATCCTCCCCTACTTGATTTCAAAACGCCCTCGTTGTGTTAAGGTGAGCTCAGAGGAACCAAGATCATCCAGCGCGCTCCTTACGACTCCAACAATGTCACTCTGTCCCTTCCACTCAGGTACTCCACCTTAGCCCATCAACCTGCAACTTTGATGGACACGATGCGTGAAAGAGCTTCACCTGGCTATTCCCCATTGTTTAGGGGCTCCCTCCATGTTTGGGATCAGGGAGCATGCATGTTAGTCGTGAAAGTACTCGACAAGCTTTCTGAATACGGATCGTAACTGCTCTGATACCACTTTGTCACGGGATTAGGGTTTTTACATGTGTGACACTTGGTTACCTCGATGGATGCTCCAAGTAAGCCAAATCGATCGGGGCACACGTAGACTAGTTTCACCCTACCTTAGGCTTATCAGGAGAACGGCTCCAGTTCTTGAACAATTTGTGTAAAGATGGCCAATTCACCTCTTCTTCATCAAGTTCTCGATCAGTTCGGCCTACTTAAGGGACTAGCGGCATACTCCTTACATTTAATCGGTTTGGTACATCTGAACTCTGAAGGGGCTCCAAGATCTCCCGCATGAACTACCATGGAGCTTTTTCTGTCTGCACCAGCTACGCTTTTTGCCTTGTCCCTCCTCAAGTAATACACCTGCGCCACTTGGGAGATGCCAGCTAGAACCACGTTGTTTGGGGCATGACACAAGTCTAAGAATATCACGACATATTTTAAACTGTGCAAACTAGTGTGGCAAGCCCAAAGTGGACAGTATTGTGACATGCAGCCAGGCCTGTGCCTTGGCCTGGTTTGAACAAACTGGTGTCAGAGCTTGAAATAAGATATATGAGATGAACGTGAAGATTGACAAATTCACGAGGAGGAATAGTTTTAGTTTATGGAAGATTAAGAAGCGAGCCTTGTTAAAATAACAAAAATTGTGGGTGCTGCTTGTGTGAAAGCTAGTGGAGCCTATCACTACTGAGATGGCTATTTTGGAGGAGAAGGTACACTCGACGATCATGTTGTGTCTCGTTGATGATATCATCACTATGGTTGCGGAGGAGACTGCACAAGGTATGTAGGTTAAGATCGAGAGGCTCTATATGATGAAGTCCTTAACAAACAAGTTGCTACTGAAACAATGTCTGTTCAATTGCACATGCAGGAAGGTTGGCCTTTCCGAGATCATCTGGATCAATTAAACACAATTCTATTAGAGTTGCATAATATTTATGTTAAGTAGAAGATGAAGATGTTGCTTTAATTCTGTTAATTTCTTTGCCATTATCATATGAGAACTACATTCAATCATTCATTGTTGAGAAAGATACTATATCACTAGAAGAGGTTTGATCGTCCCTCCATACTAGAGAGTTGTGCCTTAAGGCGGCTAGGATAGGTGCAGATGATTGAGCTACAGGATTAGTAGCCAGTGGGAATTATGGACAAAAAAATTGGGGAAGAAAAAAAATAGTCTCCAAGCCAGGTCAGAAATTCAATGGTATCTATAACTATTATAAAGAGAAGGGACATTGGAAAATTGATTATCCTAAGAAGAAAAGGCAACAAAACAAATCGAAAGATATTGTTATAATAATATATACTAATTCTAAAGAGTATATTGCTCTAGTTTCTGATGAACACATATCATAATAATGTGTGGAATCTTGATTCTAGAGTGTCTTACCATATATGTCCTCACAAAGAGTGGTTTACAACTCACTAGCAAATAGACTGTGACAATATTTCTATGGCTAATAGTTTTATTTGTAAGGTAATTGAAATAGGCTCTATCAAAATTCTGACACATAATGGTAAATTCTGAACATTGAATGATGTTAAACATGTTCCACTCATGACAAAAAATCTAATATCTTTAAGTATGTTAGATAACAAAGATTTCAGTTTTCATGGAAGGTGGAGTTTTATATGTGTACATGGGTTCAAATGTGATTCTAAAAGGTGTAAAACGTGGTACCTTGTTTCTTCTTCAAGGTTCTATGTTATTTGGGTCCGTTGGTGTTACATCCTCGGAGACTGAGCAAGAAAACATAACCAAGTTATGGCATATGAGGCTTAATCACATGAGTTCAAGAGGGATGCAAGTTTTCTCAAAGGGAGATCTTTTTTTGTGGTCACAAGGTCAACAATCTTAATTTTGTGAATATTGTGTCTTTAGGAAATTACATCACAACAAGTTTCACAAATGGCACACTTAATTACATTGATTGTTGGGGTCTTTCCCAAGTGGAGTCTTTAGGGGGTCACAAATATTTTATGTCACTAATTGATGATTGTTCATGAATGACTTGGGTATTCATTATGAAGCATAAAAGTGAGGCCTTTAAGAACTTCAAGCAATGGAAAACGTTAGTGGAGAATCAAACAATGAAGAAGATCAAAAGGCTACGAACTAATAATGGTCTGGAATTTTGTGGTCCGAGTTTGATGAGTTTTGTAAGGATTTAGGGATTACCCGACATCATATAGTCAAGAATACACCTTAGCAAAATGGTGTAGCAAAGCATATGAATTAGACACTTCTAAAGAGAGCAAGGTGCATGCTCTCAAATGCTGGACTAAACTGAAATTTCTGGGCAAAAGTAGTTAGTATAACATGTTATCTGATAAGTCGTAGACCTCAAATAGGTATACATATCTCAAAACTCCATTTTGAGGTGTGGTTTGGTAAGCCTGTAGATTATTCTAATTTGAGAGTTTTGTGTTATACTGTTTATTATCATGTAAATGAGAGTGTACCTAAGTCTGTTAATGAGAAAAAGTATATGTTTCAAGTTCCCTATGCTGGGGAAATAGGAAGCTTGATGTATGTAATAGTTTGCACTAAGCCTGATCTTGCATAGTCTTTTAGTGTTATTAGCAGGTTGATGGGTAATATTGGCAAGGAGCATTGGCAAGTTATGAAGAGGATTTTTCCACACGTAAAGGGTACATCAGATATTGGTCTCATTTATGAAGGTGATATAGTGTTTGGTTACAGGTTTTTTAGACTCTGATTATGTTAGAGATGTGGACAATAAAAGATCTATGATTGGTTATGTTTTCACTCTTGGAAATTTAGTTGTCAATTAGAAAGTTACTTTACAACCTACAATGACTTTATTTACTATGAAAATAGAGTCCATGACATTAACAAAAGCATCCAAAGAGAGAATCTAGTTAAAAGGATTGGTAAGTGACTTGAGTCTACATAATGATCAAGCTATTGTGTACTTTGAATCAGTGCAATCTATTTAGCAAAGGATCAAGTCCATCATGATAGGACTAAACACATTGATGTACGGTATCATTTTTTAAGAAGCGAGAAGTGAATCAAGGTAAATGAGTGAGTGCTATTGACAACCCCGCTTGATATGTTCACCAAACTTGTTTCCCATAGCAAGTTCTAGCATTGGTTGGACTAGCTCAATGTTTGGAGTTGTTGATTGCCTTGGCAGGCGATAATTTGAGGCAGAGGTGAGATTTTGGTATATATGGAATTCTAAGATGCATTTGGTACATCTGTTGTTTCTAAATAGAGGATTCAAGTCAAAGTGGAGATTTATAAAAATGCCTTGAATCACATCTGGTCTTGCTTGGCATCTGATTATGCTCAATTTCTCTCTACTCGAGCATATGATTTGCTTGATATCTGCCCTAGTTGAGCATCTAGCATTTTCTGCATCTTCTCGATATCTCCATGCTCGATATCTCCCTCGTGCTCGATATTCCAACTTATCAAGCAGATCCAAGATATCAAGCAGATTGGGATATTGAGCAGCCTATTACGCTGAGTAGTTCAACATTGCCTAAAAATTTGAAAACTCGTCTTGTTTTAAACCTAATATGTGTGTGTGTGTTAGGGCCATCGGTTTATGATGTCATTCTGATTATATGTGATGAAATCAATTTATAATCTATAATCTGTACTCCTCTGCATCAATAAAGCTTTTCTCTCCTTCGTCTGTGGATGTAGCTAACACCTTTGTTAGTGATCCACATTAAATTTGTGGTTCTATCTTTGTGTTTTATGTTATCTTTAATTGTCTTCTGTTATAATACCCTAGTCTACTTGAAATGCAAACAATATAGTAGGAGAGCCAGAAGCTCAGTAGGTGACTTATAACTTTACACCACTCTACTATTCAAAACAAACACATCTAAACATTACATGTTCGGTGTACTACTAGTGTTGTGTAGTGTTTACAATCTTCAGGACTTAGCCTGTCCATAAACTATCAAGAAATAAATCACCAATTTAGGGGACTCATCCCTACCAGAACTAACTCAACTTAGGCCTTGGCCTGTCAAACTCACTTCAACAGTACACTAGTTTAAAAGCCTTAGCCACCTATGAAACACTAGCTTAGGGGCCTTAGCACCTGTCAAACACAAGCTCAGGACCTTAGCCACCTCTCAAAAATAAGTTCAACCTCTGAATATGCTAGCTCAAGAGCCTTAGCCACTTGTCTAAATTACCAACTTAGGGACCTTAAGTAGCCTCTTGTCCAGATTACCAGCTCAGGAGTCTTAGCATCTGTCTAACTCAATCATACCCCATTAATCTAAAAATCCCACAATCGAAGTTGTATAAGTGAAACATAACATGAACAAAATAAAGCATAACATAAAAGTTTCTTCACACAACCAACTAGGCTCTAGTATTAACTAACACCACTTGGGCCCTCAAACATAAAACCACACAAACATATCTACGATGGAAAACTAAAGTGATAAGATAGCTAAATAGCTCATAAGCTCTACAGTAACGGTCCCTATGATCCCCTTAAAGTGTCACAATATGCTCGGGACAAAACAAAAGAAAAAATAAACAAACTACCATGTTACGCCATGATAGGCTAACGATCACTTACAATCGGTTGATGCTCATCCACAACGAGGCATACATCGGCCACAACTGATTTTACCAATGTGCATTTTAGTGTTTTTTTCCTTTCTGTCGGTCGCAACTGACCTTCTGAACTAACTCGGAAACTGTCACGCTCCGGATTTCTAACTCGAGGAAATCAATTTGTGACTCCCCTTTACTCACTTAGTGGGATAAGGAATTGGGTTAAATAATGTCACCCAGAACATCACAACAAACATATCGAGCATTCACAAGCCCAACCTCATGTTTATTAATATTTTAAAACCCCTTTACATCACTTCTCCACATAGAGTTACAATAGTTCCTCAGAACAACTCAAAAATAAATGAAAACAATAATAAAATAATAAACTCAAAGTCTCCACCTTGGTGTTTCACCTAATGCTTGTAAGTTCCTGAAAAGAAAACAATCACAACAGGAGGGGTGAGCAACCACAACTCAATTGGGATCATGTCTTCCTAATCTATCCCATGCTCCTAACATCTATATGATGACGTACACAAATGTAGTGTCGTGGCAATATATAAATAGTACATAAGAAGCATTTCAACCTCATAGGGCACACGAACAGAATATAAACAAACCATATAAGACCCTCAATCTTAACCACACAGGTTAACACATCCAGTCACATAAACTTCCTCCCTTGGCCACACAGGCCCCACATTACAATGTCACAATACAAATGAAAATACAATATCACACATTAACATATCTACCAATATAGTAAGAGCATTCCATAGGGTATGTTTACCATATAATACACAATTCAAGGTATTATGCCTCAATCCATAACAACTCATATATTAAACATATACATATAATACAAGCCTCGATGTTAACACTCATTTTCAACCACAAGTCCCTTTGTGATTCCAAAATTTCCCATGAAGAACTACTGTGAGATTAACACTAAAGAATACAGACACAAAATGGACAACAACCCCTAGCCACGGTAGACACCCCAATAGCCTCCATAACCAACTACCACAAACAGACCCTTAATTTCATCTAACCACAGACTCGCAAAACAACCATGTACACCCTAGAATAGGTTCAACCCGTACAACCACGTTCAAGAGAAAGGGGGTACAGAATCCCTTTCGGCTGAACTTAGAGTTCCAAATCGAAGAACATCCCTTCCACCTTGTTCCTCTTTGCTAGACATCTCCCATGCCCAAGAGCGCAGCAACAATCGAACTGATTGGAACTCCTCTCTCTCTCTCTCTCTCTCTCTCTCTCTCTCTCTCTCTCTCCTCCAACGACTTCAAAATAGAATACTCGGAACGCTAAAATCACAAAATAAAATGACGTATATCAAAAATACATTGTCATAGGGTTGACGTTGACCAAAAATACTCCTATATTGGCCACATCGACCAACATTTCTCGCATCGACTAATCTCCCACATCGACCAAAGGTCAATCCTACACCAAACCACGCATGGTCAACACCCCCACGTCAACCATATCAAGCTAGGTCAACCACTCTTTGAGAAAACTCTCTAGAAACTCCTATTGGTCGACCTCGATCACTTTCATGCCACATTGACCACGTCGACCTCACGTTGAAAATCATTATCGTATCGACCAAACACTCTTTACTTTTTGGAATCTCTATTGGTTGATATCGACTACTACTAGGCCAAGTTAACAACTATCCCACATCGACCAAAGTTGCATTGACCAAGCCTTCACACGATAATTCATCTTAGCTTTTTCAAAATAATTTAACTTCTGGGGCAGCGCCCCAGAATCTCCGCAAGGGATGCTGTCCCCTTGACCCCTGCTCGTTGACTGGGCAACGAGACTGCTGTCGAGGTGCTGCGCCCTTGGACTCCCACTAATCAAATGGTTAAGAGTCCTTGCCCAAACACACAATTAACTAACTCCTCAAATCCCCAAACACGAGTCATTACATAAACACCCTATCGGTTGTGGTGAGCTACCCTATTCTTCCCCAATTATGTAGTTTTGCAGAATCTGATCAATTTCTGGCCACTGCTCCATCCCGCACCCAAATGTTTTCAAATTTTAGATTCCAAATACAAAATTTCATTAACATACCACATCATATGGCCTAATTAGGGCATAAAAACTTTGTATTACAAATCAAAACGCATTATATAGACAATTTTCTTAAATTTAGGCCAAAAACATGCCCACATTTAGATTTCTTAATTTTAACCTTTTTATTTCATTGTTTAACATGAAATTAACGCAAACAGACTAGAAATTACATCTTTGACATCGTATAACCATCAATTTGGCTGATTAAATTCAAGTTCATGTTTTCTCTCAAATTTTAGAGTTCATTACAATTTCACATTTTTTACCCATTTTGTGCATAATCAATCCAATTAAACGGTATAAATAAATAGAAATGCCTACCTAGATGTTGTTTCATAGATTGGATTGGTTCAAATCACCTAAACTCATATCTCCGATTTCTCATCCTCCTCTTATGCGTATGGTGCCCAAACGAAAAACGCGTCCTTGCTCTCTCTCTCCCACAACTTATATATTAATGCATAGTACTTCAATAATAAATCTCAAAATTAAATAATTAACTTCCTGATGTTACGAATTTCAAATTGAGTTAAAATATAATTAAAACACTTGTATTAATAAGCACGTCACTTTTTAAATATTCTCATACTCAAATAATAGCTATTATACAAGATCATCCAAGAATACAATAATAATTCAAAAGTAATCTTTTGATTTGACTTTAGATCGGATTCAAGTACTATTAAAACATTCGTATTGATAGCCACATTACCGTTTATATAATTTCATCCTCATAAAATAACTATCTTATAATACTATCAAAAACATGAATCTTTACATGCCCCGATTCTAAAATGGCATCCAAAAATTTTACTTGAAGATGAAAATTAATGTTAAAATGACATCTAAAAAAACCCAGGTCAATTGGGAGCTTTTATGTGGACATAAAGAGGAGAAAGAAATGTATATAAACCCGCCACATGTTAGAATAATACAATAAATCAAACAAATCAACCTATTAACAATGGTATCAACATAGAGATTACTTATTGTAAATTTAGAAAAATGAAAATTGAAGTAAAGCACCCTATTTGTGATCACATCAATATACACACGGAAAATTGGAAGGTTCCTTCGATAGATGGGACAACTGGTTTGAAGTTGACGTAAAGCAAATAATAGTGAAGAAGAGAGTCACGATGCACTGACTGCTAGGTCTTTTGCAGGGCTTGTGGATGAAGGACGAAGTAGCGCCCAACAAAAGAAACGTGGAATGCTTATGGGATTTTTGAATACTCTTCTTTATTTCGTTGTCGAAAGAATATTATTTTTAGATGCAGAAAACAAAAAATAAAATCAATAAAAATTTGTTTCCTCTAAAAACTACTTATTGCATTTTGAGAAGAAAACATGATAATCAAATAGAAAAATTCAAGGATATGTTTGGTGTTGTTTTTGATTTTCTGTTTTGAGATAATTTTATATCAAATTAAAAATAGTTTTTAAAAATTATATTAAGGTGCCCTTGAAGTATGGAAGGATAGGAGTAAGGAGAAAGAAAACAACAGAAAACAATATATATATTTTTATTTTTTTGTATTTAAATAAAAAAAAGATTTGAAAAAGATACATATAATAAGATAATAAGATATTTGATAAGATAATTTTATTTTTAAACATATAATTATTTTTTATAATATAAATTTAAAATTATTTATAAATAATAAAATTTCTTATAATTTTTTAAAATAATCATAATTGTATCGGTTGTGGCGACAGTCACGTTTCAATTCCGCCATTCTCGACGGTGGCGGTTCTTGGGGTTTGTTCGGACTTCCTATACCCTGTCAACATGGACAGGCCCAGCGCCAGCCCAGCCCAACGATCCATCAATTGCGAAACTCATGCACAGTCTCTGTCCGTCCCAACTCCCACACATTAATTGCAACTGTCAGGACTCACGAGCTTAGGGACATCTTTTCTTTTCTGTCAATTTTTCAAATAAATAAATTTATATATATTATTATAATAAACGTTGGGGGGGCCCTCCCCTCGGTTTTGAGTAATTTGCTTGAAGTTTTGGTATTGTATATGTCGACAAATTTAAATTTTTTACGCGCAACATTGTTCATAATTAAATCTTCTTATCCGCACAAAACAAGAGGTTTCGGCTTCCTGTTTCAAAGCTTCAGCATACTCGTAACACAGTAACTAAACTGTGTATTTATACATAAATGCATCACGCACGTATGTAATATTGTATGTATGGAGCGAGCGGATATATATATATATATATAAATCGTGGACCTACATCACGACAGAGATGACTTGGAAAAGGTCAAGGCTTAGGGTTTGTCCCCGGCAAGACTTCTGTTCTTTATTTTTCTGAACAAGGCAATGGTACTATTGGTATTTAAATTTCTTTTCATATATATATATATATATATATATATATATCGAAGTTGATTAAACAATTTATAAATAAGGCTTGTTGATGTCTAGAAGCTCAACTAACAATCAGCAAGAATTTTTACACACACATATTTAACAACTCATTTCTGATATATGGTCTGATGGAGGAGAGAGAAAAAGCTCGTCATGTACCATCATCATCTACCTCTAGCATATCGTTACTTCTTAGCTTTTACTGATATCTGAATTCGAGCTATATACTATATAGGAATTGGAATATTTCAAGGCATATATATGTGTGTGTGTGTGTGTGTGTGGTGAGGTGATGACGAGCTGGGATGGCAGCTGCAGGATTCCTAAAGGATCCGATTACGAGAAGAAAGACGAAGACGGCGATGAAGAGGGAAAGAAGGAGCGGGACGAGAGCGGTGATGTAGACAGCAAAACAACAAATAACAACATCATCAACAAGAGTGGTGGTGTTGTCGTCGATGTAGGCCTAAGCTCAAGCAACAGCACAGAAGAAGAGAACAGTACTAATTCAGATGATGTTGGTACTGAAGATCATAACAAGGCCTCTGGATCTGTGCGGCAGTATCTTCGCTCTAAGTCGCCGAGGCTGCGGTGGACGCCGGAACTTCATCTTCGCTTCCTTCACGCCATCGAAAGATTGGGCGGCCAAGACAGTGAGTTTTCTTGCTGGCTGCAGATATATGATCTTCATTATATAATGAAAAAACAATTATTAATTTATCTTATTGTGGTTCCATGATAACTAACCATTCACTTATCTGTAGAAATAAAATTTAATAATTTAAAATTCATAAGTACACAAATATTGCGGCTGGACATTTTGGGATACATTTATAACTATTCTAATGCATGCTTGTTATCTTTTACCTATTTGTGTAGTTGTGTATATAATGCATGCTTATCTTTTACCTATTTCTGACTGTAGTTGTGTATATACACGTTGGGGATCGTGGATATTTTTTTAGTATTTTAATTGATTTCCATGATTGAGCATGCGATCATTAATTAATGCTTTCGTGCATTACTCAGTACATATATACACACACACTAATTGGTGCAGGAGCAACACCCAAGTTGATTCTTGAGCTGATGAACATCAAAGGCCTCAACATCGCCCATGTCAAGAGTCACCTTCAGGTAATTAATGTTTTTTGAGGATCGGGATGTGGTCTGGGCACTGAATGTTAGTCATCTTCAAGCAATCAATGTTCATCTGAGAACTGGGACATGTATGAATTAATTTCGCTACTGTGCTTCTTTTTTTTTCTGGTCCAAAACGAATGGAATATCTCAATTGAGATTTAAATTTGAATAAAGATCGAGCTTGATAGGTAGAGAGAGACATCATTTGAATTACTTGACACCCACCCCCTTTCGTTGTTAAGATTAGCAAGTTGTGGTGAGATTAAAACCTACTTCAACTACTGTAGGGACAGGGTTGCTCTAATCGACAACCTTCATAGCCAATATAATATATTACTTTCAGTTAGATATAGTTAACTGGGAAGACCAGCTGGATCGGATTTATATTTCAGTTTCAATAAAATTGTTCTATTTATTTACTGCCTTATATATTATTTATGCTTAATTTTTACAATAAAAAACATTAAAAGCGATAGTATATATTAATCCTCTAATTGCAAATTTAGTCTTTATCATTGATATTTAATTAGTTCAACACCGAAATTTGATGAGGGGTAACTTCTTGTTAACTTTATAGATGTACAGAAGCAAGAAGATTGACAACCCAACAAGCCAAGGTAGCAAGGCTCAATCATATTCTCATTATTATATACTTCATCAATATTTTTAGTCCCAATTTATTAGCTTTGTAGTACTTTTATTTTGCATAGACTTCAAGGTCAATTTCATTTTGAACCATTAACGTACGAGTGAATAAATAATGTAACATTTACTTCGAATAATTGATTAATACGATGTTTTGCTAATTATGTATGAATTGGAAAAATGTTTGGGGTAAGTTGGGGAAAAACATAGTTTTGATTTGTGTTTAAAAAAAAATGACAACAGTTTCGATGTGCTCTATATGTTTGTTAACTAGATCCATTGAGCTAATTTTTTAGTTATTTAATATTTTTAATTTCTAATTTTAGATTAATATGACAATTAAATATTTCGTTTGAGTCAATTCGTTCATTCTTAGGCGTGTTTGAAGAACATCATTTTTAATATATATAGTTTACGTTGGACTATGTTATTGTCGTTAAAAAAAAAACTATTGTTACATTATTAACTTTGTATTTAATTTTTTCAAATAATGGTAAAATTAATGGACAAAACAAAAATATCGAAAGTTTGAAATTAAATTAATTTTAAATTAAAAGTTTAATGAAATAATATAGCCAAAAAAACAAAAAACAAACAATTACAATTGATGAAAGAGAGTAGAACGCTTTTCAAATTAATGATAATGACAAAATTATTCATAACCCAAAATTTAATTACACAGGGGCTCCTTCATTTAATCGACTTCCGTGATTAATAATGTGACAGTTAGAACGGAGCAAGGGATACTCACGAAAGGAGGGTCAACAGATCGCCATGTCCACAGCCTTAGACAACCCCGGACGCTTCAAAGCTTCACTAATCATGTGCCTTGTTCCATCATTTCAACGTAATTGTTTTTTATTTTTAATTACAAAGAATGTTCAAAATATTGGTTGATATTTGATCTCAACGTAATGATCTGTTCCATTTTAAGTATTATACACACACACACACACCCCATGTCCTATATACGTTTATGATTTTTGGGTTTCACAAGCAGGCAAACCCACGAAATAACGGATCAGAAAGAGTATCAGTTGCCACAAGGCCCCGGAAGCTCAACCGTGATGATGGACCCCAATCTTCCATCCCAGCAGCAGCACGATAGACAGAGAGGGAGACCGACACTAGAACAACATTGTTGTGTGCGGATGGAGAGTTCGGACACGGATAAGGATTGCAACTTAGATTTGAATCTGTCTCTAAGGATCACATCTGCTGAAACTGGTGAAAATGAGGAGGAAGTGTCGATCAGTGGATGATAGTATGACAGAGCCTATATGTGTGTTTGTTTTCATCAAGGATTAATGTCTCTCCCAGCTCCTCCGTGGGGGGTAATAATGGCGAAAGGAGAAGTACTTGGAGGGTTGAGTACTCTGAATCTGACTTTGTGAATGACACAATTCTGAGTGAGATCTTGCGGTACTAGCTAGTCCAACGCACACTACTTTTATCTCCAGGCTTGTCATTGCCCCACAGCCCATTACCATATATATATATATATATACACACACACATTTGCTATACATTTGACCCATAATCTATTAATATTTTGGATGATGTTTTAAATTTACATATCTAAGATTAAAATATCTTGCTTCTCTTGGCCATAAAATAATAATTAAGTAAATATTATTATTAAGTTTAATGTGATTTATTTATTGTGATCATAGGATGGTAATCATCATAGATTATTAACTATCATACTAATTTATTTTTGCAATTAATCCTTAAATTGATAATTGTCAATCTTTCTGCTCATGTTTCGTAAACCCCACTTTTAATTGATACGTATTATAATTTCTCCGTGATGGCTGAAGCAAAAATATAGATGAAAATATTTTATTTTTCTTGACAAATACGATGGTTCACCAAGCCTACTCTCTTAAGGAATAACTCCATCTAAAAATGATTAGAAGGGCTTGGAAATTAGTTATTAGAATTAAGGAATCAATAAGAAGGAAGGGCGTTCGAGTTCATTAAATCAATCACAGCCATGGAAAAAAAAGTTGGTCAATTGCAGAAAAGTAAAGATGGTCATTTCAAATTTTAGATAACCAGTTTGATTAACTAGAACGTGAACTGAAGAAACAAGAGGTGATCGACTGAAATTTCAGACGACCAATTTAAATGACCAAAACACAATCTCTAATCAAATACACATAGAAATGGTTTGAGGTATTTATATTGATTTTGTTTTATTGCTTTCGCTTAAGTATATGTTCATATGATAAAGAACATAATTAAAATCTATAACATTCTCTACATTTTGGATATGTATAATATTCTCCTCATTTGGTATAAAGTATGATTATGCATATTATGATTTACATTTAATATTAGAGCTAGGTTATTATCTCCGTCTTGCTTAGAATTTGATTATCAATCGGTCTTCTTAATTGATAGCATTTCAATTCAATTTGATTCTATTGATTATTGTTATACTCATATCTTATTGCTTTTATCTAAGTGAATTAGCTAGTTTATTCATTCGGTTATGCCAATAAAAATTAATATATGACTTTGATTCTTATAATTTGGAATGAGTCTATAAGTTTTATATACATAAAGATCGACATATAATAAAGTGAAATGTCAAGTGATTAAAATTTTTATTAGTTGGGGAATAGCCACAACATTTCTAACTTTTAAAAATTTTATATTGAAATCACATGTAGATACTAGACATTAATTGTAACTAATCATGTGTAATATAATGAGATATGCCCACAGGAAATTTTATTGTATGGGTAAAGTATTAGATTATATTTCTTAATTTACCCATAGGAGTTGAGAAATAATAATTTGATGGCTTCACTATAAAGTTAAATTATGAATATGATTTGAGTATACTTTAGCCTACAAGCAAGTTTTATGTCACTAGATTCATATTAGCATGATTTACATTGATAAATTATGATAAAAGTTAAATTTTAAACTTTGTTAATAAGCATGTTTATTTTGTTTGTAGCAATTTTACCTGAAAATATTTCTGATGTTAAATGTGACATTCCTAAATTAAGAGATGATAACCATAAGGTGTGGAAGGAGAGAGTATTACTGCATTTAGGATGGATAGATATTGACTATGCTATTTGAAAAGATGAACCGCCTAGCATAATGGAGATTAGTATTCCAGATGCAATTGATCTTTATGAAAAGTGGAGCGATCTAATCACCTCTCAGTTATATCATAAAGACTAATATTAGTGCTAGCATTCAAGGTTTAGTCATTCAGCATAGTAAGATCAAGTATCTTCTTAAAGCTATCGATGAACAGTTTGCATCCTCTCATAAGTCTCTAGCCAGCACCTTAATTATGAAATTCTCATCCATGAGGCACACTGAGCTTAAAGGAGTACGTGATTATATCATGCACATGAGGGATATAGCGGCTCAACTTCAAACTTTAGAAGTTACCATGTCAGAATCATTCCTAGTCCATTTCATTTTGTGCACTCTCCCTAAACAATATGCCCCCTTTAAGATCTCTTAGAACACACATAAGGACAAATTGCCAATTAATGAGCTTATGACCATCTATGCTCAAGAGGAGGGTAGATTGTTAATGAAAGAGGGTGAAAAGGTGAACCTTGCTATAACTTCTTTTTTAAAGAAGAAAAAGGATCACATTAAGGAAAATGAAAAGGGAAAGATTCATGTGAATCAAGTCATAAAGAAAGAGTCAAAGTGTTAATTCTGTAAAAAGAAGGGACACATGAAGAAGGACTACCTTAAGTTTAAAGATTGGCTTGAGAAGAAAGGTAATTTTCTAGCATTTGTTTGTTATGAATCTAATATGGTTAATATTAATCATGATACATGGTGGATTGATACTAGGACTACAATCCATGTTACGAAAACCTTGCAGGGTATGACAAACCTAAGGAAACTAGTAGATAGCAAAAGATTTATCTATTCATGCAACAAGATAGCTTCACATGTGAAAGCCATTGAGACATACAATTTGGTTTAAGTAGTGGTTTTACGTTTATAAAAATTGATTTATGTTCCTAATTTTGCAAGGAATTTGATTTCAGGGTTTAGACTTTTACCTTTTGGATTTTCTTTTAATTTTCCAGACTCTGATTTTAGTATTATCAGAAATTCTAAAGTTATTAGTTATGGTACATTCTCTAATAATCTATTTCATCTTAGTTTGCAAAATGATACCTGTCACGCCCCAAAATTCCAGGGAACCCGGAACTAGGAACATGACTTCCCCTTGCCCGCACCCAAAAGGTCAAGGGGTTGGTGACTAGCACCAATGGATACTACACCGCGGGTGCTGTCTCAAATATGCAACCCTGTATAGTCATACATCAAGGGTAATCCTGTACTTTCCCATATATCACCATGTATACAATGAGTTAAACAGTCATACAGACATCACATCATAAATAGTATGCAAATACAAATACAACTGTCCACGGACTCATGTCCGGGATACAACACATAATACAATACAGAATATAGTGCTCATACATCAAAGTAGTGGGCACGTCCTCCTGGAAGAAAGTCCTCCACTAGTCTTGAGTCACACCTGAAAAGGGGAAATAACAAGTAGGAGTGAGCGACAAGCTCAGTAGGCGACCCCAATACTCCACATCATGCAAACATACAAGTCTATGTTACATGCTCTGTGTACTCGTGTACTGTGTAGTGTGCACAATCATCAGGACTCAGCCTGCAAACAAACATTAGGACCCAGCCTGCCCACACAGGACAGCTTGTCCATGATCCTCCACGGGATCCCAGCTCATGGCACTCAGCCCTAGCTCCACGAGCTCAACGGCTCCACCGAGGCCTTAACCTGTCCACAATGCAATATGCCCGACCACAATCGCCACACAGGCCTGCCATCGGTGCATATGCCTGCCATGTCAACCACATAGCACCATCGGTGCATCACGGTGAGAACCCAACAAGTCATGGAACCCAAGTCCCGAATCCACAACCAACATACCAACACCAATATGGTCTTAAGATGTACAACACTCCCTTTAAAACTGTAGCCAGTCTTTACAAGTCGATCCTCATTCCTTGACTAAGGAAGGAGATACCCATAAGAGTTATTTTCTTGAAATAAAAAGTCCCGGCATTGGGTCTCCATATCATAAATAAGATAATCTGATTTTTGGGGATTTTTCTGAGATGTCTAACCCCACTTTCCAAAAATTCACCTCTACGAAAAACGGATTTTTCCGAGATTTTACGCTAAATCCCAATTTTCACATTTTGAAAGAGTGGGAATTAATTTTTCTAGTATTTTTCTTCGAATACAAATGGTGGGTATTTCGTTATTTACATTGTAACTTAAGTACTTAAATGTGTAGATGGGTATGGGTTACAATGTAAATGGTCCAGTCCAGTGCAGTTGCACTGGCTCGAAGCTGCAGAACTGCCTGCCTCGTAGCTCCAGGACTACGACTCTTAGCGCGGAACTATAGCGCGCCTCGGAGACTCGTAGCTGGAGCTGCGACTCATAGCTGCGTAGCGCGCCTCGAAGACTCAAAGCGGGTCTTCGATCTTCGACCTTCGGACTACGAACTACGAACCTTTGAACTACGGGTCTACGAACTACGACCCTACGAACTACGAACCTTCGAGCTATGAACTACGGGTCTAGGAACTACGACCCTACGAACTACGAACCTTCGAGCCTTCGACCTAGAACTTCGGATCTTCGTTATTTCGACCCAGTAATTCGCCCAGGGTACTGTTCATCGTCGTTTTTGCCTGTTCTTCATCTGGAATCAACCCAGCAACCCCCAGATGCGCACAAATACGCATTCTAAGCAACAGACTACGATATCTACCTCAAAATGCGTCCAGAACGCCTCTAAATTGCACAGATAACAGCAGAAACACGCACTAAATTTCAGATTTCCAGAAATCTAGATCGAAATCCAAATTTCCATGGTTGACTTCTCTACCCTCATGGAATATGCAATTAAATAGCCCCAGATCACAGAAACACATATTAAAACTAATATAAAATAGTTCTTAACCGCAAATCTTATGCTAAACCATTAGATCTAACCCAAAATTGGATTTCCCCAAAACTTAGGGTTCATACTTAATTTCATAAATCATGACAAATTCGTGCATACCAAGAATAGAATCAAGATAAGAAGTTTAAGAACACCTACTTGAAGTGATTCTTTGAGCTCCACGAACCCAAATCACCCCCAAATTGCCAAGGCACCAAGCTCCAAGCTCTCTCTCTCTCTCTCTCAAACGCACAAACGTGATAGCGTAAAGTGAAAGCTTCTTCTTTTTTTCCTGCTATTTATATTTCTGTCAGTCATTGACCAATAACTGACCTAGTCAATCATTGACTTAGTCAATAATTGACCTCCAAGGTCCCGAATTCCAAATTGAGTCAAATTACAGTCAAAATGCTCGAAATGACGAGCACAACACTAAGCAGATATTATTACACCCAAATGACCGTCCAAACGCAAAGTCAACTAATAAACCCCGAAAAGTCAACAAAAGAGGCAAACGGGGCCCCGACTCGGAATCGGGCCCAGGTACAGTCAAAATGCTCACATCGACGACTACACTACCGTCCAAATAGTTACATTCCCATAGAATGGCTATCTCTCAAAACTACCCAAATACGAGTCTTTACAATACCACTCATAATAATTTGATGCAAGTTAATGTTGGTTTAAAAGGATGTATTATGAATGAGGATTCCTCCTTGCTATGGCACCAGAGATTGAGACACATCTCCATTGAAAGAGTTAAGAAATTGGTAAAGGAAGGTGTCCTTGGTACTTTAGACTTTACTGACTTTGATGCTTGTGTTAATTGCATTAAAGATAAGCAAACTAATAAACACAAAATTGGTGCCAAAAGGAGTTCTGACTTGTTAGAAATCATACGCACGGACATTTGTTGACCCAAGGACTATTAGTGGGTATTTCATTGGATATGCCGAAAAGTCTAAAGGTTATAGATTCTATTGTCCATCACACAACACAAGATTTATGGAATCAAGAAATACTAAATTTCTTGAGAATGATTTGATCAGTGGGAGTGATCAATTTTGAGATGTTGTTCCGGAAAAGGACCACTATGCAGTTCCACCCTCTAAATCAAGTAATAGGTTGATTGTCGTTCATGCTCTTCAAGTTCAACCGAGTGTTAGACAACCAAATATAGAAATTTCACAAACTGTTGATCCAAATCCGATAAATCATGTTGTAAACGAGGAACCAGTTCATTATGAAAGTGAACAAGTTTCATTAAGGAGATCTACTCGTGAAAGGCAATCAACTATTTCTGATGATTACGAAGTGTAATTGCAAGAACCGAATTGTAATATTGAAGTTAATAATGACCATCTATCATTTTCACGAGCCATAAGTTCTACAGATTCAAACTTATGGATGAATGTATAAAAGATGAAATGGATTCTATGGCGTCTAATCAAGTTCGGTATCTCATCGAGTTGCCTGATGGTATAAAAACCATTGGATGCAAGTGAGTTTTCAAGACAAAAAAAGACTCACTTGGTAACATTGATATATATAAGGCAAGCCTCGCTGCTAAAAGGTTCACTCAAAGAGAAGGAATTGACTATAAGGAGACCTTTTCTACTCAAAGAGCCTTATTTTGATTTCGAGCTACATCAAATGGATGTGAAAACTGCATTTCTCAATGGTGATTTAGAGGAAGAGGTTTATATGAAACAACCTAAAGGTTTCTCCTCTAAGAACGATGAACATTTAATTTGTAAGCTAAATAAATTCTTATACGGATTAAAATAAGCCTCCCGCCAATGGTATAAGAAGTTCCATGAAATAATTATTTCATTTGGTTTCGAAGAAAATATCATAGATGAATTATATATTTTAAAGTTAGTGGGAGTAAAGTGTGTTTTATTGTGTTATATATGGATGATATTTGTCACGCTCCCGAATTCCAAGAAAACCCGGAACCAGAAACATGACTTTCCCTTGCTCGCACCCGAAAGGTCAAGGGGTTGGTGACTAGCACCAATAGAGACTACACCACGGGTGCTATCTCAAATATATAACCCTGTACAGTCATACATCAAGGGTAATTCTATACTCTCCCATACATCATCATGCACATGATAAGTCAAACAGTTATACAGACATTACACCATGAATAGTATGCAAATACAACTGTCTACAGACCCATGTCCGGGATACAACACATAATAAAATATAGAATACAGTACTGTATCATACATCAGAGTAGTGGGCACGTCCTCCTGGAAGAAAGTCCTCCACTAGTCTCGGGTCACACCTAAAAAGGGGTAAACAACAAGTAGGGGTGAGCGACAAGCTCAGTAGGTGACCCCAAAACTCCACATTATGCAACACATATAAGTCTATACTATATGCTCAGTGTACTCGTGTACCGTGTAGTGTGCACAATCATCAGGACTCAGCCTGCAAACAAACATCAGGACACTCAGCCCTAGCTCCACGAGCTCAACAGCTCAACTCAGGCCTTAGCCTGTCCACAGCGCAATATGCCCGACCACAGTCGCCACACAGGCCTGCCATCGGTGCATATGTCTGCCACGTCAACCACATAGCACCATCAGTGTATCACGGTGAGAACCCAAATAAGTCACAGAGTCCATGCCCCAATACCTCACACCAACATACTAACATTAGTATGGCATGTCATTCTCAATATTTCCTCTAAAACTGTAGCCAGTCTTCATAAGTAAATCCTCAATCCTTGATTTATGAAGGAAGTACCCATAGCAGCTATTTTCTTGAAATCAAAAGTCCCGGCATTGGGTTCCCATATCATAAATAAGATAATCTGATTTTTGGGGATTTTTCTGAGATGTCTAACCCCACTTTCCAAAAACTCACCACTACGAACTTTTGGGTTTTTACGAGATTTTACACTAAAACCCAATTTTCACATTTTGAAAGAGTGGGAATTAATTTTTCTAGTATTTTTCTTTGAATCCAAATGGGGTGTATTTCATTATTTACATTGTAACTTAAGTATAATACTTAAGCATAAAGGTTTACAATATAAATGGTTCAGTCCAGTCAAACTGTATTTTCGAATCTGCCTTCACTGTATTTCGAATCTGTATTTTCGAATCTCTTTTCGGACTGCCTTCAACCCTCGAACTTACACTCGAACTACCTTCGAAAACTACCTTCGAAACTCCCTTCGAAGTACCTTCGAACCTTCGAAACGATACTCGAAACTGCATATTCGACACTCGAAATTACACTACATCGAACCTACCTTCGAACCTTCAAAACTACACATTCAAAATTTTCAATTTCCAATCGATCTCATCGGCTGTTCTGTTCAGTTCACGACAGTTACTGTTCATCATCGTTTTTCACCTGTTTCTCGTCTGGATTCAACCCAGAAACCTCCAGACCTTTCGAAATCTCATAAAACTCATACCTAATAATATATATTAGGTTTTAAATCACGTCTTACCACTCAAAACACATTATGCATGCAAATAACAAGATTCAACCCAAAATTGATTTTTTTTCTCCAAAACTTAGGGTTCATTCAAATTCCACGAATTTGGGGTTAATTTGCATGGTTTAGCTACTCTAGCAAGTAGAATCAACAAATAAGAGTGAGAATAATGAATCCCTACCTCGAATTTGGGCTATTTGAGTCCGGATCATCCAAAAGCTCTTGGTTTTCCTCCAACGTGCTCTCTCTCTTTCTCTCTCTTCGTGTCTCACGCACCACAAAAGCAAATTAAGGGTTTCTCCCCTCTTTTCTCTATTTATACTTCATTTATTTCTTAAAATACCAACTTTACCCTCACAAGGCCCAAACTCCAAATTGAAATCCGAATTGAGCCCAATTACTGTCAAAACGCTCGAAATGACGAGCACAATACTATTTAGATATTATTACACCCAAATGACCGCCCAAACGCAAAGTCAACTAATAAACCCCGAAAAGTTAACAATCGGGTCAAACGAGGCCCGAGTCGGAATCGGGCCCAAGTACAGTCAAAATGCTCACATCGACGACTACACTACCGTCCAGATAGTTATATTCCCATAGAATGACTATCTCTCAAAACTACCCAAATACGAGTGTTTACAATATTTTACTTACAACCAACGATAAAGGGTTATTACATGAAGTGTAACTGTTGTTCCCACGATCCTATTGGTTGTCATTGTTGTCAACATTATGGAGAAGCGGATGGACGCTGGGTCGAAGATCCGTACCGGATTGAATAACTTCGTAGAGTGATTTCTTAGAGTAAGCTCATAGAGGGAGTCCAACCATGTACTTAAGAATGTCGAAGATCTGGGTCGAAGACTCGTAGTTTACTGGGTTGAAGATCAGATGACTCGAAAATGTAGAGTCGACGATCATCAGGCCAGCATGCTTGAAGCACCACTGAAGGTACACAAGGTCGCAGACTCGTAGATCCACAGGGTTGAAGATTCAAAGATCGCAGGTGTAGAGCAACATCTCGGAGACTCGAAAACTTGCAAACTCGAAGACCCGTCGAGTGTAGAGTGGCAGTATCGCAGAGTAGAAGCTCGTAGGGTCGCAAGATCGAAGATTAGTAGCCAAGGTAGAATGTTATTGTAGTTGACTCGAAACTGAAGACTCATAGAGTTCAAAAGCTCGAAAAGAGAAGAATTGACATCAGTTGAGCACTAGTTCTAACCTAACTTTGAAGCTAGAACTCACAAGGTTCGAAGACTCAGACTTGAAGATTCGTGCAAGGTCTCAGAGGTAGCTTGTGAAGTAACAGCGAAGCTACAAGGCACATATATCTATGAAGTTGTGGTTAGTCGAAGATGCGAAACACACTGAAGGCAGCGCTTAAGTAAGTTATCACTCGGACAACATTTCTGAGCACACTAAATATTGGGAAACACGTTGATGACATTCGGGGCTAGCTTAATATGTTTCAATGGTGAAAGATCAAAAGGTGAAACATGCTTAACCCTAGCAGAAAGGTTTCTTACTGAGACTGACCTATAAAAATAAGGAATATACCTACTTTAAAGTGTGGTCTGACTATTGCAGAATACAAAAAACGTATCTAGAGCGATACAAGACAGATGTAGAGTAGTTCGTACAAACATACACACAAAGAGAGGAAGATTGAAAGCAAGATAACAGTGAGTTAATCTGTTATTCTTTCTCATACATTCGATGAACGGTGTATAAGTTTGGAAAAGGAGTAGTTGAAGGTCAAGCAGTACAAACAGTTGAGTGCGCAGGAGTAGATTACGCTAGACAGTTCTTTATAGTGAGTGAGTACTAAAGTAATATTATTTTGTATTTGCATTTAAAAGAAGAGATAGTTAATCCTGTTGTAACAAGGGCTAGATCCTACTGTACTGAAAACATAAAGTGGATTAGACTCGGTGTAGGTTCACCCTCACGACAATGGAGTAGATCACATTAACCGAACCACGTAGTCCGTATGTCTCTATCTTTTTCTTCCCATACATACGTGTCGTTATCTCATTAAATGCTCATATTAATGAGTACATTATCATCTAAATATTTGCATAATCAAATTATAGCTGCTACATCATTTTGTTAAGATTTATCAGGTATTATATGTTGTATATATGTGCCTTAAATTTCAAGGAAATTTTAAATAAACTTGAACAATGTCTTTTTTTTTTTATATTAAATTTACCATAATATTCATCAAGGGTGAGCATCAATTGTTCAGTCAGTTTATAGGTATTTTTAAAAATGAACCGAAGACCTTTGGTTTGTAAAAATAATAAACCAAAACCAACAACAAAAGGGGAAATCATTGGTTTTCGTTTCAGCTCAATACATTAGTTTTTGGTTCGGTTCATCGATTTTTAACCACCATTAATGTTCAATCAAGAATCACTAAACTGGCAAATGACAAACTAATAACTTTATAATGTGCATTAGTTAGATACTATATAAAAACATATAGAATCAACAAAGTCAATTGTACACTATTAATATTTTTGATCTATGAACTAATGCTTGTACAAATATATTAGCATTAATTTTCTGGTATAGTTTCATGGAAGAATCTGGATTCACGAAGGGTATGACTACATCTGCGAGTGACCTAGGTAAGAAAAAACATAAATGAAGTTTTTCAATATATATTATATTATATTCGGTTGGTTCAGTTATCAAATCGGCTAAACTATATAGTAAAAGCTATGTATTTTTAGCTTATACATTTGGTTTGATTTTTTACCACCCCTAATATTCATCACCCCTATCAAACCTCACAATTTTTACTTTTTCTATTTAACTGCCCTTTCTACTTCATTAATGAATACCTATAGAATGTCCACTAATTAAGACTTTTCACATATTAAATACAAGTATGCTATGAGAAGTCATTAATAAAGTGATGAAATACTTTTCGATGCCCTAAGAAGACATGTTGAAAGTGTTAGAATGCTGGAATAGGGTTAATAATTAACCACAATGGAAACGGATTTTAAAATTTTTAATCTAGAAAATAAACACCAAGATTTAAACATGAATCAATTAATTTAATTCTGTGAAGAGGGTAAAGAAAAACCAATCTGAAGAACGATAAAGTTAGAACCCACTTTTTTCCTCCAAGAACAAACTCGATATTAGCCTTTGATCCTCATCACAGTCTCCTAGATTCAATCACCAATTAGCCTTATCTGTTATTCACCTTCTCAAGGAATACAAGGCTGTGACACTCTTGGATCAAGGAACACCACTTCTGTTATGGTTAGCCGTCACCTGTCTCTCTCTCTCTCTTTTACTGTCAACAATTTCATACACATGCGCACGCTTTAACCTAGAAGGCTATACATCTATTTATAGACCTAGGGTTACCCCTGTGCTATTACGCATATGCCCCTTTAGTTAAATAGTAATAATATATAATATCCATAATTATTTAAATAATATAATTATTACGCATTAAAACTAATTAAATAAATATCTAAATAAATTAATAATATAATTATTTATTTAATCACATTAAATGGATAAAATATTTATTATTATTTATTTAATCTAATTAAATAAATAACCATGTAATATATATTTAACTCTTAAATATATATTGACACATCTTAAATAATTAGCTCTTAAACACACTTAAAGAATTATCTCACAATGATCTAGTACTCTATACAAGAATAAAATGGTATTAAGTAGAGGAACCAAATGGACCTACTTAATCGAAGCTCCAATAAATAATATTTAATTAATTAATCTTATTAATTAATTAAATTATTATTTATTATTTTTAGTCCAAACTACGATCAGGGATTAAAACTGCACTCTAAGATTAAGTAGATATAATTACAAGAATCCATAACAAATGATTTGTCCATCAATATAACTGATTGCCATGTAATATGATCCTCCGCTATGATATTCATAATTAGATACAAGTATCAATAGATTCCGCTCAATCTCTTTAATTATATCTTTATCCATGTGTTACCATTAATTATCTAATGAGCTACTTATTCATAATCCAATCATGAATTAAAATTTATAATAAACTATATCTAATATAGTCACAAACGCTTGATTCACCCAAGAAATCTGAAGGAAACAATATGAGAATATCATTACTCTTCGTATAACGAAGCAACGGATTTCATGCACCTAACTTGACACTTCCACTATCTATAATATTATATTTCTAAGATATCGAGGTATCTGAAACTCAAAGCTTCTTACTCATTGATAAATCAAAAGATATAAATTATAGACATGAGTTAATCAAACGGTCTAGATTAAGATCAATCCATTAGTCAGTCACCTAACGATAGAATATAAAGTTTTTTATGCAATACAACAGATATTAGTTGAAGAATTTATTCTATTATGGTTTTGTTCGATATGTATAATTACATACTGGCACTATTATTTGTAAATTCTTTGCAAGGACCCTAGATTAGACCACTCCCACTGTGAACATAGTCTGCACCACAATCTTATAAGAATAGAGCATCCCAAACTCCATTAACTAATTGTGAGCCAATTTTATATTTAGTCTAATTAATGGATATATTGTATGTGTCCCACACATATCCAATAATAGACTTTGATAAGTAATGAGATGTTATGATGCTCATCCACACAAGAAAACACAAGAATGCAATCTAATAAATACTTTAATAAAATATATTTCAATTAATCAAAAAATGTCTTTACGATTACATATTGATTTATATAGTACTATCCCAACAGAAATGACCATATATATCAGTGTGTATTAACTATAGAAGTACATACTTCTTACGGTTGAATTCTTTGATATATGTTTAGTCTTTTACCTTTAATGTAATCTATACACATAGTCAAGAAAATCCAATTAAGTAAGATTTCATTTCTTTTATTAATCTCAATACTCTTTCATTGAATATGTGATTTAATCTTTGATGCCATAAAAAAACATAACTTTCATTATGTGCACTGCATTAGTTTCCTAAATTATAATCAACATATTATATGAATTTAATAAAATTAACATAAAGATTGAAACGATATAAACATCAATTAAAGTATTGGAACCATAATAATACTTTTTTTATACAATGAAAAACCATTACTTCTAATCTTTAAGTTAAAACCCTTTCGATTCAACTTTCCAATAGAAACAATTTTTTTAACATTGACAGTAACATAAGGATGCTTTTTAAGATTCAAGTGACATTAGTATATGTTCTAATATATCTCCTTATTTGTGCCTTCATTTTGTTGTTCATATACAAAAACTTTTCATTTTCACTTATAACTTGGATCATAACGAATCCATGTGTGACATGTAATGCATAAGTAGTTATACCATAATCTAACTACTAGATATTATTAGGTACCTTAATAAGATTTGATTTGAAACATAATATTTACCTTTATTTTCGAATTAAATTTTATTTTTGGGAAAATTTTTCTTAAAATGAGTAACCTTCTTGCAAAAGTAGCACTTCAATTCCTTTTAAATTTGTTCCTTTTTAACTTTCATTTGAGTTTTATCCCTTCTTTTATGGTTCTTCCTCTACTACTAGTAGCCCTATTATGAAAGTTGAGGTGAATAAAGTGATTTCTCATTTTCTTTAATCTCCCTTCCTTTTAAACTAATATGACCTTGATTTCTTGAATGTTTTATTTTTCTTTAATGTTGATTTCTTGAATGTTTCATTTTGACACTCCAATAATCTATAAATAAATAACATTCTGCGTGCATAATGAAAGTTTTTACAGTGCGCAATTTATGTTGGTTGTTTTCGACTTCTTAGCCTATAAAGCTGTAAATAAATAGTTATGTACAATATACCTATACTTACTATCAAGGTAAGGATTTTAAGATTCCATGGGGCTTGGCTTGTATTCTCTATTTATTCCGCAGATAAAAGTTTTCGCAATGTGCAGTTCAATTACGCACAAAATCTTGATCCATAAATAAATAAATGTTGTTGCTTAAATAATTAAACAAGATACAAAAGGAATTATATTGAGTGACGTAATATGCATATTCTCTTTTGTTATCAATATTTTATCCTCCAAAACTATCCTTAACTTTGTTAAAATTACTATTTCTTTTTTAAATTATCAAATTTAAAAACCACATATTAAAATTTTTAATTATGTATAGATCTCACAATATGAAGTTTATGCGTTGAGATGCGGCACCTTCTTCTAGAGGGTATATGCCCACTACGACTGTAGGCATATACTCCAAAGAATCTGACCTCCGACTCCATCTTTCTTCTTCTGATTATTATTAATTTTTGTCATTTAAAAAAAAAATCTGTCTCTCCCTCGCTCGCCCCTCACCACTCCCGTCAGTCACCCGCCACCTCACTGTCAGCATCCATGGCGCACACAACAACTCCTTCTCTAATCCACGAGGCACCTAAAAGAATCTTACCCATTTCTCCTCACACTCACTTCAACTGCCGCGGAGCCCTTCGCTTCAATTACTCACTCTCCTCCCTCTCCTTCTCTCATTCCTACTCGCGCGCACCGCTGCCGTCGCCTTCGCCGTCTCCGTCGTACTGTACGGTGACGCGCGTCTACAAAGCTCCGGTCGAGCGCGCTACTCCGGCGCCACGATTCGATTTCCGGGTAGAGATCGCCCGCCTCCGCCGCCTCCGCTCGGGGCTTTCGAACTCCGGCACCCTCCGTCACAAGCTTAGGGTTCTCGACCGTGAGCCGAGGGTGAGAAATTTCTTCGGCGGCCACGGTGAGGGTTTCTTCAGGGCGTTAGCGCATCTCGGGTTGGGGCCGTACGACCTGTACTTGCTCAAATGCGTGGTCGCGGCGGGCCAGGAGCACGTGCTTGGCTCGGCCTCGGCTGCGGCCGAATCCGAGTCCTCCAGGAGCTCGCTGAAGCGCGCGCTCTACGCTTTGGTGGAGATGGTTGAGCGGTGTGATGTGCGCGGTGGCAGCGAAGGTTTGGGCCAGAAGGCGAGGTTAAGTTTGAAGCACGAAGAAGCATTGGAGAAGCTTTTGAAGACTCTGAAAGAGATTGAACAATTCTATGACTGCATTGGTGGAATCATTGGGTCAGTTATCTACTTTTTGTGATCAACCATCGTCGCTCTCCTTCAAGTTCTTTTAGTTATTGCCGTTCTGTATGTGTGGATTGCATATCATGAACAGCATTGGAAGAGGGTTATTTTGTTTATTTACTTTTAATAAACCTGCCTGTGCTTGCACTGCTCCCAAGCCCCGAGGAGGGTTGCGATAGGCTTGTGACAACTACAGTAAAAACCTGTGAAATCTTTTAGCATGGACTACGACATAAGAAAAATCATCAAGGTGTTTTTGACAAACGTGGCAAGAGTTGCTAGGTTGTTGTTTAGAAGCAATGCGCCACATCAATGCCTTGATTGGGTGTTAAATGAGCTAAGGCATGGGGCTTTAGCTAGAAACCATTGTCATAGTTTATATGTAGCATCTTTGAACATAAGGTTTCTCATGTATGTAGAACTAGCCAGCCTTATATGTGTAGGGCTTCGACAGAGTCCGTGAATCATCTTTTCCTACATTGCCGTATATTTGTTGTTGTGGGATATGGTCATGAGTTTGTTTGACCTTCATTTGATGATGCCTTTGTCTCTTGATGTGTTGTTCTTTTGTTGGATAGGGGTAATGGGGTAACGTTTGGTGATTTGGAAGGCTGTTCCTCATTGTATTATTTGGAATATTTGACAAGAGTGGAATGTGAGGGAGTTTGATAATAGTGAGCGGCCTTTTGTCGAGCTTCAAATTAATTTTTTTTGATGTTTGAGGGAGTGAATGTTTACTGTTTTTTTTGCATTTAAGATGTTAATGGGTGTTCATTTTGAGCTTGTTGTATATATGTTCTTTGTGCACTCCTTGTATGTTTTTTCTATTTAATAATTTTTTTATTTATCAAAAAAAGTATGTAACACTACCCGTGGTTATGATTAGGAGGGGTTTTAATATTCTGAGCCTCCTAAACACTAATGGATAGGTGAGAAAGCTGGACTTATAGGTGGGAGAAATCACAAATTATAGAATATAGGTAGAAATAAAAATAAAAATATGATAGATATTATTCTTGACTGTCAATTGGTTGATGAAGTTGTTGACATTAGAAGAAAGGGCAATGAAATTATACTCATTAAATTCATTTTAGGTGATGAAATTGTCAATGTTATTGGTGCTTACGTACCATAGATAGGGTTGGATGATACGAGTATGCAGTAATTTTGGGGATCTAAATATAGTTATGCAAGGTATAGCCTTTGAGGAGGAGATTTTCATTGAGGAGACTTTAGTGGGCATATAGGGAATAGTCTTATAGTCATACTGGGTTTGAGAATGTCCATGAAGGATTTGTTTATAGGAGTAGAAATAATATGAGAATTACAATTTTAGACTTTGTCGTATCTTATTACTTGATTTTTTTATAAGTAAGAAATTTTATTAGAAAAAAATTACATACAAGGAATGGGCGAAGAGCATATTTACCGCAATTAGCTCTAAAGGAGTAGCCATTAAGAAAATCATAAATGGAAGAAAACCAGAGCATGCCCAAAGCATACATCCAATCTCCCAAACAACATTAAAAAAATAAAAAGCTCTTTAGCAGGCTTTTCCCCATAATCAAATGCACACACATTCTGCTCTCGCCAAAGATTTCACAGAAGGCAATGAGAAACAACTCGCCAAACCATTAAATGCCAGCCCACACCTCCTAGCCAACATGCAAACAACGCTCAAAGAGATGAAAGTATCACCCACGGGAGGCCAAACAAGCCTATAACCATATATCTCATGGCACCCTAGCATAAGAACAATGATGGAAAAGATGGTCCATAAATTCAGTCGAAGCATTGCACATGTAATACCAGCTAACAAGAGCATAACCTTGTCGCTGCAAATTATCAGGATCGTAGTCCAAGCGAAGAATACAACCCTAGATGGCATCTGCACCTTACAAACACTTCGCCAAAAAACTCTCAATCTAGGCAGGTATGAAAATGGAGTAAAAATTTTGGACCTGGTAGCCTCAGTCCTGATTGGGGTGCTAACACATCTTATCCGCAACAAACCTCACAGGGGGAACTAAATAAACAAGTCAAAAAAAGAAAAAGCTTTTAATTTCCAATCCTGTGTAGTGTGTGAAAACATCACCTCCCATTACATGGTAGTACCCTGAAGACAATGAACATCTCCCGCAAAAGCATTAGGAGAGCACGTAAGCCGATACAACTCTAGATAAACTAGCTTCAGGAGGGAATTACCACACCACACATTATGCTAAAAGTGAATAAAAGCACCATCTCCCAACTCAAACAACACAAATTGAAAGAAAGAGTTCTATCTCACGCGGATGAATTTTCATAATCCCATGCCATGAAGACCTCAAGTGGGGGACATCAAGGAGATTCAACCCCCACTGGTAATCCCATGCTTAACCGTAATAACCTCTCGCCATAATGCCCCTTGCTTCACTCCAAACTGCCACAATCATTTCCCAAGAAGAGAAATATTAAACTGGCACAACTTTTTAATAGCCAAGCCTTTGTGAGAAAGAGGATGATACACTCTATCCCAGTTGACCAAATAAACCTTTGGTACACCCACCTCGGATTCCCATAGGAAATTCTGTTGGTTCCGCTTGAGCCGAGAAGCCATAGCCACAACCACAGGAAGAGGAAACAGAAAAAGATAGCAGGTCAGCAAGTTGGTGAGAGTGCTCTTAATCAAAGTGAGCCAACTTCCCTTGGAGTGGTAATGCGCTTCCACCTAGCCGAACAATACTCCATCCACTCAACAATCGGCTCCCAAATAGCGATAGCCTTAAAAAGATGCCCTCAATGGAAGACTCAAATACAATACTCCATCCTAAGATATTTGTCAGCTCTCATAAATGAGGCATAACACCAATTAGAACCAAAATAGATTTGCTGAGATTAATCCGTAATCCCGAAGCAACCTCAAACCAAACAAGGATGGACTGCATATGAAAAATATGTCCCAGGTTCGTCTCGTGAAACACAAGTGTCATCCAAATAGAAGATGGGAAACTGCAAGAAATTAAACTTCCATTTCATTACATGTAGAAATGGCGGGAATGCTAGTCAAATAAATTTTCTTTTGACTAAGAGGGTAGGGAGAAGTCGTTGCATAGACTGTAAGGTTATATTTGAGGAATACGCAACACAGACGTGTTAGTTATTCATTATAAAAAAGTGTATAAGAAACTAAGATGTGTCCTAAATTGTATGATCAAATGACAGAAGTTAGCATGAGACAGTTAAATACTTTTTTTTTTCGTAGATTAATCAAGGAGGCAAATTTAAAAGATGAGATTGATTTTAGTGTGATGTGAATAAAATAGTGGATTGTATTAAATGTGTTTCTAAAGAGGAACTTAGTGAATCTAAAAGTAAAGTGCATTCTAGTAAGAATATATCATGCATATCATCGTGGAACGAGGAAGTAAAGAGAATTATTCAGAATAAACAGATGTATTATAGAAGTCCCAGCAAGGATAGAGATGAATTGAATTTTGAAAAAGTATAAACTAGTGAAAAATAAGACTAAGAAAGTTGTGAAAGAGGTTAGAGTCAGAGTGTATCAAGATTTTTATGAGCGTTTGGATTCTAAAGAGGGAGAAAAGATATCCATAGAATTACTCGAATGAGGGAAGAGAATACTAGAAATTTAGAGCATGTTTGGCATGAGCTTTCTGTTTTCAGTTTCCTAAAATCGATTTTCAATTCTTTTCAAATCCGTGTACTCGAATACAGTTTTCATTTGAATTGAATTGTGTTTTTATTTGGCGATTATTTTTCATTAGAGTTTTGATCCTCTAATGTAGACATTGATCTCTCTCGTCGACATCACTCCTAGAACATCCAGTATCAGGAAATCTACCTCAAGGATTTGGATTTCAAGATCAAAAGCAAGGCTTGGCGAATCGATCTAGTGGTCCTGACATCCTCAACTGCCTGTGTCGAACAAGGTCAAAGCCCTCAATCAAGTTTCAACTACTGTGGCCCAATCGAGCTCATGTGAGAGGGGTGGGGGGAGAGAACATCAAATTACGGACCTTGAATTAGATCTCTCAACGACAAGAACCTAGGGATGAACCTATCAGTGTTCGTTAACGGATCAACCACACAAAGAGGGTCGAATTAGCCACCATAACTATCTTGTGGAGCAAAAACCTCATGAACCATGCTTGCGCCCTCATTGTGGACGGCATGTCAGATGGCTGCGGTGATCACCACTACACCTGCAAGATCAACCTCAAGGCACAACACTTCAAGAAGACCTCCAAGTCCTTCTAGGTGGACTCCGGCCTCCCGTCCACCTGTATTGGGACCTCGAGTCTGTGAGGTTATATGGCATCAGCCCTGCACTGTGCGACGCGATGCTGTTCTGCAAGGAGGAGGTAACGAGGGCGAGGCTAGAGGAGAGAACGAAATATTGGTGGAAAGTGTGAAGAACACATTTTTGAATACCGGTTGAATATGTTTTCAATTTTTGCGTGTTTGATTAGAGTTTATACAGTAAAAGAATTTGAATACCGAAAACAAAAATGGATGCCACATAAGGAATTGCACAGCAGGACTCACCATTTTTCTGTATTAAATATAGAAAACAATGTTTTCTACCAAGGTAAAAGTGTATTAAGGACTGCAATCATAAGGTCTTAGTGATGGATATCAATATTAAAGAAAGGTGGAAGAATTATTTTGACAAGTTCTTCAATGACTACTATAGTGAGGATGTTGGTAATGTGAATATTTGGCAAAAAAATTAAATTGTGATTTCCTACGAAGGATGAGGCTAGGTGAAATTAAGGATGCCTTGTGTCATATGAAGACTAGAAAAATGATAGTCTCGGATGCAATTCCTATTAAGGTTTGAAAATGTTTTGGTGAGTTTAACGTTAAATGATTGATAAAATTATTTAATAAGATTTGATAGAGTATTTGATGAATGCAGGAAGAATACCTTAGTGCCTTTGTATAGAAATAAAGGTGACAACCGTGATATATAGGATTGTTTAAATTATAGAATAATAAAACTAATAAGTCATACTATGAATTTATGAAAAAGGATTATTAGGCAACATTTAGGTGAATATGCTCAAATTACAATAAATCAATTTAATTTCAATCAATCCATATAATAAGAAGATTTGTTGATAAGTTTAGAGTTGCAAAAAAATAAAATAAAAAATACACATGATCTTCATAGATTTGGGAAAACCTATGACTGAGAATTGATTAGTGGGCTTTGAAAAAAAAAGGCAGCTTTTATTAAATATGTGAGTTTAATAAAAGATACTTATTAGAGTTGTAAGTATTATCAAATTTCATAGTGGATTAACGGATGAGTTTCCAATTACAATAGGGGTACATCAAGGATCAGTTATGAATCGTTTTCTTGTTGTAATAGTTATAGTGAAACAATCAAAAATATTTATAAAGATATATCATAGTGTATGCTATGCTATAAAAATATTTATAAAAATATGTGCTTTGTTAATGATATTGTTTTGATTGATGAGACCAAAGAAAGAGTTAACAAAAAAATAAATTTCTGGAGACAAACTTGGGATGTGAAAGCTTAAGAATTTAGACTAAATAAATTGAAGATTGGATATATGAAATGTAAGTTTAAGAAATGAAAGAATAATGAGAAAAATATTATTAAACTTGATAGTCAATAAATACCAACCATAAAATGTTTTAATTTCATAAGGTTAATAATTAATTAAAACAAAGAGATTGATGGCGATATCAATCATAGGATTAATGCGGTTGACTTAAGTGGAGAAGTGTTGCGGAAGTTTTGCGTAATCTCAATATATCACCGGGTTCTAAAAAAAATTTATAAATCGACTGTTAAACCTTTTTTGTTATATGAAATGAAGTATTGATTAATAAGAAATAACATACATAGAAACTCAGTATTGTTGAGATATAAATATTAAGATGAATGTGTGGTAAGATTAAGATGAAAAAGATTAGAAATAAGAATATTTATCGTGTTGTTAGAGTAGTTCCGATTGAAGATAAAATGAGAAAGAATTGCTTATATCGGTTTGATCACGTAGGAAGAGAATTAATGAATGCACTTGTTAAGAAGGTGAAGAAGATTGATATTTAATAAATTAAAAATATAAGAAAAAACAAAAAATAATTTGAATGGAGGTAGTAACAAAAAATATAGAATTATTAAAATTTTGAAGAAAAAATAATGACCGATCAAAATGTTTGGAAGAAAAGGATCCGTATATATGATGAAGTATAAACTTTCTACTTTTTTTAGTTCATATAAGTGATTCCATATTATTGAGATCGGGTTGATTTGGTTTGATTTATTTACTTTTAATGACAATGAAGTTGTGAGGGTGATCATTTATCTGAATTTCATATATTATGTGTATGAAAATGAGCTAATTAATTACACACATGAGGCCAAAAGTGATCACTCACAAGTCCTCACTTTAACAATAGACTATAGGCTTCCTTACAAATGTGCAAAAATATAAATGTATGTGTATATGAGGGAACTTTTCTTTGTGAATTAACAATAGACCGTACAGAGTACAGAATAGCCCGTAGTAGGACTAAAATGTGTTGCATAGGCTATAATTATACAATTAGAAGAGTCATAACGTATCTTCCTTGTATATGTCCATTTCATTTCATTCATCACAACCATCAGCAATTGTCAATTGCCCATTTAGCTACTTAACCATCAGCAATTGTCAATTGCCCATTTAGCTACTTAATGTTTATATATGGATGCCAAGCCATGCTGTTTTTGATAATAAACTTATTGGTTATAGATACCAGACAAGGGTACTAGAACTTCTTATGCAGTCAATGGATGAAAGTAAAACCATGAGTTGGTCCCAGCACATACACGAAGATTGCCAAATTTTAGAAGTTCACTGTCCTGATGGTATTGACCTTTCTCAAGATGAAGAGTATGCATCCCAGGCAGCAGTATGGGGTGTTGAGGTTGGTCCTCTGAGTTTTAAAATCATCACTATATAGAAGGTGACCTACTTCTAACAAAGATTAAATAATTTTCAGGGTTTGCCCAACTTAGGTGAGATCTATCCTCTGGGAGGCTCTGCAGACAGGCTAGGTTTGGTTGATCCTGACACGGATGAATGTCTTCCTGCTGCAATGCTTCCTTATTGTGGGAAGACTTTATTGGAAGGTCTTGTCAGAGACCTTCAGGTATAATATCTCTGTCTTGTCAGAGGCCAGAATACTCTATTTTATTGTTTTGATGCTTGACAAGATGAATGAGCTACATCAATGTTAATAATTTTTGAGAAACTATGTGCATATTTTAAAAATGTTCCTTGGTTTGTGATTGCAAGGCTAGGGAGTTCTTGTACTTCAAGGTCTATGGAAAACAGTGTGTCACCCCTGTTGCCATCATGACTAGTTCAGCAAAGAAAAACCATGAACGCATTAATGCACTTTGCGAAAGGCTCAAATGGTTTGGAAGAGGTCAATCAAATTTCCAAATTTTTGAACAGGTTTAATGTAAATAGTATGAAGTTATGTTCCACTGATGTTTTCCTCCAGATGATTGAAATTTTGAATTTGATTATGTAAAATATAATCTACTCAAACTTTAAACTTGTCACCCAGCCTCTTGTTCCAACTATTAATGTGGAAGATGGTAATTGGGTGGTTGCTGCACCATTTATGCCTGTCTGTAAGCCTGGTGGTCATGGTGTGATATGGAAACTTGCACAAGAGAAAGGTATCTTTCAGTGGTTCTATAAGCATGGAAGAAAAGCTGCAACTGTACGACAAGTGAGGTATTAAGTCCTTTATTTGATTATATTTTAACATCAATTTGTAAAATGAGCATTGTTTTGATTATAGTATCTTGCAGTAATGTCGTTGCTGCTACAGATTTGACGCTGCTAGCATTGGCAGGTATTGGTTTACGCTATGGAAAGGTATCTTCCTAAAATTTGATGCTTGCATTGTCCTCTTCATTTTGTTGTGGGAATCTTGTAAAATATATGGGGTGCTCTTGTTTTGGGTCATCAAACATAATATCTTGTGACCTACATGTTACATCTCTTCATTGCAGCTATTCTTAACTGATATGACTAGGGAGACGATTTTTTGTTTCTTCTTCATTTTGTTTGTTGTTGTTGTCTGTAATCTTGTTTGACATTATGGATGTCCTACTTTTCTTGGAAATAATTTATATTTATTTTAGACTATTTTTTGTTTGTTTCACTGTTTTCACTCATCAACCAATCCATCACTTCTCCTTGTAAATTGTAATGTCCTTTACTAATTGCATGTGTAACAGAAGTTGGGTTTTGCATCCTGTAAGCGGTACTCAGGGGCTACCGAAGGAGTTAATGTTCTCATTGAGAGAAAAAATCTTGATGGGAGGTGGTCATATGGCTTGTCATGCATTGAATACACTGAGTTTGATAAGTTTGGAATCACGGATGTAATGTGTTCTACTAACAGGTTTACATAATTACTTGTTATGTAAGGATTCAGATTTGACCAACATTGTTACTGAGTTCTCCTCCGGATTAAAGATTTTATTATATTTTCCTAGTCAATCATTTTCGTTGTGTTCAAGCTTGCAGGAAAATTTTCCCGCCAACACAAATATTCTCTATGTAGATTTATCTGCAGCAGAGTTAGTTGGATCAAGTAAGCATGAAAGTAGCTTACCAGGCATGGTGCTCAACAGTAAGAAGCCAATTGTATATGTGGACCATTATGGAATCCAACACAGGTGCACACTTTATTCAAAAACATTCACTTGTGAACTCATAGTTGTCAGTGTGCCTAGCATTAGCTTAGGCGCATTTAGGCCTAAGGCGCAGCCAATATGCATTGCTTTGAAAAAGCCCAGCGCAGAAGACTAGGTGCGCTTTGATGCACTTTTGTTTGCTCTTAGTATGCTTTTTTTTTGCGTCTGATCTAATTGAAGCTATAAAGTTTTTTTCTTAATTTTTTAAAAGCAAAACAATAATATTTTGGTATTTTTATGTGAGGAAAAATTAAAATATATAAAAAATCAATTCAAATCTTATTAGCAATCATAGTTATTATAAATAAAATTTTAAATATATGTGATGTACATATTAGAAATCATATATGATGTGCTTTGTTTTAATAAAGCGTGTGCTTTTGGATTGCACTTTGCGCTTAAGCACCAAGGCCCCTGGGCACTATGGGTGAGCCTGCAGTTTTAACAACTGTTTGAACTTCAATTCTCTATATGCTTATACATATCTAATGGTGCTAGCACATCTTGTTAGATGATATGGCTGTCTTTTGTGCATAGATTTGTTTATTTTCTCATGGGTTATATAGGGTTGACATGATACTTCTAATTGTTTAGAAATTTCTTGTTTTACACTAAAAGTAATATTCCCTGAAAAGATGTTTCCATTGGAAAAGTATTTCCATATTTTTTTGGCATTTCAAATATGTTTTTGAGGTGTTGGGAGGGAAAATGCAAAGGGCATTCTGTTTTCTTTTTTTCTTTGAAGTCGAGTTTGAGTAAATATTAGAGGAACACTTTTCATCATTTAAGCGAGTAAAACTTATATATATATATCATGCGTTTTCATTCTAATTGATATAATTTATTAGTTTGGAGTTCATTTTGTCATTGAAATGGTTAGATTCCCTCCTGCCATAGATTTGAAATAAACACGCTCTCACTTTTTGTGCTTTTTTGTGGCTACAAGACAGAAATATTGACCATAATACAACTCGTATGAAAGTCTTACCCAACTTTTTGGACACTTTGAGATTTCAACCACAATGTTCTGAAACCGTTTCCCCCCTTCATTGTGATGCTTAGTAACCTGGTTCTACTTGTGGTAGAGTATTTGGTGGCAGGTTGGAATGCACAATGCAAAATATTGCAGATAACTTTTTTAATTCCTATTTTTCTCGGTGCTATAAGGGGGTGAAAGGTGCATTTCTCATTGCAGTTTTTCTCCTAGAATATGTAAGGTTTGTCCCATGCTTGCATCTCTTAGGCTTGCAATGATTTCTGAAGCAGATGACCTGGACACTTTTATTGTGTTCAATGAAAGGAGAAGGGTAACATCTTCTGCCAAGAAGAAAAGAATACATGCAGACAAGTCCTTGCATCAGGTAGCATTTTTTTTTTTTATAGCTTTTATTGCACTCATTCTTTTCTTGAGGTGGAAACATGAATCCTGCATAAGTGTCTTGCATCTATTTCAATGTATGTCTTAAACTCTTCCTCTGGCACAACTGTAGTTGCTTTGACTGCTTTAATTGAACTTGTTCAATGAAATGAGTACTTTGTTTCCTGGAAGTTGGCTTCAGCCCTGGTGGCGTTAACCACACGCCACCAACTTTATAATATTTAAATATTTATATAATATTTTAATTATTTTTAATATGCAAATTATAGGGTATCTAAACCTTCCATTGGATTAGGGACTAATTACATGGTCGGTCATGCCTTAAAACATAGTATTGGATAAGAGAGGAGGCTGTCTTGTTGGTCTTGTCTTGCCAGCAGGAGTCATCCCCGAAACATTGTATTTTATTTCTCTAAAAGTCTATGGCTACCTTTCCGATGGCTATTGCCTTCACTACTTTCAAATCAATTTTCATGCTCACTTCATTAATTGGGGTTTGTCATGGGAGTCAAAATCCTTTCATGGCTTGGTTGGCTACTGCCATCCTTTGGATCTTGATAACCAGATCCTTTCTTTTTATACTCTTCATTAAACTCCAATTTCTCACCACATCAATATTTGGTGTAATTTGGGATGAATAATTAATTAGATAGCTTCTATTGTCCAATACATTTTGATTATAATTTATGTGCAGACACCGGAAGGTTCACTGCTGGATATTATGAGAAATGCCTATGATATATTATCTGAATGCAATATACAAATTCCAGAGGTAAATAATTCTAAACGTCTGTTGAATCAATTTAAATTTCTTGTTGTATCCGTTACTACTCCTTGCCCCTTGCCTTTTATTCACTTTTTATTATTGCCTTTCCTTTCTTCATATTCTGCAGGTCGAAGGTAATGAAAGATACGTTGATTCTGGGCCACCATTTCTTATCCTTTTCCATCCTGCGTTAGGCCCACTCTGGGAAGTCATCAGACAAAAAGTAAGTCTACAATCCCCTAGCCTGATTTGATAGCTTTCACTGGAAAATGTCATTGTTATTCTATTATTATGTGAAACTGTAAATTTCCTTCATATCGATGAAGGACTTTGGGAGGATTTTCCTGTGAAATCTAACCATTTTATAAGTAACAGCTTGGCCATCAAGCATAATGCATTTAGTTTATCTGCTGTCAAATTTATTTTAATTAGGTAAGTGATTAATAGTCCTCTTTGCTGAATATCTCAAAAAATTGCATGGGCATAACTTTGCATTACTGGCACATCAATTAAATATAGAGCTCTTTGACATCAACTTACTGATTGCTAAATGTCATCAAAACTCATATGCCAGTAGGTCATCATCATTTAATGGTTACACCACGAATGACAATTACGTAATCTCTCTGTCCTCACTGTTTCAGTTTCATGGTGGTTCAATTGCCAAGGGATCGGAGTTGCAGGTTGAGGTTGCAGAGTTCTTGTGGCAAGATGTTCAGGTTTTAGAACGTACTTCTATATCAAATCACATATTTACACCTTCGTAGTTGCATGCTTAAAGCCGATCGTGCCTTTTCCATTGCAGCTTGATGGAAGCATGATAATTGTGGCAGAAAATGTTATGGGCTCAACGTGGATTCATGAAAATGGTGAGCCCATTCTACAGTACGGACGTAGGTAATAAGTTTTTGTTTTTACAATTGTTGGATGGTAGGCACACTTTGTTTTTTCTTAATGAAAGTTAATCCACTTGTATAGGTGTGGAAGATGTAAGTTGAAGAATGTTAAAGTACTGAATGATGGAATTAACTGGAAATCTGAGGACAACATATATTGGAAGCATGATGTGCAACGGTTTGAGGCATTAAATGTTTTGCTTCATGGAAATGCTGAATTTGAGGCTAGTGATGTCATCATTGAGGTAAGATAATTGTGTAAAGAAGTTCTGAACTCTGAAGAATATCCATGCAAGGGATTTTTGTATCAAGCGTTAAGTCCTAATATTCTATGGAGTAAATATATAAAAAAAATTGGCCAGCAAGAATGAAATAGCTAGACATTCTTAAAATGTCCATCTGCAGCTCATAAATAATTTTCAACTTCATGGAAATGCTGAATTTGAGGCTAGTGATGTCATCATTGAGCTAAGATAATCATGTAGACAAGTTCTGAAGAATGTCCATGCAAGGAATTTGTGTTTCAAGCTTTAAGTCCTAGTATTCTATTGAATACGTAAATAAACTAAACTGGCCAGAAAGAAAGAAGTAGCTAGACATTCTTAAAATGTCCATATGCAGTTCATAGATATTTTTTTAATTATTCATATCAAATTGTTAGGTTTCAAATTTGATTGATTAAAGTTGATTGTTGGAGCTGATATGTAAATCGCTAGCTAGTTATATGAATATTATCTGCAAAAGCTGTTTCTTTTTCCCATGCAGGGAAATCATATGTATGAAGTTCCAGATGGCTTCAAATTGAAAATTACACCAGGGAACCCAGGTTACTTCAATTAGATGAACGTAGTATCTGTCATGTAAATGCTAATTATACTTTAGTTGTTTGAAGGGATGTTTGGTTAGGTTATTTTTTGTTTTTATTTTTAAAATATAATAGTTGTTTCAATGGGAATATATCTTGTAATTAATTAATTAATTAATTGTCATATATTTTGTAATTTGAAAGTTTCCTAAATAGGTTTATTTCGTAGGTTAGGTTATTACAATTTTGTATTTATATGTGTATGTAATTCTTCATTTGACATGAATAATAAGAAAGATTATATTTTTCTCTTTTATTTTTTACTTGGTATCAGAGCAAAACATATTTTTTACTCTAACCTAACCTCTGCTGCTGCCCGCTGCCCCTTGTAAGAGTTTTTTTGTCGGCTCTTTCCTATGTGAGTGAGCAGTATCCAACTTCCGTTGCTGTCGCGCCACTGTCGCACTTTCGTCGTGCCACCATTGCACTTTTGTCGCGTTGTCGTCGCACCTTCGTCGAGCTGCCGTTGCACCTCTGTTGCCATCTAATGTGTTGTTGCTGTCTGTCGTCGTTGCTTAAGCGAACGTTGCGCCAAGGTTTCTTGGATCTTTGCTCATGTCATCGCTCCGCAGATGTCGCCTTCATCATTTGTTGAAGATGGTATCGGAGCCACTGTCGTCTTGTGTTGGAGGAATGCGTCACGTGTCCCCGATTGAGTTGATTTCTCGATCCTTCTCGGCTTTGCGTGATCCTTTCTGCTAGCAGTGTCGTCGCCGCCTCTTGCCGTTGCCATCGCTGTCGCCTCTGCCGCCGTTGCTGCCACCTCTGCCGCTGCCGTCACTGGCGATGCCACTGCCATCATCACTTGCTCTGCCACATGGGATAATCTGTGCTCCTTATGGTGGTCAACAAGTGTCCCTTTGGTCTTGTGTGGTGTTAACACTGTGCCACGTGTCAAGATCCTTGGTGTTTGTTGGTGTATGTGATTTCTTTGGGTAGCATTCACCAGTTTAGTGAGATTGGATAGATTCAATGGCTGTATCCTCTTCTCATGTGACCCGCGTGTTCCAGAATAGAGTTTCTAAATTGGCTTTACTTTTCTTTACTAGTAATAATTGGATTATCGATTCTGGAGCCACTGATTATATGAATAGTAACTTCTTTCTAACTACTTCTTTTGGATCCTCACCTGTTAAATCTGTTCAGGTTGTTAATGGGATTCTTATGCCTATTACTGGGGCTGGAGTTGTCTCACTTTCACTTACTTTTTTCTTGTCATCCGTTTTACTTGCTCCTAATCTCTCTAATAACTTTCTTTTCATTAGTCAAATTATTAAACATCTTAATTATTTTGTAACTTTTTATTCTATTCATTGTGTGTTTCAAGACAATCTCACGAAGATGACGATTGACATTGGTAGAGAGAGAGGATGTTTGTACTATTGGGAGGACTTGAGATCATTAAAATCTGAGTCTACACAAGGATTCCAAGTAAGGCATGAAACACTTGACCAAGAAAAAATTCTTTTATGGCATTATCGTTTAGGACACTTTTCTTTTGTCACTCTTGAATGATTATTTCCTCACTACTTCAAAAATATTCATGTTTCTAGTTTAAAATATAAGCAATGCATTTATGCTAAAAATTATCATGTTTCATTTAAAATTAGTGTAATAAAAGTCCTATTTCTTTTTCTTGTGTCCATACTAATGTTTGAGGTCCTTTTTCTACTCCTACTTCAGGACATAGATATTTTATGTCTTTTATTGATGACTGTACTAGGGTAAGTTGGGTATATTTGATGAAATCTAAAAGTGATATTATTTATGCCATTCTTCAATTTTATCGTATGATTGTTACTTAGTTTCAAACCCCCATTTAAGTGTTTTATTCTGACAATAGTCGTGAGTTTGTAAATCAACTTTTGGCTGACTTCTTTAGACAACATGGTATTATTCATCAAACCATATGTGTTTACACCCACAACAAAATGGTGTCGCAAAACGTAAAAAATGACATCTTTTTGAGGTGGCTCGGGCTTTATGCTTTACTGTGAAAGTTCTGAAATGTTTTTGGGCAGATTCGTCATTACTGTTATTTATCTTATCAATCGAATGCCTGCTCGTATCATTAACTATCAAATCCCTTTGAAGATGTTGTCTCGCTTCCACCACATTCCTTTAGCTCTTAACATTTGCCCTAAGGTTTTTGATTGTGTGTGCTTTGTTCATGTGCACCAACTCCATCGAGATAAACTTGACTCTCGTGCTTTCAAATGTGTGTTTTTGGGTTATTCTAATTCTCAAAAGGGTTATAAATGTTTTCATCCTCCTACGGGTAAATACTATGTGTCTATGTATATTCACTTTTGTGAGCATGTCTCCTATTTTTCTGGAGATTTCTCTGTTGTTTCTCTTCTGAGCGAGCTTCGTTGTAAGAGGACCAATTATGGTTGGATGAAAAGGTGTGGATTTTCATGGAAAAGGAAGATTCTACTATTATAAATAAGGGAGAGTCATTACCTTCTCTTAATTCTAATCCTGTAATAATTAAATCAAGTAAACATGAGAGGCTAACTTGGATGTTTGACAAATATTATATCAGACGCGATGCTACTCTCAAGTATGATCCTCCTCTCAATGACACTACCATGCCCTCGGAGGATTCTTCCGGGATTGATCATGCAACACAAATTTCCACTGAGATACTTGACTCTTCACCTATAGTTTTAAATTCAAATGATGTCTTATCTTCTAACCCTACAGATTTAGACAATCCTGCAAGCCAAAGGTATCCTCTTCGTGACCGTAAAGAACCAGATAGATTGGGATTTCCAAAGTCAACTTCAAATGTTGTTCATTCTGTTTCTGACTTTATCTCCTATCATCATTTGTCTAAATCTTATCGTGCTTTTGCTCTTCAATTGTCTTCTGTGTTTGTTCCTAGTCATTTTTAGGAAGCTCTTGAAGATCCCAAATGGAAGTCTGCTATGGTAGAGTAAATGAAAGCTTTTTTTGAAGAATTTCACTTGAGAATTGATTGGGTTACCTCGAGATAAGAAGACGGTGGGATGCAAATGGGTGTTTACGGTAAAGTATAAGTCCGATGGAACACTTGAAAGATACAAGGGCAGATTAGTTGCCAAGGGTTACACTCAGACGTATATAATTGACTACCAAGAAACCTTTGTTCTTGTGGCTAAGATAAGTACTGTTAGAGTTATTTTATCTCTTGCAACTAACTTAGACGGGTCATGACGCCAGTCTGATATGAAAAATGTCTTTCTCCATGGTAATTTGATGGAAGAGGTATATATGGATTCTCCTCCTGGTTTTATCCCAAAAGAAGCAAAGGTATGCAAACCGAAAAAGGCGTTATATGGATTGAAATAGTCACCGAGGGCTTGATTTTGTCAATTGAGCCATTTAATGCACGGATATGGTTTCAAGTAGTCTTTGGCTGATCACACTCTGTTATATAAAAGAGAAAGTAGTGATATTACATTGCTACTTGTTTATGTTGATATGATTGTTACAAGTAATAATATATCTGAGATAGAAAAGCTTCGTTGTTATTTTTATTTTGTGTCGTAAAAAATGAAAATAATTTTTTAATTTTAGTTTTTTATTTCCTGTACTCAAAAAAAATTTATATTTTGAGGACGAAAAAAAAAGCAGCAATAGATTTTTCTGAGTTAAATAATTTGTTCACATTAAGTTCAAGATAGTGTCTTTCTGGATTTCTCCACTGATGCTATGCTAACCGAGCTATTAAGAAATAAATATATACAGCATCACTATGTTTTATTGAGACTTATGCATTTTTGTCCTATCATCAAAATTAACTTGTCTGGAAAAGATGATCGAACTTGTTATTTTTACATTTGTGCATTCAGTGCTGATTCATTCAGTTTACGATTTCCAGGTTTATCAGTTCAATTAGAACCTATTGAAGAGAACATGATGGATGGTGGAAGCTGGTTTTGGCAATACGGGAAAAAAGGGTCACACATTCAGTTGCAATTGGTAGAGTTGTAAAAAACTTGCCTGGATCATTAATTTGTCCTTATGTGAATTATGGTTCACAATTGGACTCTGAGATCACATCATATCAATGCTCCTTCCATTCCAATTGGTTGAACACAAGTTAAGCCAATTCTGTTGTATTAATAAAAACCAATCAGAGTTGAAAGGGATGAGATGATCCAAGTCGTTGCATCTGTATTTCATTTGTAATTTGAATGTGAAACCATTGTAAATGTTATTCTACTAAAAGTAGTGTTTTTGTTGTAGTATTCATTTGTTTCCCCTTGTTAAAATTACTTGGCAAACGTTTTTTCTGAATGTTTATTTTTCTCAGTTGCTTCTTATCTATTCATAGGACCATTACCTTCCAAGCTGAAATGATTGCAGCTTGTGTATGTCTTGTTATATGTTAATTACCCTTTTATTCAGGGAAACTAGCTGTAGTACCTTTTGTCTACATAGATGACTAATCTATGGATTCTATCCTCAAGATATAGTTCAACTTGTGTCAGTATTTAAGGCAGCAACTGGATATCATTTCTTTTTGATTACCAATTGCCAAAGCATTTGTAAAGCAGGTACTACAATTCATTTTTATTATTATTCTCGTCAATCCGTTGAATTCTGTAATGTTGCACTCTATGACTAGCTTGTTTGGATACATCATTATGAATCTGGTCATTCCTTATTTGGTTAGAGTAATGTTAGATATAATCTCGGCTGTGGCAACTTAGCATAGTCGGTTGAACGTGGCATGTGATGTTAGATAGGTTCGATATTGTATTATTTGATATTTGTTTTACTTGATATGTTTTTTTTATTTTTTTGTTGTTGTTCAATATATACGATATAGAATACCTCACATTTCAAAATACCTTACATTTCAAATAGTCTACGTATCAAGTAATTAATTTATAATATTTATGTATTTCTCTTATTATTTGATATATAAAATATCAAACACATAAAATTCTAGATTTTATAAAATATTTTATAAAATATTATAAAAGTCGAATTGAGCAAATAATTTATAATATTTAGACTTTTGCTCGACATATATAAAAGTCTATATTTTAAGGCGTTTTGCTTTTCTTTCATTATTATTATTATTATTATTATTATTATTATTATTATTATGTTAATTTATCTCTTAAAAAAATTAGTATTAATTTCCACACGAGAGTATCAGTCCATCACAGCTGTTACTATATCAGTTATTTATTTTTAAGATTGAAAATTAGATGAGAATGTCTGGGTTGACCATCTCTTTCAATATTAGGGAAAACAAAGAAAAAAACAAAAAAACCCCTCTCTCTCCATCTATCTCTCTGTCGAGTCTTGTCAACTCAAGCTCTCATGTCTTTGTTTGCTATAAGATTTAACCGCACATGGGCCGCGTGAAAGTCAATATCATTGCGTTGCTAATCCTCGGTCAGTGGCGGACCCGTCCCAGCATTGAGCTGAATCGAAACAAAGGAGAAGTGGGTGGAACATGGCCTTGACCGCCTTGTCCTTTTTGTTCAATCGTTTATGGAAACGACACTTGCATTTACTCGAGTCAGTGCTTCTGGCAGACCCATCATCTCATGTCCTTCAATTCTCATCCCTACCCAGTGACATGGCTAGACGAGAGATCTCCTTATTTTTTTTTAAAACCATGTGAATCCAATAATATCGTTATATTTTTGTTGAATGTATGGCAAATTCACATGCTTTAATTTGTATATCTTTTCGAAGTATAAGAGTATGTTTGATTATGTGTTTTTATTTTTATTTTTAAAATATAATATTTTTTTATTATAAAAAAATGAAAAACTAAAAGTAATAAAAAATATTTTTATTTTCAAAATAGTTATTACATATTGAAAAACAAAAACAAAAAAATGGTCAAAATAAACATGCACTAAATATTTGAAGCGGACACTACTTCTTCTTATTTATTTATTTATTTATTTATTAATAATAACCATCCAATCACATTATAAAAATCATCACGAAACAACCAACAAAACGGCATCACATCATACATTTTATTTTTCCAACACTTTATTATTATTATTATTATTATTATTATTATTATTATTATTATTATTATTATTATTATTATTATTATTATTATTATTATTACTTATGATTCGAAATTAGTCACGGTTCATTTTCTTATACGTTTTACACATTATTCATGTTAAACTTATTTTAATTTATAAAATTTTGGTATATGTTGTTTTAAAGAAGGATAAATCACCAAACTATTATTAGAAGGATAAATTCATATTATCGTAATAGCTAATAAAAAATTAAAAAACAGAAAACCACCAAACTATTTTATTTTTTAGTACTCCAAAGTTAAAAACAAAATTAAAAACGAAGAAATGAAGTACTATGTCGACAATCGTCCTGTGTTGTTCACCAGCATGAGTAGCGGCCGGGAGTGGCACCCCGCAACCCAGTAAACTTTAAACGAGCATTCCAATGCACTAGAATATACAGTTATGAATAACCTTTTTCTCACTGGCGAAGCTGTGACTGGTTGTCGGAGATGCGCCGATTATTCTCGGACCAATGTAATGATGGATGGGATTGCCTTAACAACCTTTTGCTGTGTTCTAGCTAGCTGTTGTAGATGGTCAGGTCTATAAAACACTACCAGGATTTGGTGGACCGAATACACAAAAGTCCCAATAAGGAGGCGTTAAACCAGAGCAAAGATACAAAAAAAGGGTTGTGAATGGATGACTTTGCCATCGCATCACACAAGCTGCGGCGGCTCGCAAGGTGCTAGCTAGCCTCTTCTTTGCAGATTATCCACTGTGATTTTCACCTGTTCTGGAATATCCAAAGTCCACACACGAGCCAATTCAAAGACACCGACCCCAACTAGAGTGCATATATGTTGCATGCATGCGATAGCAAGATTTGATAGTAAAATTACCAGACGTAGTGCGTTGTCACTTAATCGCGTCGATCCGAGAGGGCTTCGGTCGAAGGCCCGAATCATGCAACACCTTGAACAACTCCGTCACTCTATCCACCTCGACTCGTATAGCTGGTTCTAAAATCGCAAAGCCCAAGCTCCACCATGAGGCTGATCAAAAGATTCGTGCACTATGGCATTTTGATCCACCGCCTTAACGAACGGGTATGGGAACCATACGGCGAGAGTTTTAGCAGAACACCACCTATCTTTCCAAACTCGAATTATGGATAACTCATGAACTAATTTTGTCATATGTTTATCCCACATTCTTGTTTTTATGCTTTGTTTTTTCAGTGTTTATAAGTGTAGGTTTGTTAGTTAGGCTAGACGAATAGCTTGTAGAAAAATTAATTAATGTGGGAATAAAAACAAACAACACAAACGCACAAATTTTTGTTCTTTTTTACGACTACCATCTACTCTACTCTACTTCTCTTTCACCTAAAAAGTCAACGAATAATTGAAAAACAAAAAGAGATAATAGTTATTTTTGCATATATGCAATAAAGTCAAACACATTTCTTCTTCATTAATTACTTGAATTTCAAGCTTGAATGCACAGTTCCCAATGTTCGTTCACTCAAATGGTTCGTTGGTTGGTTGGTGTTTTTTTCTTTTAAGATTGATGATTGATTTCAATCGAGAGATGACTAGTCGATCGTAAGACGATCCTTTACAATCGTAAGATGATGAAGCCTGCTTGTATGATGATTAATTTGAACCATAAGATGACCCATTCACAATATGAGTGCTTCTGATCGTTAAGACGAGTGTTAAATACTTAGACTTTCATATTTGGTAAAATAATGATGTGACACATCTCTATTCATTGCAAAAAGAAAAATTACTTATTTTCATGTAACATCTATATTTTTTACCATATCAGAAGATTTTGGGTTATTGATGAAAATAAGAAATCACACTTGCGAAGATATGTACATATAGGTTTTGGTGCATTTAAGAATATAGATGTTTTCGATATACAATTTTGAAAAGAGTTATAGGAGTTCTTCAAGAAGGGTAATTATCTCTTTGATGCGGATTTCTCTTCCGAATGCAAATATTTTCTCTTCATTGGTAGATTAACCTTCAAATGCAGATAGTTTTTTCCATAGAGAACTCCAGACTCTATGGTCTCCATCCTTCCGTTATGGTTGTTGGCTTTCACCCTCTTGCCGAGTTCGACAGTCGATCATCAGCTTGATCCACAAATCCAGTGATCCAACGCTAGCAAAAACGCCATAAACATGCAATACTAGGTTAAGGTATTACCATATTACTATTATTGTATTATGCCAAATTGCCAATACACAAATACTTCAAATATACGGTACTAGGTTAATGGGTTTGCCATCATGTTGTATCTCAGTGTATGGCTAGTGTAATTATAAACTTATAATTTTTAGTTTTCTATTGTAATGTTATTGAAATTGAATTATGAATGGTTGATTGATAATGATTTGAGATTTTTAATTTATGTTTAAAAATTATAAATCTATGAATGATTGACTGGAAATTATATTTGTATTTTACAAATTATGTCTTTTAATTAAATTAAGATTAGATGTTGTGGAGATATCTTAATACTTGTTTTGTATATATAATTATATTTTAAATATAAAAATAGTTGGAAGAAAAGTATTTAAATAGTTATAATTTTTTTCTTTGTTATTGTAGGATAAATAATCATGCCTCCTCAAGGAAATACTTCCAAATTTAAAAAAAAAAAAAGATAAAAAAAACTTATTCAATCTCAATCAAGAGCTCTTAAAAAGTTTATTAGTAATAGTAAACAAGTAGAGACTTCAAGTTTGATTGAAGATAATTTGGCTCAAAAACATTCAAATGAGAACAAGAATAAGAATGAAAATGAGAATATAAATGAAAATGAAAATGAAAATGAAAATATGAATGAAAATGAAAATGAAAATGAAAACACGAATGAGAATGAGGGTAATCAATGTCAAAATTTGAATGAAGAATTTGAGCATTCAAATATTTATAATCCTGGTAATTGGAGTCAATTTGATCAAAATATAAAAGACTTATTAGTTGAAAAGGGCCCAATCAAAAATACAAATGTCAATTTTCCAATAAATGATCATGACAGATATTTCTCATCCTCTTATTACATTCGACATCTATCAAATAGAGAAAAACTAGATGGGAAATGGTTAGTATATTCAAATGTTTTGGATAGACTAGTGTATAGTTTTTGTTGCAAATTATTCAATAAAGATAGAAACATGTCTCAATTGGCCATTGATGGATTCAAAGATTGGAAAAATCTTAGTCATAGACTTAAGAGTCATGAAACTAGATCTTAGTTGCATGAGAAAATGAATTAAACTCATAAGATTAGGAAAAATGAAACAATCAATGGATGGACTCAAGAACTAATCAACAAAGAGAGAGAACAATAGAAATATGTATTAGTATATTGTTTTTCCTTTTGTGTTGTTTTTTTCTTGTGTTTTTTTTTTATATAAGACTTCATGTTATTTTTTACTTCTAATGTTCCCTCGTCGGGTATTATTAAGGACTTTTGCTATTGTGAAAACTCTTGCTAAAACTAATATGACATTTCGTGAGGATATAATGAGAAGTGCCTAGGGGGTGGGGGTGAATAGGCTCTTTAAAAAATTCTTCTATCCTACTTGGCACGACACTAGTACTGATTGAAAGATGAAATCAATGTAGAATACAATCAGATATAATGGAAGTATTTTATTTTATTATCAAATGATAATTACAATAAAATGGAAAGCAGATAAAGCTGTTTGCAATAGCTTTTTATCTACTAAAAAGATATCTCTCTTTATTTACAGTAGCACTCTGAGACTATTCTTTCTATATGCTTAATTCACACTCTTGCAAGGATAATACTAAATCTAAGCACATCAATCCTTTTCTTTATATACAAGTATCCATAACAGTTTCTTTATAAACATATCTTGAGTAGACTTTTTGGAACTTTATTTTCTTTCCAGGGTGATGAGCTGCATTGATGATAATCTTCTCCTTGGAAGTTTCTCACCTTTAGATGCTATGGATGTGGGACTCGAGATATTGGAAACATAAGCATATTGAATTTGCTTTGTATACTTCCAATTTCATTAAAGGTTTCATCTACGCATCTAAGGGATCTACATGTAAGATAATATAAATGTCTTCAACTAATCTTATCTCACATTGGGACACATAGAGTTATTTGAGTTTTAAAGCGCTGATCTGACTTAGTGAGAAATTGGAGCAATATCTTCTTATTCCAAAGTATGGAAACTTATTCCAAGCTAATTAATGGAAGACTCGGATGCTTATTCTGCATGAAGGTTCTTTACTCCGTGTCTTTAGTTGCTTACTTCATGTCAATTAAGTACTCGGATCCCTTAATCTATATCAAGGTTCCGTACTCTGTGTTTACACTTGAATCTTTTATTCAGTGTCAGCATTTCTTACTCCGTGTCAATTGAACACTCGGATCTCTTATTCCGTGTCAGCATTCCATACTTTGTGCCAATTAAATACTCGGATCCCTCATTCCGTAACAACGTTCCTTACTTCGTGCGAGTAGAAGACTCATATCCTTATTCCACATCTTCATGTCCTTACTCCGTACAAGTGGAAGACTTGGATCCTTATTCTACGTCTTTATTTTCTTACTCCATACGAGTGGAAGACTCAGATCCTTATTTCGCGTCTTTACTTCCTTACTACGTGCAAGTGGAAGACTTGGATCCCTTAGTCCGTATTAACATTCCTTACTCCATATCTTATGATATCTTGGTTGTTTACCATGTCATTTGTTGACACTCACGATGATCTGAAGCATGGTTATGTATCCTGTTCTTAACGAATCTCTCAAGAATGAATTTGAGTTTTGACATTTAAGCTTATCTTCTGCGACATCCGCATCTTTTAAATTCTGGATTTGATCCAACAAGAAGATTTATCAAAAATATAATAGAAACTTTTTGAAAGTTATTAAAATGATTACTGAATTTGATCCAGTATTGCATGGGAACCTTCAATGTATCCAAAGGTCTTATTCATGAGATACAAAATGAATTTATTCAAAGGTTAGCAGATATGATAAAAAATGTTATACTTGATTGTACTCCAAACACAAGCCATGGGGAACAAATATCTCTTGTAATAAGGTGTGTGGATACTTTAACATGTTTAATAAAAATATAGAGTTCTTTATAAAATTTTTAAAGGTTGATGATACATTTGGGGAGAGACTTTTTATTGTACTTGTAGAAGTGTTACAAAAATCTTGATCTTGATATTGTTGATATAAGAGGGTAGGGATATAACAATTACAAAACATTTTATACATCATATGGTTGTCATAATCTTAATATTGCACTTTGTGATATAGTCAACTATTGTTTTCAAGAAAAAAAAACATTTTTTAGAGTATTATAACGCATTTATGTATTGTTTTCATCTTTTACAAGTAGTGCAATGTTTTCAAGGATAATGTGAGAGGTGACACACTTAAGTCATGTTAAAAGTATAGTCGTGTTACTATAACGCAACACGATGTGAGAGTCATGTTAAAAGTATCGAAGTAATAAGGTATCAAGCTTCACAAATAAAAAATGTTTTACTTCTATTAGAAGATCCATATAAAGATAACAAAATCTTTAGTAAAGCTAAGACCCTTGCTAAATATGAGCTTGAAAATTTTGAGTTCTTAGTTGATATGATTATTTGGCACAATTTATTGTTTGTTGTTAACACTATAAGCAAGACTTTTCAAGCTAAAGACATCAATATTGATGTTGCTATACAACAATTTAGAGGACTTACTATCATTTTAAAAAAGTTATACAAAAAATGGATTTGAGGAGGCCATAATTAAAGCTAAGGAACTTGCAACTATAATGAAAATCCAACCAGTTTTATAATAAAAATATACTATTTGTTAGAAGAAATATTTTGATAAGAATGCAAACAAATAAGAAGTGACATGATATGCAAAAGAATATTTCAAAGTTAATTACTTTATATATATTATTGTAATAACCCGTGTTTAGAGATTTGAGGGGTTAATCATTATGTGTTTGGGCAAGGACTCTTGGCCATATGATTAGTGGGAGTCCGAAGGGTAGTGCCCCTTGCGGGAATTATGGGGCAATGCCCTGGAAGCCAAATTATTTTGGGAGAAGCTAAATTGGATTATCACTTGAAGCCTTCGTCGATGCAGTCTTGGTTGACACAAGATATTGTGGTAGACCTAGCACAATAATTGGTTGAGTTCGAGCAGAGGAGAGTCCCGAGAATTTTCTTTACATGTTGGTCAATACGAGATGATTTTTGACTTCTGGTTGACGTATGGTCGATATGGCATGGGAGTGGTCGAGGTTGACTAAAGCAGATTCCCAAGAGTTTCCATGAGAGTTAGTCGACGTGAGACGGTTGGTCGACATGGGGTCGATGTATAGTCGGCGTGGTCAATTCAGGTGCACATCGACCATGTTTGAAAGGAAGTTGGTCGACTTGTATGTCTAGCCAACGCGAGAAAATGATGGTCGATGTGTGTATATTTTGGTCAATGTCAGTCATGCGGTAGCATATTTTTGATATGCCTTTTGATTCTGTAGTTTTAGGTTTATTCTAGGTTTTTCATTCTAAAAATGCTAGAGAGAGAGAGAGAGAGAGAGAGAGAGAGAGAGAGAGAGAGAGAGAACCCTATTGCCAATCATGGCTACTATGTTCTTGTGGGTGGATGACATTTAGCGAGGAAGAGCAAGGAGTAAGGAGGATCTTCTGATTCAAAACTCTAAGTTCAACCGAATTTGAGGTAGGAATTATATACTCTCTTGAACCTATTTTAGGGTTAGGTCTTGAGGTAGATGATATATATATATATATGTATATATATGTAAATTCATATAGGTGTAACCTCCTATATGAATGTTGGCTTTCATTGGTGTATTATGCTTGTAGGTGTCAATGAGACCACGTTTAGTACGGATTAAGGGTCCGTTTTATGATAGTTGATTATGGAGGCTATCAAGGTTTCCATTTACTATTCGTCTCATGTCCGCATTCTTTGTGTTACTTGCGCGATAAGATTTCATGGGGAAATTACAGGGAGACATATTAGAGGTTAACATAGCTTGTAAACGAGGCTTGTGTAATATATATGTGTTGAGTGTATTGGTTGAGGCATATTATTAGGAATTATATAATGTGTCGTAATGCATGCGCTATGGTATGTTCTCGTTGTGAGTGTGGATGTGTATTATTGTGATGTGCTTTACATTGTGCTATGTAGAATTGTGATGTAAGGCCTGTGTGGTAGTGGTAGCCTATTTGCCTGTAGTTAAGGTGCCTATGTGGCTGAGGTAGAGGTTGAGGAGATTATGTGGCTTGCTTATGTGTTGTCTAGATTATGTATAGGGATGGCAATTTGATCCGACCCGTCCCAACTCGCCCCGACCTGGATCATTTTTCCCCGCCCCGCCCCACCCCGATGAGATAACGGGGCGGTCACGGGTATTGGCTGGCCCGCCCCACCCCAAACTTTTAGTAGTTTTTTGAACATTTTACCTTAAAATACCCGCCCCGACCCGTGACCGCCCCGACCCGCTGCACTCAATAGTCCTGCCCCGCCCCGACCCGAACTCATCCGGGGCAGGTTCGGGTCACCCACTACCCGGTCCCGACCCGCCCCGTTGCCATCCCTAATTATGAATACCCTGAAGTTAAAATGTTGATTATGTGGTTGCTCACCCCTCCTATTGTGATTTGTTTCTTTTCATGAACCTACAAGCATTAGGGGGGACACCAATGTGGAAGATTGGATTATTGTTTTGTTTGTTTTCATTTCATGTTGAGTTGTTTTGAGGAACTGATGTAATTCAATTGGAAAAATGATGTAAAAGAGATTTAATAAAATGTGGTTTTACTTATGACTACTTGTTATGTTTGTTTGTAGTGTTCTGTGTGGTATTGTGTAATCGAACCCCTTGCCCATTTGGTGGGTAAGGGAAGTCACGAATTGATTTCCTCGAGTTAGCAATCCTGGGTGTGATAATTATGGATCAAAGTATTTCTTCACTAAAGAATCGATTTGACTAGTTTCAATTATATGCGCAAAAGTTTGGGTTTTTGTTTGATTTGAAGAAGTTAAATTCTATTAGTAGTGAATGCTTGAAGACCTATTGTGACAAATTTGAAGAAATTCATTAATATGAAGAATTTTCTAATATTAATGGTAGAGATTTAATTACTTTTAAAGTAATTCAGTACTTATGAATATATGCATATAATAATTGTTTAAACATATTAAATAAAGATAGCACAGATTAATAATTAATTAATTGTATTTTTTGGATAAGTTTATAGTATGAAATTTTTTTTATAGATTTTTTTGATTTTGTAATCGTGTTCATATGTGTTCATGAACAAATTTGTGAATATATATTCGTGAACGTTCGTGAACAACATAGTAATGTTCGTGAATAGTTCACAAACATCATAGTTTAAGACTCAGCTAGGCTCGATTCGTTAATAAATAATAATAAACACGTTTGAACACCTTCCTATTCGACTCAGCTCAATTCATTTTACAGCCTGAGGCCCTATCTATAGGTTTGGTTAGGATTTTACAAATATTATTTTGATAGGGACATGATAGCCACTGTTGGTCCCGGAGAGCCTAGAGGGGAGGGGTGAATAGGCTCTTTTGAAAATTCTCTCTCTCTCTCTCTCTTAATGGCTAGACACTCACTCTGGTTAAACGGATAAAATCAGTGCAGAAGATTAACCAGGTAGTGAAAGTATGTTGCTTTATTATCTGAAGATAATTACAACGAAGCAAAACAGCGTTTTAGCTGATTACAACACAACACTCTGTCTTGGTTACACACACTTGGCTATAAATCTCTGTATATGCTTTTTCACACAATACACGCTTTTAAGTATATGAGTATTAGTGAGCGCATGCATATATATTTTACATTGCTTCAGGTATATATATAGACATCCTAGGAATCTATCTTGGAACTGCATTTTCCGAGCAGTGTGAAACATTGAAGTTCTTCATCGGGAAATGCTGAAGCTTTAACTGCTGCGGATGTGGAGCTCGAAATATTGGAAGCATAGGTTGTGGTGAATCCTTGCTTGATTCCAATTGCATTTGAGATCGCGTCCACATCTCCGCATGATCCACGTGTAAGAATTTAGGTTTTCAACGGGTTTGCTTTACATCGGGATGAAGCGAGCTGATTGCAATAAAATTGGCTTGGAAATGATGAAGCAACGTCTTCTTAGTCCGTCATAAGGTTCCTTACTCCATATCGGCGAAGCTCGGATCCTTACTCCGTCTCAGTGGTTGCTTACTCCGTATGAATGAAGTCCTAGAATCCTTGTTCTGTATCAGTGCCTCTTACTCCGCATGAAGTATAGGCTCGGAGAGCTTATTCCGCATCAGCGCTTCCTTACTCCGCATAAAGTAGATACTGAATGCTTACTCCGTATCAGTGAATCCTTACTCCACATGAGTAATGGGTTGGATTCCTTATTCCGCATTTGTTGTCCTTACTCCGCAACAATTGTCCTTACTCCGTTCGAATGAGATTCAGATTTCTTAGTCCGTGTCTTCTTTTTCTTTAGTCCAGTGGAGTGACAATTTTGATTCTCTCTCCGCAACAAGTCTCTCTTATTCTGTGCGAGTGATAGACTTGGAATCTTATTCCGTATCAATTGACTTAGTCAAGTTGAGAGTTAGACACGAGTTCCTCAAGTCGTTTTGTCAAGTATTTAGTCCGCACGAAAAGTCCTTACTCCGGATGAAGACTCGGTTATGTACCAAGTGAATGACGATACTCATGATGATCCGGATCAGGATTATGTATCCTGTCCTTAGCTGTAAGACCCGCAAAATTTTTAGCTATTTAAGTTCTTCCTTAAAAAGTAATAATAATAAAATAATAATAATGTCATTGTTAACAATAGTTAGAAAGGATATTTTAGATATTATCACGATAAAAATAAGCACCCAATATAATCATTCAAATAGCATGTGACTAGTAAGTAGCCGTTAGAATAGTAACTAGCCGTTATGAATAGTATCCGTTTGGACTTCTATAAATAGGTATGAGTATGAGATTTTATTTATAAGAGAGTATAGAAGTAAGAAGAAGAATAATAAGAGTTATGACATCAAGTTCTCAAGTACCGCCATTCGAGAATAGTGTACGAGATGAAGATCGGCGAGCAATACGACTTGAAGTCACAAAGCTATGCTTTGCTGTAGATGAGCTAAATGCTCGTGTCCAATGGCTGCAATATAATGCGACGAGACACAGGGAGAAGTTTGAGGTTATTCGTGCGACAATCACGACAATGTTAGCCGAAAGGTTGTGCAGCTCTACTGCCGAAGCACAACACGTCTTATGCACATACGCTAATACAATTCAAGAAATTTTACGAAGGCCATAGAATATGATATTAATGTTTATGTTTAGGTTTATAATATTTTATGCTATAATGTTATCTTACTTTATTGTTTATTGATTATGCAATTATATTAATTTATCCGCGTTAATATTAAATACGTTATAAAAATAAAATAAATTCTTATACGTCATAAAAGGTTTAGATGATATATATTATGTCATTTACTTTCTTAAACCAAATTACTATGGGTAAGTAAGTATTACAAGCCTTAACTTTACCAAAAGTATAAAACATAGGTAAGGCCCAAAATTTGAATGAGGCAGATTCTGGAGGTCCCATTCAAAAATCCATAACTTGAATTATACAGATCTAATTGACATGAAACCAAAGCCTATTTGTTCATTTATGACTTAGCTAAAACGTGTAGAAATTTCAGAATTTAATATGAAGCCAATCAATTCCAAAAGTTAAAAGACTACACATAGGTTCAGTATGAACGGGTAAACATTTTAGTATGACTTTAAAATTCAATAACTTTTGTTATACATATTTAAAAATTATAAAATTGATACCATTTGTAGATATTTGAGTCAGTAATGCAATACAATTGACCGTTTTTCAAAAACTATAAAATTAAAAATGTTATAATTGAATTAGTAGGGAGTACACCAATGTGGACTTTTGATGCCAAAGGAACCTTCTAGGTTGAAAAGTCTTAAAACATTTTTAAAATGGTAGGAGGAGATACCCATGTTTTAAGAAAGGATAAAAGGAGGAAAATAAAGTATTATATATATTTTATATAATTTAATTTAATGCCAAAGTCAAATTCATACACTACTTTCACACTATACACCTACCACCATCCTTGCCTATATAAGGAGTGTTTTGCCTCTCCTCTTAATGCACAAATCCCTCAAGCCATATCACGAAATTCCCTCTACAAACACTCCCTTAAGCCCTCTTAACACCCCAAATACTCTACTCAAATCCTCTTTTGCTTTTGATACTTACTAAGCGTCGAAGTTCTACGAAAGATAATACTTAAGATTTTGAAATTTTGAAGTTACTTCTTATTTATTATGTAGATCTGTATGGTTGGTTTTACCACCTCATATATACTATATTCATGGTTGGTTTTACCACCTCATATGTATTACTTACATAGTTGGTTTTACCACCTCACATATGTTATTTATATGGTTGATTATATCACCTCGTATATACATGCATGGTTGGCATTGCCACCTTATTTTAAAATATGTTATTCCATCATAGCATTTTTATTATATAGTTAAAGTAAAAATATGAGAATATTGACTTAATGTTTCTTTTATTTTTACGGTTCTAGATAGCGGAGGATCGTAAGGAACAACTTCGATAATGAATTCCCCCGACAATCGCCCTTCTTCTTCTGCAACCCCAATTGTTAATGCTTCAACCTCACAGCTATCCTTATCCTTATCTCCTCTAGATCTTCCCTTTAGACCCATGTCTAATATCCCCTCATGGTTAAGGTGGAAGACACGTAGGAAAAATAAACTTATCGGATGTCTTTTCCGTTCACCCAATACAAAAAGTAAGTCTTATTCAAAAACTCTCAAGGCATATAACATAGTTATTGCACAACTCAAGGCTTATGATACATGGAATCGAAATAGGAGATGGAACAACAATAGAAGTGGGAACCCAAATTAATATTCAACCCCACAAGCACGGTATGCCTATTAAAAGATATAAGTTAAAGTATGATATATATATATATATATATAAAAGAGATATGTGTGATATTGAACTTTTCAAGCATTAATGCTAATTTAGTGTTTTGATGTCTTTTAAGGTTTAGAACGCGGAGAACGACAAGCGGATCATAAGGGTTTTTCTTTTCTTTATTCTCACTTTTCTCTTCCTCTTTATCTTGTTTTATTTGAAATTATTATTGTAAGAGTTTTATGTTTCTTATTCTTCTAATTCCATTTTATTGTTGAGAAGATTAGAATAGTCTCTTTTTAATCTCTCTCTTGATAATCTATGCTATTGATTGGGGTAGATAACCATTTTGATATTCGTGGTTATCCTTGTTAACCTTGAATGTTTTATTGGAATTCTATGATATGCCTCATGTTATGTATGCTAAAGTTGTTCTAACCTCTTATGTTTGGACAAAGTAAGTTTATGATGGGTGGTTCCAGAAAGACCTCCAATGCATTGGGTAAAGAACATCACTAGAGAGTGTTAATCCAGCTGATAATATGTTATGTTATGATATGGTATCTGAGTAGTTAACCTGGATCATGATGTTATGAAACGATGTCCAAACATAATCTTCCATGTTATGATTTCCTTGTGAAATGTTGATCATGTATGATGTGCAAATATTATATGGTATTTCCTATGTTCGATATCTTCATGATTTTCCTTACCCACTTATGTTTACCCTTACTGGCTATTTGAGCTCACCCTTTTTATGATTTCTTTTCCAACCCCAGGTAATTAAGGGATGGAGAAACTAGGATAAGGAGTCGAGAAGTGCTTGGAAATAAAGTTGTGTGAAATTTTAAAGATTTATTAAGTTGTTTGCTTGTGTGCATTGTTATGTAATAGTGGGTTATGGATACTTAGTCTCTAAACCCCTAAACCTTAAAGATCTTGGATTGAAATTTGTAATAATGAATGGTTTGTTTGATTAAATAAGTAATAGTTTGAAATTGATATAAAATTTGTATATTTAATTTCCGCTAACGCACCCGGTTTGGAGGTTTCAAATTTGGGGGCGTTACATTAGCTTTGTTCTCACACGAGTAGGTTCGGATTAAAGTTAACTCATCTGCACAAACTTAATAGTAAACATGAAACATCTCGAGTCAAATTACATAGGGTTTGTTCCGCATTATCCAAATTCTAAGTTTGATCCAACAATCTCCCCCAATATGGATATGCCAATCCTTTTGTAATCTGATCCGGTAAGGCAGCAAGAAATAACACAGAGGTAAGGATTAAAGAGAACAATTCCACTAAGTTGCAGCAGGAATACATTAAGCCTCAGTACAGATATAAATTATGATACATACGGCTTACTATATTTGAAGATCATCCTCGCTGCATGCTCTCGTAGTGCCATTGTCTGCTTCTTGGTGAACTCAATGATATTTTTCCAGTTATCATCAAAGGAGATAACAGATTTCAGGAAGTAGCAGACAAAGGCTCCACAACTGTTTCCATCGGGTTGCTGGGGCACATTCTTCTTGTTCCGGATCGTCCCCATAAGTACTTCATCCTGACCAAGAGGCGGTAAATCCAAGTCTTCGTAGAGAGAACTCTGTCTGATTGCATAAGACAAGGTTCGAACGAGACTCCACATCTGATTCTTTCTAATCTGGCGGTCAACAACTTGATGAGAATCTAGAAGCAAGATTTTCTTCTCTTTGATCAGAAAAACAGTCGGCATGAAATGTGAGGAGTCGACCCAGAAAGGAATGAAAACGATGGACAGAGAGGTCCATGGTCGGCTGTTTTCTGTTATACCAAAGATGTAGGATAAAATAACGTCCACAGCAGGAAACTGGTTTTCAACCCAGCAAGGAAGAACATCAAAATCAAGGCCTTCCTCAAGTAAAGAGGGGAATAGCTCCAACTCCATCTTTACCACTGGAGCATAGTTGTCGATGTCGTTAGTGGAAAATTGTCCCTCCTTAGACAGTATGGTCTGGATGTCTTGAGGTTCGAAGGGGGCGAGGCAGACACACATCGGCGCTCGGCGGTGGAGGAGGCATAGGCCTTGGCCGCAGCAAGAATGCTCCCATCAGCATCATCCGGATGCAATTCCGCGTATGATGGGAGGAAGAAGATGGCACCAGATGGAACAGCAGGAGTGGGAGAGTTGGTCTGGCCAGTGGAGAAACGGCTGCGTTTAGGCACTGGAAGGCCTGGAGGAAGAGCAAGTGCAGACCGTTTGCGAGAGGCAACGCCAGCAGTAGAAGGAGGGGAAGGATCAGATAATTTCTCCCCCGATTTGGCAGATTGGCGAGAGCGGGAGGGACTGGCCACGACTTGCGTTAAGTCTGCAATGGAGGTAGACAAGTCAGAGAAAGATGTGGCAAGCCGCTCAAGCTTCTAATCCATTGAGAGAGAGGTAGAGGAGAAGGCAGACAGAAGCTCGGCAACCATGGCTTGGACATGATCGGAAAGGACTTGGGTCTAAAGACGACTGTCCTCAGCAAGGCGATCGAGTTGGGCGGAGAAAGCAGCCTCAGATAAAATCGTGGCAAAAGAGGCGTGCCCAAGACCAAAGGCGGGAGCGTTCGAGGACTCGCCCGCATGAAGAGGGGCAGGTGTGGGCAGGGCAGAGTCGGCGGCAGCAGGAGAGGACGGTGGTTGTACAGCAGCAGCAGGAGGTGCGGCAGATCCACTTTGACCGGAGAGGTCAATGGTGGGGATATCCGCAGGATAAGAGGGACCAGCCTTAGCAAGGACAGGTGTCTGTGCGTCATGGGCAGGGCCGGAAGAGGCTGCAGCAGGAGGTGCAGCCTGAAGGAGCGACGACGTCACAAAGCCGTGGTAGCAGTGTCAAGTAAGCATTTCCTTCAGGGTCTGGGTGTGTTGAGCATAAAACACCCGGAGGGTAGGTTCTGGGATGTTGGTAGTAATGGCGAGGCGGAAGCGCAGCCAGCAGTCATTCAGTAGGTCGGTGGGAAGATGGTCGAGGTAGTCCTCGAGGTCCGGAGAGTGAGCGAGAGAGGCTTCTGCAGGAGAAGATGGGAGATCCGGAAGAACAGCAGCAACAACCGTTGTGACCGGAGAGATGGGTGCGGGAGCATCAGCAGTAGCATCAGGAGCAGTAGCAGCAGCAACAGTAAGAGATGCAGGGACATTAGCAGGAGAGGCAGAAATGGTGACCTCAAGGAAGTGCGGCTGAGAGGGCCCTGCAGCAGTAGACGGGTCAGCCCGAACGCTGTGCAGCGAACTGCGGGAGTGTGCCAGAGCGGCAATGGATCGGATGCGGGAGTGGACGGACTGGAGAGCCGAACTGACTTCGTGACCCGAGCTTGCAATAGGTTCACCAACGGAACTAGCTTGCTGTTCCGAAGCAGCAGCAAGGGCACGGGAGACTGGAGGGCGGCGAACGGTGAGGGTCCCGTCGGCAGTAAGATGTTGGAAGTAGTAGGTCGCCGGGAAGGGAATCACCAGTTCACCCTGGAAGTGCACGGGATGAAGATGCTAGAAAATTTGGGACAGAATCTGTCCGTAGGACGAGTTCCATTTCCCATTCCGCATCACCCGAAAGAAAAAGTTGCCCCAATCAAGTGGCAGTGACTCAAAAACCGCGTACATTGCCAGTAGGAGATCGTACGGAACCGAGTCAAGAGCCGTGGAGCGAGCCAGAAGACACCGGCTGAGTATGGTGGCCATACAGCGGTGAGGACCATGGAAAGACTTCATTTTGTACTCCTTCACCTTATTAGGACACCCCATGGTAGCAGCCATGGCTGCGGCGTTCGGCCGGATGTCATCACCGGCAGGAAGGTTGAAGACGTCCCGGATCACTTGAGGTGTGATCTTGATAGGTTCCCCTCGAACCACAGAAAAGATATACTCCTCAGTGGAGGTAGATTGCTGATAGAAGGCCAGGACGTCCGACACTAGAAGATCGGCCGAGGCAGAGACAAGCGCGAAAAGGTTGCTTTGCTCGAGTAGATGGCGAACCTCGTGGAGCCATGCTGGAGGATCAGAGATTCCGGACCAATCGACAAGATGGCCAGGAACAACACCATAGAGAGCTTGGGATGCCATTGAGAGTGAAAGATTGATGGAGAATGAGAGAAGATCTTTGCAGGAAAAAGGTGTGGCGAGGGTTTAGGGTTTTGAGAGTTGGTAGTGATAACCTCGGTCGACGCTGATAGTGCGGTATAAATAGGATCCTTTCCGTGGAAGTAAGTGGGTCTCGAGTTTATGCGAAATGAACAGTGAGCCACCCGACTTCCTTATGTCATTAGAAGTGATGGATTAGCGCCGTCGAATAGGCCTATGATGTGGCGGCTGTGCTAACCATTCAAAGATGACAGCTGTAGGCATACTTCCGGAATTTTGAAAAGATAAAATACCGGGCTCGAGGCGTGCATTAAATGAACCATCATTATCCTTCCTCAAAAGTAAGCGATGTAAGATAATTACTTGGTTTATCGCGAAATGAGAATTCCAAGAGTCAGGAGGAAATAAACCGACTTTCATGCGGAGAAGGATAATCCGTATAAAGAACATCCGGATGAGACTGACTGTATCCGTATGAACAGAGTGTTAAGTAGAGATGATTCCTTTGCTGTCTTGATGTCGTGAAAGTATGAAGTACCACAACACCTCAGAAATCCGAGACATCAGACAAGATAGAGCGATGAATTGCAAAGAGAATCTGAACCTGTGACTTAACAAATAGATGCTTTGAAGAGCAAGTCTCGTCAGGTTCGGGTTAGTCCGGATAAACAATATAAGAGAATAACACACAATCCGAACAAAGAAGAAACAAAACTTATGCATAAACAGTTAAGTGCTAGACACATACATAAGAAGTGAAAGCCATCATACTGAAATCAATGTATGTGTGAGATAATTAACACATATATCCAATAGGTCAACATAGCTAATCCTTCACACTGAGAATGTGAGCAAAGATTAATTAGATTTATATGACATCATCCATCAGAGAATGTATGAGTGAGAATGGAAAGAAGAGCACATGATGTATGATGTTACAACTGACTATCATGCCTAAAATGCTAGGAAGAGGAAGATAACAGCCAAGCAATCCACAATTCCGATTCAACAATGCAAATCCAATCAGCTTTATGAGTGAGAGTTATAGGGCGGAACATCCGAGACATATCAGAGAGGCATTACTTAATAATAAGCATTCTCTCGCCCTATAGTTATGCCTTTTGCTGAAACAGGGGGCCTTACTTAAGATTCAATGAAGTATTCTCTCCCCCTGAGATCAGCGAATCATTTTGATGCGATCTTCTCGAGGATGACTCCCCCTCAGATAGACAGCCAGGAAAGAGGTCATGAAATGTGAATCGGGGGGTATTACTTAGATAATAGAGAGAGCAATTTCTCCCCCGTAGACTATTAGAGCCTTTAAGACGTTTCCTGTTTAACATGAATCGTGAGAAATTGCTGTCTATCCTTGATTTACTCTACTCAAGCAGCTGATCGGCAGACATAGTGAATTTCCACTTTCAATCCGAGCTATCCCAAATCATTCCTCAACCATGTATCTTAGATATGTCAGTCAGTCAGGAAATCATAAGACATGAGATGGAAGATGGAGTATAATTCATGACATCAAAAGAGGATTTGTTTCATATATATTTAATTATGTTTGCTTGATTCACTATCAGTCCGGATAAGCAAGCATCCTCCCAATTGCACTTAGTGAGAAATATTAGAACATTTACACGACTAAAGTAAGATAGTTAAACATGAAGTTCAGTATCTATCACTAACCATGAAGTATAACAATGCAAGTTCTGAGAATAACTACTGATGGATAACAGGTGAAGCTATGCAGAAAAGTCAAGCATACCTAATTTGAGAAGAAGTTCAGAAAATCTTACATCAGGTAGGGGATTTGTAAGTATATCCGCCAGTTGATCTTTAGTTGCAACATGTTCCAAGGATATGTGCTTTTTAAGAACATGGTCGCGAATGAAATGGTGCCTGACCTCAATATGTTTAGTCTTTGGATGCATGACGGGATTATTGCGGATAGCAATAGCACTGGTATTGTCACAGTAGAGTGGAACAGATGTCATGTTGAAGCCGTAGTCAGTAAGTTGACTTTGCATCCAGAGAAGTTGTGCGCGGCGAACTCCCAAAGCGCTATATATTCCGCTTCAAGAGAGAGAGGTTGATACGAAATTCTGCTTCTTACTGAACCAAGAGATCAATCTGTTTCCAAGGAATTGGCATGTACCACTGGTGCTTTTCATGTCTATGCGACACCCGGCAAAATCAGCATCAGATTATCCGGATAAGGCGAAGTTGGACTTTTTTGGGTACCAAAGTCCCAAATTCATCGTCCCTTTGAGATACCTTAATATTCGTTTTACGTGAAGCATATATGACTCTTTGGGATTCACCTAATATCTTGCACAGATGCAAGTTGCAAACATTATGTCTGGGCAACTTGCTGTAAGATACAGCAAGGATCCAATCATCCCTCTGTACTCGGTCCCATTCACTGATTTGCCATCAACATCTGGGTCTAACTTGGCACTGACTGGCATTGGAATTTTGACGGGAGATAAACCTTCCATACCAAACTTCTTGATTAAGTCGCGAGTGTACTTAGCTTGGTTTATGAAGGTCCCTTCCTTCAGTTGTTTGACTTCAATCCCAAGGAAGTAGGACAGTTCTCCCATCATACTCATCTCAAACTTGCCAGTCATTAACTTGGCGAACTCATCACAAAGCTTCGGATTAGTTGATCCGAAAATGATATTATCCACGTAGATCTGTACGATCAGAGTATATCCCTTCTCTTTCCGTAAGAATAGCGTGGTGTCAATCTTCCCTTTTTGAAAGTTGTGAGCAAGTAAGAATTCCGAAAGTGTGTCGTACCAGGCTCTTGGAGCTTGCTTTAATCCATACAAGGCTTTCCTTAGTTTGTAGACCAGATGTCCAGCTTTTGGTTCAATGAAACCTGGAGGTTGTTCAACATATACCTCCTCTTGAAGATCTCCATTTAGAAATGCACTCTTGAAATCCATTTGATAAACTTTAAAGTTTTCGTATGAAGCGTATGCCAAAAACATTCTGATTGCCTCAAGTCTGGCTACTGGGACAAAGGTTTCGTCATAGTCTATTCCTTCTTCTTAACGATAACCTTTGGCTACCAGTCGGGCTTTGTTCCGGATTACGATTCCGTTCGTATCAAGTTTGTTCCGGAACACCCATTTAACTCCAATGACTTGTTGAGACTTTGGCCTAGGTACAAGAATCCACACATCATTCCTCTTGAACTGATTTAACTCTTCCTGTATGGCGTCTATCCAATTTGAATCTTGAAGTGCTTCTTCCAGCACCTTTGGCTCTATTTGCGACAAAAAGCAAGAGTAGAGGCACATGTTGGAGGTGGCTGCTCTTGTTCTAACACCAACAGTAGGATCACTAATCACTTGTTCTTGAGGGTGGTTTCGAGTCCACCTATAGTTTTGTTCGAGTGGTGGTGAATACTCAATGATTTGAAGCTCTGTCAGATTAGGTGGTTCTTGTTCGTCTGCTGTGTGGGCTTCTTTCGGGCCAGCATTATCCATATCAATAGGTTCTGGAGAGTTTTGCGGTTCTCCATTACTATTCATTTCTGTAAGAGGTGGTCCGGATGGACTTGAAGGTGCTCCGGTAGTTTGAATATCCGAAGGAACATGTCCGGAGTTAAGTGGAAGTCCTGAGTCCGATTCATCCGTAGCATCATCTGTATCATTTCTTCGTTCTTCACTGGTGCCACGTGGTTGGTCAGTAGGAGCGACAGGAACATTTATAAACTTTGAGTAGTCAATGTTGTCGTCTTGATCCTGCACATTTGAACTTGGAGAACCAACTTTCGACCAATCCAGGTTAGCTTCATCAAAGGTCACATAGATAGATTCTTCAACTTTGAAGAGTTTTCTATTGAAAATCCGATAAGCCTTGCTATGAAATGAATACCCAACGAATATCCCATCATCAGATTTTGGTTCAAATTTATTCCGGGATTCTTTTCCATTGTTCAGTACGTAGCAAGTACACCCAAAAGTTCTGAAGTGTGAAATAGAAGGCTTTCGGCCTTTCCACATCTCATAGGGTGTTTTCATGGTAAATTTATTTATAAGAGTTCTGTTCTGAACATAGCAGGCAGTAGACATTGCTTCAGCCCATAGACAGAGAGGAAGCTTTGCCCCTGCTAACATTGATCTGCCAGCCTCGACTAAAGTGCGATTCTTGCGCTTAGCTACCCCATTTTGTTGTGGAGTTCTGGGCGCAGAGAAGTCGTGCTGAATGCCCTGTTCAGAACAATATGACCTCATATCTGAAAAATCAAATTCTATGCCATGATCACTCCTGATGCATTTAATGCTCAGTCCTTGTGAGTTGCTTATCCAATTGAAGAGATCGAGAAGGTGTTCAAAGGTTTGATCCTTAGATTTCAGGAACAACACCCATGTGTACCTGGTGAAGTCATCGATAACTATAAGAGTATATCTCGCACCAGCTAGTGAAGAAACAGAAATGGTACCACAAAGATCCATGTGAAGTAGCTGTAAGGGAGCAGTTATTGAATTAACTGATTTGCTCTTAAAGCTATGTTTGGTCTGTTTGCCAAGTTGGCATTCTCGACAGAGAGTGTCTCTGGAGTATTTGTGTTTAGGCAAGCCAGTGACCAAATCAAGCGACGCTAATTTAGATAAGGTCTTCAAATTTAAATGTGCGCAGCGCTTGTGCCATAGCCAACTATCTTCATGTGATGTTGTAGTGAGGAAGCATACTAGGTCAGAAGAATTGTTTCTCAAGACCACAGAATATATGTTCCCATCTCTTGATCCGGATAACTTAATATCTCCGGATAAGTTATCTCTAACTTTGCAGGTGTTTGACAAAAAGGAAACTGTGAATCCTTTGTCACATAAATTACTAACACTCAGCAGATTATGCTTCAAACCTTCGACTAATGCAACATTAGTTATTGATACACAGCCATTGGTTAAAGTGCCATACCCCACAGTTTTACCTTTACTGTTGTCACCATATGTTACGGATGGGCCTCGTTTGTTAGTAACATCCACAAGCAGAGACTTATCACCCGTCATATGTCTGAAGCATCCGCTATCGAGTATCCACTTGCTTTGATTGATCTTTGACTTCAAGTGAGATGTCAGTGAATTCCATAGATGCTCCTGCAAGCTGCAAGACAATAGATTACACTTTTGGTACCCAAACTTGTTGTTGGACCCCATTTTGTCCGGGTTGGACATACTAACCCTGTTTGATATACCTTTTTGCCCCTGCCATCTACCTTGTTGAATAGGTCCACAATGATCCCATACTTCCAAGGAATGGTCTACTCCAATCTGCATGAGATGGACACAATTGACATGGATGGGGGAGTCCAAAATTAATGACTTCTGCTACAAGTCCTTGAAGTGCCCCAAGACCAACACCAGGTGATGGAGGATGAAAATTAGAGACCAACGCACTCGACCAAGCTCAAATCGGACTTAAAATGAAGAAGTTATGGCCAAAACAATTTTCGTCAGAAAAAGTCAAGCTTACAAAAAGATGGTCAATGCCCCTGGTCAAAGGGCCCGAAAATGTGACCATGCGAGATTCTCATAAATGACTATTCAGGCGAATACGGAGCTTCCCAAACAATCTCCCAAAGTTCGTCCGTTTTAGCATTTTTGGTGGGGGTAAAAAGGTAATTAAAAGTTTAAGAAAAAAAAGATCATCAAAGTCAAATCCGGATCATCGTGGTCAAATCCGGAACATCAAAGTCAAAAGTCAAATCCAAGCCAACACTGATCCGGACTAAGAGCTCCCACTGATGCGGAATAAGGATCCGAGCCAACACTGATCCGGACTAAGAACTCCCACTGATGCGGAATAAGGATCCGAGCCAACACTGATCCGGATTAAGAGCTCCCACTGATGCGGAGTAAAGATCCGAGCCAACTTTGATTCGGACTAAGAGCTCCCACTGATGCGGAATAAGGATCCGAGCCAACACTGATCCGGACTAAGAGCTCCCACTGATGCGAAGTAAGGATCCGAGCCAACACTGATCCGGACTAAGTGCTCCCACTGATGCGGAATAAGGATCCGAGCCTTCAATGATCCGGACTAATGCCTCCACTGATACGGAGTAAGCTCCAATCATCCGAAATTGCCTTCCATTGATCCGGATCCAACCTTTGACCCTACCAATCATTGACTTTCGTTGATTAGCTTGTTCACGGTGTCACGGGGTCAGCCTTTATAGCAGCTTAACCCGTGCGGCACCTAGTTCCCACCCGTACGAAGGAACGCTAGGTCAGCCTAACTCGTCGCATTTGGATCGGAACCCATCGATCCGTTGTAAAGCAATTGTGTAGGGAAGCGCTTAGCGGAAGATCGATTTAAACGAAGGCAACAAACGATTGTATTGAATGCTTGAAAGCTTTACAACATCACTCCCCTCCATATAGATGTTAACACTTTTTTGGCTATGTCGCCAGGAGACATCATATATGATCGAAATCTAAAATCTCTACAACTTACTCTATAAGCTAAGTACAACACTTTACAAAGGGAAAATACCCCAAAATAGCCTAAGTATGCTAGGATAAGCCTCGGTCCGTGACATTCTCCCCCACCCGATTTCGCAGCGTCCTCGTTGCGTCTTCGGCTTCCTCGAACTCGTCGAACTGCTGGATATAGCGTTCGGTTTCTTCCCGGTACTCTTCAATCTCTTTGGAGAATTGCCCCAGATCTTCTTCCTTCTCCCAGCTTGCCTCTTCAACCGGCCTGTTCTTCCATTGGACGTAGTACTCCACCCGGCTTGGATCTACGCCCCTTCTTGGCACGACTCTACGAGAGTGGATTTTCTCTATCTCTTTATCGTAGGTCTTGCCCGTTGATGCTGTTGGTATCTGCACCGCCCGTTGTCCGCTCGTATCTTCCAAGTCTTCGTGGTAAGGCTTGAGTAAACTAACGTGGAACACCGGATGCCTTTGTAAGCTAGTTGGGAGGTCCAATTTGTATGAGACCTTCCCAACTCTCTTAAGTACTTTGAAAGGCCCCTCATATCGGCGCACCAAACCCTTATGCAATTGTCTGAGTGCTTTGGTTTGGCGCGGAAGGAGTTTGAGCATCACCATGTCTCCTTCCTGAAATTCCAAGGGCCTCCTTTGTTGATCCGCCCACTTCTTCATCTTCTCCACCGCTTTGTGCAAGTATGCCCTGGCCAGATCCGTCTGTTCATGCCATCCTTTTGCAAACTTGAACGCCGCGGGGCTCTTTCCAGTGTACCCCCGAGTGATGGAAGTGGGCATCAATGGTTGCTGCCCAGTTGCGAGTTCGAACGGGCTCTCGTTCGTGGACTCGCTCTTCTGCAAGTTATATGAGAATTGGGCTATGTCCAGTAACTTGGCCCAATCTCTTTGATTGGCACTCACATAGTGCCTCAGTCAGCTCCAGGTAAGCCATTGACACGTTCGGTTTGGCCGTCTGTTTGTGGGTGAAAACTTGTTGAAAAGTTTAAGTCCGAACCCATTATCCCAACGGCTCGGTCCAAAACCGCCCGATGAATCGTGAGTCCCGATCACTCACGATTGTCTTTGGAATGCCCCAGTACTTCACCACATACTTGAAGAATAGTCGGGCCATGTCGTCGCCGTGCGATCCTTCGGAGCTGGAATGAAAACTCCATACTTAGAGAATCGGTCGACCACCACAATGATCGTACCGCATCCTTCGGATCTTGGGAGACAAACAATGAAGTCCATCGAAACACTTTCCCAAGGTCTTTCCGGAGTAGGCAAAGGTTCTAACAGTCCCGCTGATTGCCGATTCTCTATCTTGTCTTGTTGGCACACAAGACAAGTCCTCACGTACACTTGAATGTCCTCGTAAAGTTGAGGCCAGTAGTAGCTCCGTTCGACCAACACCAAGGTACGATCGACTCTGGGATGGCCAGCCCACCGCGAGTCGTGACATTCTTTGAGGATGTCTCTCCTCAAACTTCCCCATTTAGGAACGTACACCCGTTCCCCTCGAGTATGGAGCAAGTCATCCCTTAGCCAAAATCGCCGCGTCTTCCCAGCTTTGACGCATTCCACCAAGGACTTAGCTAATGGATCGTGCTCCATTCCTTCCTTCAGTTTGTCCACTAGGGGGAATTGTGGTTGGCTAATGGCTGCAAGTTCCGCCTTCCGACTTAGTGCATCGGCCACCACATTATTTGTGCCCGGTTTGTACTCGAGCACAAAGTCAAATTCCGCTAGGAGTCCTTGCCACCGTGCTTGCTTCGGAGTTAAGTTCCTTTGAGTTAGAAAATAACTTGAAGCAATATTGTCCGTCTTCACCACGAACTTGGACCCTAGCAAGTAATGCCTCCACACCCGAAGGCAATGCATAACGGCCGTCATCTCCTTTTCATGCACCGTGTACCTCCGTTCGGTGCCATTGAGTTTCCGGCTTTCGTATGCTACAGGATGCCCATCCTGCATTAGAACTCCACCGATGGCAAAGTCTGAAGCATCCGTGTGAACTTCATAAGGCTTTGTATGGTCCGGCAGTGCCATCACCGGTCCGTTTGTCACGGCTTGCTTCAACTTCTCAAATGCCTCTCGGAAAGCATCATCCCACACCCAAGTCTTGTTCTTCTTTAATAGTTCCGTCAAGGGTGCGGCAATGTGGGAATAGCCGCGGATGAATCTTCTATAGTAGTTAACCAAGCCAAGGAAGGAACGCATTTCAGGGACTTTCTTGGGCGTCTCCCATTCCTTGATGGCTAACACTTTCTTGTTATCCATCTTCAACTTGCCGCCGCCGATAATGTGACCCAAGAAGGGCACTTCCTTCTTCGCAAAGTCACATTTCTCCTTCTTCACAAAGAGTTGGTTCTCCCTTAAGATTTGGAAAACCCGTCGTAAGTGTGCCTTGTGTTCCTCCAACGTTTTGCTATAGACGACAATGTCATCAAGGTACACTACGACGAATCTATCCAAGTATGATTGGAAGATCCGGTTCATCAACGTACAGAATGTGGCAGGGGCGTTTGTGAGGCCAAAGGGCATCACCAAGAACTCGTAAGAGCCATATCTTGTGACGCACGCCGTCTTTGCCTCATCACCTTCGGCTATCCGCACTTGCCAATATCCCGACCGCAAGTCTAGCTTTGAGAACCATCTCGCAGCACCAAGTTGATCAAACAGGTCGGATATTAGTGGGATGGGGTAGCTGTTCTTCACTGTAATCTTGTTTAGCGCCCTATAGTCAATGCACAGCCGTATCGACCCGTCGTGCTTCTTTTGGAACAACACCGGTGCTCCAAATGGCGCTTTGGATGGCCGAATGAACCCGGCATCCAACAAGTTTTTCAATTGTCTCCGAAGTTCCTCCAACTCCGGTGGTGCCATCCGATAAGGCACCGCAGTAGTAGGCCTTGCACCGGCCTCTAGTTCGATCTTGTGGTCCACCTCCCGCTTCGGCGGAAGTTGTTTGGGGAGTTCGGGTGGCATAACGTCCCCAAACTCTTCAAGGACCGTCTTCACTTTCGTTGGGGGCTCCTCCCCAACACTTGGGCATCCTTCCTTCACCATAGCAATGAAGGTTGGCTCCTGTCGCCTAACTCCTTTAGACAGTTGGGGCGCCGAAAGAGACCTTGCCTTGAGCTCTTCTTCCCGCATTACCTTCACCATGCACGTTTTCCCCTCGTCCATGATGCACATTGTGTTGGTGCTAGGAATTGGAATTGCCCGCACCTGGTCAACGAACTCCATCCCCAACACCATAGGATAGTCGTCCATCGACACCACGGAGAGATTCACCTTGCCTCTCCACTCGCCAATACTTAGCTCGACACCTCGAGCCACGCCATGGATTGGACTGGCGCTAGAGTTCACCGCCTTCAGCCAGCCCTTTTCTTCTTTGTAGACTATCCCCAGTCTACGAGCTTCTTCGACCTTGATGAAGTTGTTGGTCGCACCCGTATCCACCAAGGCCTTAGTTTCAAGGTTGTTGGCCTTAGCGAGCACGTACATGCGGCCCTTCTGTCGTCCGGATGGTGGCACCTCCACCTTCGCCTTGATTGCATTGAGGAGTTGCAAGGAACCAAGTCGTGGATCCCTTGCATTCCTCTCTTCGTCTTCGTTGATCATCGCGGAGAGCTTGGAGCGCTTCGGGCACTCGAACGCCTTGTGAGGGCCTTCACAAAGGAAACAAGAGATCCTTGGCTTCTCCCCGTCCTTGGAACTATTCGCGAATTGTTTTGGGCGAAAGTCCTTAGACGGTTGGAAGGGTCTCCCTTTTTCCTTCACTCCGGTTGTCTCCCCCACGTTTCTCCTTGTGGAACCTGTTCGCCTTGGAAGTCGATGAAGAACTGGTGGTTTTCTCTGGCTTCTTGTATTCGATGAGGGATTCGGCCACCGCCATGGCCGATGCCAGGTCCTGCACATTTCTCCGATGTAGCTCCAATTTCGCCCATTGTTGCAATCCGTCCATGAAGGAAAATAATGAATCCTTCGCGGACATGTCCGGGATCTCCAAGATGAGCTCTGAAAATTCGCAGACGTACTCCCGCACCGTGCTTTTGTGGGTAAGGCGCTGAAGTTTCGCCCGGGACTCGTCTTCCGCATTTTGGGGATAGAACTGGGCCTTGATCTCCTGCTTGAAATCCGCCCAGTTATCAATGATACATAGGCCGCACTCCTTGTCGGCATATCGTCGCCTCCACCACACCATAGCCGAATCGACTAAGTATAGCGGAGCGGTCTTCACCTTCTTTGCCTCGTCGATGATGTTCAAGGCATCGAAGTACTGCTTCATGGTCCAGAGGAAGTTGTCTAACTCCCTCGCATTTCTTGACCCAGCATAGGTCTTAGGTTTCGGCACGTCGATTTTGGAGCTGGAATGGCCGCCAACGCCACCTTGGGTGACCGCCATCTTGCAGAGAGACCAATCCACCTTGATCTCTTTGATTTCCTCCTGCATCGCCAGGATTTGGGACGTGAGAGTGTCCTTCAGGCCGTCGAACCGAGAGTTCATGTCATCCATGATGGAGTTGAGAAGCCCTTGCATCCTCCCAAAGCTTTCCTCACCCTCTGAGTCCAGCTTTTCGATGCTTTCAGTGTGCTCCTCGACCACCTCCATCTGTTCGGCTAACGCCAACTCCAATTTGGCTAGCCGACTCTCCAGCGGACATGTTTCCCTCGAAACGGACTTATCTCTCCTCCGTTCCTTAGCGTGGTGCTCCTTGTCGCGGCCTTCGTGGTTGCCACCACTAATAACAACAGATCCTCCGTTTGTCATTTTGCACCGTCTCGAAGCTTTTGATTGTTCCACCGAACTTTATCACCAACCGTGCTCTGATACCACTTGTCACGGGGTCAGCCTTTATAGCAGCTTAACCCGTGCGGCACCTAGTTCCCACCCGTACGAAGGAACGCTAGGTCAGCCTAACTCGTTGCATTTGGATCGGAACCCATCGATCCGTTGTAAAGCAATTGTGTAGGGAAGCGCTTAGCGGAAGATCGATTTAAACGAAGGCAACAAACGATTGTATTGAATGCTTGAAAGCTTTACAACATCACTCCCCTACATATAGATGTTAACACTTTTTTGGCTATGTCGCCAGGAGACATCATATATGATCGAAATCTAAAATCTCTACAACTTACTCTATAAGCTAAGTACAACACTTTACAAAGGGAAAATACCCCAAAATAGCCTAAGTATGCTAGGATAAGCCTCGGTCCGTGACAACGGGCATCCTCACTGTAGCTTCACGGGATTAGCTGGGCAGATACTCGTCAATGGCTGTCTGTCACATGCACGCATTTAATGACAAACGGACAAGCAAGGTTGACGGTCCACCCAACATAAATGGCATCTAGTTAATAAAAAAGTGGGCTAGCATCCGTAAATGCTGCAATTATGTAGCAGTTCCAAAGGTATTAAAAGAGGTCCTGACACCAAAGAGGAGGTCCAGAGTCTACACATCCGGATTACGCCCAAGTTCTTTCCTTTCCCAGCCCCTTTGCTTCGCCTAGCTCTTTCCTTTCCATATTCTCTCTCTTTCCCTGCGAGTTCCTTTTCCAAAAACAAAAAAAACACACAGTCCTCTCTTATACGGGTCTCTCACCCAAAATAAAAATTTCTCTCACAGTTCATACCCCTTCTCTCTATCACGACTTAAATCCTTTTCCATCAATTTCCCTCAACTCCAACGTATTATTGCAGTCTCCAAGATGAATCACAACTGATCTTCATAATTGGCACCGCTGGAATTTTGCAATTTGGTGATTTGGCGTTCCCACAGGCGGTTTTCAGCACAGGCAGAATATTTTAAACGTGAGTTCAGGGAGTCTCGAGTTGAAACGCATTCAAGCCCAAAGTCAGTGTAATTTACATTTGCTGCTGTATTTTTAGTTTATTTGTATTTATATTTGATGTAATTTTAGTGTTTTAATTTCTTTAGTTTCTCTATATTTGATGTAATTCTTATTATGTTTCGTTGCATTTTCCTCGTATTCTTCTGTTGAACGTTGTAATATGTAAAGTATAGAAAAAAAAAAGGAAGAAGAAAAAGAAAACGAAAAAGAGAGCAAAAAAAAGAGATGAAAAGAAAAAGGAAAAAAGAGAGGGGGTGGTTTTGTTTTTTTGATATTTTTGTATGTCACAATCACACAACTCACATTTTATTTTGATATGCATGTATTTTGATATGGTCAATCCTTAAGAGGAACAAACAAAAAAACAAAAAAAAACACACAAAATGTTTTCCACAAAAATGTTTTCCAAAACGTTTTCAATAAATAATTTTCAAAATGTTTTCAAAAATGTCTCCTAAAAACAAACAAACAAACAAACAAACAAAAACCAACAAAAAAAACATTTTGCAATAAAATGTTTTCAAAATCTCTTCAATAACATGTTTTGAAAATGTTTTAATAAAATGTTTTCCAAAACGTCTTCAAAAAAAAAAAAATTAGCATAGACTTAAACAAAAAAAAAAAAAAAAACAAGATTTTTAGGATCCCCTTTAGAGATTAAAAGTAAACCAATTTTAACCATAACTTTGAAAAATAACTTAGCATAGACTTTATAGGAAAACAATAATGCCCCAACCGAATCACCACAATACAAATAAATAGAAAACCTCCTCCTCCTAAATTAGATACCAAAAGGGCGTTGTAGGGGTGCTAATCCTTCCCTACACGTAACCAACTCCCGAACCCTCCTCTGATAACGCAGACCACACATTTAAACTACTCAAAGTAGAGGGTATCCAACTGTACCCCAAAAACAGTTGGTGGCGACTCTAAATTTCTCACCATTGGTCTAGTTTGAGCTCACCCCAAACGGGCCCGGACAAAAACCAGTGATGACACTTGTTTCGGGCAGTTAGGAGAAGCAACAACAGTGTCAACTATTCCGGATTTTACGTTGCTAGGAACTTTAACTTTCCAAGTTGACTTAGGTTTTTCCGTATTAGTTGCTTCTTTAACTTGGGTTTTCTTAGGTGAGATGCTCCGAGGAGTTTTAGATTTAGATTTCCGAGAAGAACCCTTTTTGTTAACCTGATTTTTATTGATTGAAAAGTGATTACATAACCAGTCATCAGATAGACTCTAACATTCATAATAGTAGTGACCTATTTCACGACATATCGAACAAACACTATGATGTGGAGTTACAGCGGGGGAAACAGGTTTCTTTGGCCTAACAGGTTTCCTACTCTGTTCCCTATGGCCTAATCCTTTGTGAACGGGTGACGCGTTCTTGGCCCTAGAAGCGTCAACCTTTGCCTTTTCTTTGTTTCTGGGTGCTGTAGTTTTGGCTGTAACTACAGCAACCTTCCCTTCATCATTTGGAACGGGTGCTACTACTTCGGGATTAGCGATGCGCCTCTCTTCCACAATCATAAACTACGGTGCCACCTGAAACAAAACCATCCAACGGTTTAGATGTACTAACAGGATATAGGTTGGTTAATTTTGGAGTGTAGTCCGGAGGGCACTTAGTAGCAGGAGCAGTGGAAGTGGGTTCGGATCCTAGGCCAGGTTTGACTCGGATATTGTCAGGATCAGTTCTAAATGTAGAGGCTATTTCTCCGGATTTTAGCCATTTACGATTTATTTCCTTTTCCTTCTCAAGTTCAATCTCGAGTCTTTTAAGATTTACATTCATGCCTGTGAGGTTGGTATTCAGCAAGTGATTTTTTAGCTCTTAGGTCGTGATACCAAACATCCCAGCTTCGATAGTCAGTTATGTCCTTTTCAAGTTTAGAAACAGTAAGTTCTAGGCGTTTAGTCTGACCACTGATATTTTGATACATTTGAGTAATTATTAATCTCTCATTCTTTTCATCATCACGTTCCTTAGTAAGAGATTCTAATTTACTCAAGAGCTTAGAGATAGAAGGTACCTCAGCATTTGCCATGAGGCAGACGTTCGCTTTTTCCGTTGATTCGTCGTCTGAAGATTCCTCTTTTTCTTCCGAACCATTGTTGTATTTTGAGACGAACGCCTTCCTGTTCATTTTGCTGTTGTCTGAGGTGGAGCGTCGGGGTTTAACCTTGTCATCCTTGTCGGTCATCTTGGGTTTGGATCTACAGTCCTTGGCCCAATGACCAGGTTTCCCGCAGTTGTAGCAGTCTTGGGATGTCGACTCCGACCGCTCCTTCCTTCTCGAGGATGGGGAAGAGCCTCTTCTGAATCTTTTTCTGCTTTTCCGCAGAAATCGTGTGAAGGATTTCACCAGGAGTGCTATTTCTTCTTCTATGTCCGAGTCAGAGTTCTCTGACTATTGGTCCTGGAAAGCCTAAAGGGGGGGGGGGTGAATAGGCTCTTTGAAAATTCTTTATCTCTCTTAATGGCTTAGACACTCACTCTGGTTAAACGGATAAAATCAGTGTGGAAGATTAACCAGGTAGTGGAAGTATGTTGCTTTATTATCTGAAGATAATTACAACAAAGCAAAATAGCGTTTTAGCAGATTACAACACAACACTCTGTTATAGTTACACAAACTTGGCAGTGAATCTCTGTGTTTGGCTCTTTACAAGATATACGCTTATGAGTGTATAAGTACAAGTAAGCACGCGCATCCTTATTTACATTGCTTCAGGCATATATATAGACATCCTAGAAATTTATCTTGGAACTGCATTTTCCGAGCAGTGTGGAGCATTGAAGTTCTTCATCGGAAAATGCTGAAGCTTTAGCTGCTGCGGATGTGGAGCTCGAAATATTGGAAGCATAAGTTGTAATGAATTCTTTGCTTGATTCCAATTGCATTTGAGACTGCGTCCACATCTCCGTGTGTTCCACGTGTCAAATAATTTAGGTATTCAATGAGTTTGTCTTACATCGGGATGTAGCGTGCTGCTAGCATTAATTGCGGCTTGGAGAGATGAAGCAGCGTCTTCTTGGTCCGTTGCAAGGTTCCTTACTCCGCATGAACGAAGCTCGGATCCTTACTCTGTATTAGTGATTGCTTACTCCGTATGAATGAAGTCCTGGAATCCTTATTCCGTGTCAGCGCTTCCTTACTCCGCATGAGTAGTGGTTCAAAGAGCTTACTCCGCATCAGTACTTCCTTACTCCGCATGAGTAATGGTTCGGATTCCTTATTCCGCATTTGATGTCCTTACTCCGCAACAGTTGCCCTTACTCCGCTCGAATGACATACTCGGATTTCTTCGTCCGTGTCTTCTTTTCCTTAGTCCGGTTGGAGTCATAACTTCGATTCTTTCTCTCTCACAAGTCTCTTTTACTCCGTGCAAGATGTAGACTCAGGAACTTACTCCGCATTAATTGACATAATCTAGTTGAGTGTTAGATGCGGGTTCCTAGTCGTTTTGTCAAGTGTTTAATCAGCACGAAGGGTCCTTACTCCGGATGATGACTTGGTTATATACCAAGTGAATGATGACACTCATGATGATCCAGATCAGGATTATGTATCCTGTCCTTAGCTTTGTCCTCACATGAGTAGGTCCGGATTTAGAGTTAACTCATCTGCACAGACTTAATGGTAAACATGAAACATCTCGAGTCAAATTACATAGGGTTTGTTCCGCATTATCCAAATTCTCGGTTTGATCCAACACTGACTCTTTCGTATCATCCTTCGTCAGCATGCTTGGTCCAGCCGTAGCCTTAAGAGCTACCCCCTTTTCTCTCCGAGCTATCTTCTCGTCTCGGTCAGTGTATTTGAATCTGACCTCATGAGTCCGTAGCTCTCCATATAGCTCTTCAAGGGGAGCATACTGCCAGTTGTCTTTGGATTGCATCTGGAGCTGCTTGGAGTAATAGCGATCCGGTAATGAACGAAAGAACTTGTCATTTATTTGGAACTGAGTGTAGTGCTCGTTGACAGCTTTCAATTCCATGATGAGCTTGCCGAATCGCCGATAGATGCTCTCCAGGGATTCGCCAGGTTTGTGGTTGAAGCTCTCAAAGTTCTGTCTGAGAGTGCAAATGACGTTCTGCATCTGGGACTGACTTTCTTCATATAGAATAGTCAATTTGTCCCATAGAGCTTTTGCTGTCGTGCAGCCCTGGACGTCCGTGAAAGCCTCTAAATCCAAGGATGATGTCACGTAAGCTAGAGCCTTTTCACTGGCGTATTGCCAGGCTCTTTCATCGTGAGTGAGTTCAGCATCAGTCTTTGGCCTCCTGACCCCATTTTCTCCGATGGTCATCGGAATGGGAAGCTCCTGATGAAGACAAGGCCACATTAGATGATCATGACAGGTCATGAACATCTTCATGCGAGCTTTCCACTGGGAGAAAAGCTCTGGTGTGAACTTTGGAGGTTTGCTTAAAGTGTAGCCTGAACTCCGTGGTTGAGGAGCAGTGGCAGCAGCAGGTTGAGGTGGATCAACATTTTCACTGCTGCTTCGGTTGGGAAGGGGCTCTTGAGCTCCCCCGGAGTTAAGGCGGGTATTGAATAACATGCTACTTTCTTCGGCCATTGTTAAGTTGAGAGGGAGTGAGGGATCTCTACGAGTAGGTAGAACTTGCTCTGATACCACTTGTTGGTCCCGGAGAGCCTAGAGGGGAGGGGTGAATAGGTTCTTTTAAAAATTCTTTCTCTCTCTTAATGGATAGACACTCACTCTGGTTAAACGAATAAAATCAGTGCGGAAGATTAACCAGGTAGTGGAAGTATGTTGCTTTATTATCTGAAGATAATTACAACGAAGCAAAACAACATTTTAGCTGATTACAACACAACACTCGGTCTTGGTTACACACACTTGGCTGTAAATCTCTGTATATGCTTTTTCACACGATACACGCTTTTAAGTATATGAGTATTAGTGAGCACACACATATATATTTTACATTGCTTCAGGTATATATATAGACATCCTAGGAATTTATCTTGGAACTGCATTTTTCGAGTAGTGTGAAGCATTGAAGTTCTTCATCGGAAATGCTAAAGCTTTAACTGCTGCGGATGTGGAGCTCGAAATATTGGAAGCATAGGTTGTGGTGAATCCTTGCTTGATTCCAATTGCATTTGAGATCGCGTCCACATCTCCGCATGATCCACGTGTAAGAATTTAGGTTTTCAACGGATTTGTTTTACATCGGGACGAAGCGAGCTGATTGTAATAAAAGTGGCTTGGAAATGATGAAGCAACGTCTTCTTAGTCCGTCATAAGGTTACTTACTCCATATCGGCGAAGCTCGGATCCTTACTCGGTATCAGTGGTTGCTTACTCCGTATGAATGAAGTCCTGGAATCCTTGTTCCGTGTCAGCGCCTCTTACTCCGCATGAAGTATAGGCTCGGAGAGCTTATTCCGCATCAGCGCTTCCTTACTCCGCATAAAGTAGATACTGAATGCTTACTCCGTATCAGTGAATCCTTACTCCATATGAGTAATGGGCCGGATTCCTTATTCCGCATTTGTTGTCCTTACTCCGCAACAATTGTCTTTACTCCGTTCGAATGAGATTCGGATTTCTTAGTCCGTGTCTTTTTTTCTTTAGTCCAGTGGAGTGACAATTTCGATTCTCTCTCCGCAACAAGTCTCTCTTATTCCATGTGAGTGATAGACTTGGAATCTTATTCCGTATCAATTGACTTAGTCAAGTTGAGAGTTAGACACGGGTTCCTCAAGTCGTTTTGTCAAGTATTTAGTCCGCACGAAAAGTCCTTACTCCGAATGAAGACTCGGTTATGTACCAAGTGAATGACGATACTTATGATGATCCGGATCAGGATTATGTATCCTATCCTTAGCTTTGTTCTCACACGAATAGGTCCGGATTAGAGTTAACTCATCTGCACAGACTTAATAGTAAACATGAAACATCTCGAGTCAAATTACATAGGGTTTGTTCCGCATTATCCAAATTCTAGGTTTGATCCAACAGCCACCTCACTCACAACCAATAAAAACCTTATGGTGACATGAAATTGACTAGAAACCCTTAAAGAATGATTAAGGATGATTTAAATGAAAAACACTCATTCATCAAATTTGTATTTACCACAAGTAAATAAGATATTTAAATGAAGAAACTCATTAGTTAAATTTTTATTTATCATAAGTAAATATAAAATATACTAGCATGATGAAAGATAACTTATTGAAAAATAATATTAGAGGACTATTTTACTACATTGAATTTGCATTAAATGAATAATAGTATATTAGACGGGACAAACACTTTTCAATCTCTCATATGGTAAAAATAAATTCTAAAGTTAATAACAAAATAATAATAATAATAATAATAATAATAATAATAATAATAATAATAATAATAATAATAATAATAATAATAATAATAATAATAATAATAATAATAATAATAATAATAATAACAAAAGATATAGCAAACAAGAACTCTTAATTAGAGTAATTAATTTTTTCATTAACTAGTTCTCAAATTGTTGTCCCATATGAACTTAATAAATAAGTAATTTAATTTAAAATATATTTTTTGTTTTATATTTATAAATGAAAACTTTTGGAATTTAATGTATTTTTTTGAAAAGAATTTGAATAACAATTTTAATATAATGATATTTTACAAAAAAACAGCAAAAAATTAACATTTTAAAAATGGCCCATGCAGGTATCGAACTGCGACCTTTGCGTTATTAGCACAACGCTCTAACCAACTGAACTAATAGGCCGTCGTCATTTGTTGCTCACGTAATTAACTAATTTCGGAAAGAAAATAGTGAAGTAAAAGGGCTTTATAAACCAAGGCGGGTATATAGTTGGCCGGCCGGACAGGGGACACATACAAACACAAGACATTACAAGCGAAGCAGAGCAGTGCAGGGCAGGGCAGAGACTAGAGAGACGGAGAGCAACCGAGGTCAAGGACTCAAGGGGGTGGGGTGGGGTAGTGTGGTGTGTAGTACGGTAGTTTTGCGATGAGGCCACGGAAGAGCGAGCCACGCTCTAGCTCCTCCTGCGCTGCCTGCAAGCTGCTGAAGCGGCGGTGCTCTCCCACTTGCATATTCGCCCCCCACTTCCGGGCCGACGAGGCCAGCAAGTTCGCCAAGCTTCACAAGGTGTTCGGCGCCAGCAATGTCAGCAAGATCCTCTCCGAGGTCCCCGCCGCCCAGCGCGAGGACGCCGTCAATTCCCTCTCCTACGAGGCTGAGGCCCGCCTCCGCGACCCCGTCTACGGCTGCATTGGTGCCATCGCCCAGCTCCAGCTCAAGACCACCCAGCTCCAGCACGACCTCGCCACCGCCAGAGCCCGCCTCGCCGCTGCCGCCGCCTCATCCTCCTCCTCCTCCTCCTACTCCTCCTCCGCAACTCCTCCTCCTCCTCCTCCCCCTCCTCCTCCTCCTCCTCCGACGCCGCTTCTCTCCGACCCATACGACGACGACTTTTTCCATCTCCTCCTCCCTCTGTGCGCCGGACACGCGCAGGGGTTCCATCTGACGAGTAGTCTGTCCGACGATCTCATCGCAACCCATGTTCCCAATTTTGAACTTTGAGCTAGTGTGCTAGGCTGCTAGCTCGGTCGTGATTGTTGTACATATATGTTGCTGAAAAACACTTTAGGACATTTTGGGGATATTTGTGTTCTTCCAAGAGAGTCCTATGCACAAAGTCGTCCCAAAATTAATATATATTCTTATGGTAATTCTATACTAATTTTTTGACATGTTTTTGAGTGTTGGTTGTGTTACCAACAATAGCCTGGCGAAGAAATCAATCTTTGATGTGACCTTAACAATTACAGCACTTAGAAAATCATCTCTAGGAGTCATTTAAAAAACATGTTTAGATTGCGTAAATCAATAATCAAATTGGTGAGGGGACACTGCGAGAATGCGTTGGAATAAGCTATACAAAAAATTATATCAGTTCAGTGATGGCCGAGAGCTGAGAATTCGCTTCTTTTTCTTTTATTTGCTTATTTTCCCTTCTGTTTCCAATAATAAGTCATCATCAATCACCTGAACAAAAACGAAGAAACAAAATAAACAAATAAAAAAGAGTTTCCTTCCCATGAATCGTAACATATTATAGCATTTCAATTGAAAACTTAAAAGGGACTGCAGCAAAACTAATATTGGCAACAAACAGGGCGGGGGGTGGGTGTGTCTTTGTGTCCGGCAGTCTCTCTTCCATTCCATGCAACTAACATAAAAAAAATGTTTAGTCCTAATTAATCCGCACTGAATAAAATCATATCACATACATGGGCTCCTGATGAGATATGAAAAAGACTATTGATTATTCAGGTGCAAGCCATTATAGCCCACCAAGATAGATGGAGATCCCATAATCTCATCCCATCATTGAAAATGAAGGCGGGGCTGGTGTTTGATGAGGTCCACCGAGGGCCAAACCCGAGTGTGGCCAAACAGTGGAATGCACTGTGGCAGGGAGGGGTGGTATTGAGACATCAAATTTTGATGCCAACCATCCCATCCCATCCCATCCCAAACAAAAGCCATAAAAAGGTGTACCGCCCAAATGATACTTCACTTCACCTCACACACCCAACCCAGCACGAGATGAGAAAAAACGGTGAAGCGAAAGAATGGACCGACAAACCCCCCGCACCACACAGGTCCAGAGGCAGTGGCTCGCCGCTTGGGACCCACGTGAATTGGCGGTATGGATAGATAGTACCCACCACCCACCGACTCCATTTCTGCGATATGGTCTTTGTTTCATCTGTTTCCCTAATTTCTCCGACGCATATGCTTGCCACCACTGTCATTTGCCACCCACTCCACCCAGTGCCAAACACGATTCCATCGAGATATGCTAAACCCCCATAAAAATTTTATATATATATATATATACACACACACACACCAAACCTGACACCACGCTTCATATAGACCAAACTTCCCTAAAACATTTATTCCGCTTATTTGTTCACATAAAAGCATGTGAAATCTCACAAAAGTGTTGAAAATTAGTGTGTTTGTAACAAAACAATATGCACAAATACCTGCGATTGCCATTCAACGGACGTCACGACTATTTAACGGTCGTTAATATAATGGTTAACAATTGCGATCAACATGATGTGATCAATGAGTCAATGGTGGGAAACAGTCAACCCGGATGGAGCTAGGATTTCATACCGGGGAAATATATAATTTTTTTTCTCATGAAAATTTAAAATACTATTTATATAATATTAATCAAATTAAAAATATATAATAATTATTATTAATTTATTACAATGTATTTTTTTAAAGAAAATAAAAATTGACATATTTTCATATTATTAAAATCATCTATAATTGAATTCGTACTAAACGGCTAAGCAATTTCTCTTTCGATGTACAAAAGCATGGAATCTGTTAGAAAATCATCTATTATTTTGTTGCGAAGCCTTGTTTTGACAATATTCATAGCTGAAAATGCCCGTTCTATAATAGCAGTAGAGACAGAAAGAGTAAGTACAAAAACAATCATTCTAAAAACAAGTTGGTAGCCAATTGATTTTTGCGTCCTCACAAGCCATTGATGCAATTCATAAATGCTTGATAAATCTTTGAACTTTGGATGTTGAACTACATTATGCTCAAAATAACAAAGTTCTGTTTCCAAAGCCTCTTTTTCATGTTCTGTGAAGTCTTGTGGATAAAACTTTATTACCAACAAACAAATATCATTGATTCTAAAAGATTGGCGTTGATGGTCCCTTGGAGCCTAGAGGGGGGTGAATAGGCTTTTATCTAAACTCTTTTTATCTCTTAAGGCACTACACTAATCTAGTCAAGTGATAGAATCACTGCGGAAGATAACCAGATAGTGGAAGTATTTTGTTTTATTATCAAGAGATAAATACAACAAAATAGAAGCAAGACTCTCTTACACTCTGTTTACAAAGGGATTCACACACTAGCCTAGATTATTTCTTTGAGCTCTTGTGCATACACAGGTTATTCAGGCTTGTTCGCACACGTACACACACTTTTACAAATATACAAGTATGAATATTTATACAAACATTCCTAAGAGACAACCTTGGAACTTGTAGTTCCGAATGCGTTCAAGACTAACTATTCCTCGGTAATCTCTCTGTCTTGACTGCTGCGGTTTGTGGAGCTCAAGGTCTTGGGTTTGAAGAGTATAAGTGCATTTGTGAGTTCCCAAATACAATTGAGGTTGTATCCACATATCCGGATGATCCACGTGAAAGATTCTTCAGGTTCTCAATAAGTTTGTCTTACATCGGGACGCCACGAGCTGATAACTTTAAATGCGGTGAGTTGAAGTAGTATCTTCTTAGTCCGGTGTAATTTTCCTTACTCCGTTGCTAATGAAGCTCGGAACCTTACTCCATGTCAGTGGTTGCTTACTCCGTATTTGTTTAGTACTGGAATCCTTAGTCCGTGTCAGCGCTTCCTTACTCCGCATGTAAGTTCCTTACTCCGTATGTAAATTGCTTACTCCGTATGTAAGTTCCTTACTCCGTATGTAAATTCCTTACTCCGTATGTAAGTTCCTTACTCCGAGCGAGTCTAAGGGATCGGAATGCTTACTTCGTACTAGCGCTTCCTTACTCCGTATGAGTAAAGTTGTCCGGATTCCTTACTCCGCATCTAGTTTCCTTACTCCGTGCGAATAAAGACTCGGGTCCTTATTCCGCATTAATACTTCCTTACTCCGTATCAGTTTGACTTAGTCCGTTTGAGACACTAGGAACATATTCCGCAATCCATAGCTTTTAAGTTCTTAGTCCGCACGAATGTTCCTTATTCCGTATGTATTGATGACTTGGTTATTTACCAAGTGTTTGACGACACTCACTCTTGTCCGGATCAGGATTATGTATCCTGTCCTTAGCTTTGCTCTCACGAGTGCATCTCCGAATTAATAACATATCTTCTGCAACGATCAAATAAACACAAAAGATCTCAGATCAAATTACATAAGGCTTTATCAGCATTATCCAAATTCTGGGTTTGATCCAACAATCTCCCCCAATTATGGATATGCCCAAACCCTTTGTAATCCGATCCTGGTAAGCGATGCAAAAAGATAACATACGAATACGCATCACAACCAATTTCATTTATCAGCAACTAAGTATAATTCAGCCTTAATACAAGATTTTCACTAAGGTACATAAGGCTTATTATACTTGAAGATCATAGTTGCTGCCTTTTCTCTAAGCTCCATTGTCTGCTTCATCGTATAAGTAGTGTGTTGGCTCCACGATTTGTCCACGATCAAAAAGGACTTGATGAAGTAACAGACAAAGGCCCCAGCCTATCTCCATCCGGCAGTTGTGGCACTTGCTTCTTGCCCCGGAATGTCGCCTTCAGCTTCTCAGTTGGACCCAAGGGTGTGATGCCCAATTCTTCATATAAATCAGCTTTCTTCACGACCTTGATCGGCTGAGACACAGTGGTTCCCATTGATTCTTTCTTACAAAGTGCTCCACTATCTGATGAGAATCAATGAGAATCATTTGCTTGGATTGAATCATGAAGACAGCCATCATGAAGTGTGGCGACATGATCCGGTATGGAATGAGGATAGTTGAGAGAGTTTTCCATGGCTTGCTATCCTCAGCAGTTCCATCGATGAAGGACTGAATTAGATCTACACTAGGAAGATAGCCTTCATTCCAGCACGGCAGAACTTCAAACAAGTGCCCGTCCTTGTATAGAGATGGAAACATCCTCATCTCCATTTTAGCAGCCCTCGAGAAGTTGTCAATGTCTTTTGTAGTAAAGAGTCCTTTCTCCAAACAAAGAGTCTGAATGTCGGCCGGGGAGAAAGGGTACATTTCAGAAAGACATCTTCTCTCAGTAGAAGACGCTGCATAGGACTTCATTGCTTTGCGAATGCTTCCATCTGCATCAGAAGGGTCAAACGCCGCATATGATGGGAGGAAGGTGTCGGCTGCGGATGAGGAGGATGGAGGAGGAGCTGGAGCTGCAGTAGAGGAGCTTGGCTGAGAGAAGCGGCTTCGTTTGGGAATTTGAACTCCCTGAAGCACTGAAGAGGCAGGTCGCTTCTCAGCCCGAGTAGATGGTTGTGGTGCAGAAGGAGTAGAAGGGGCAGACGGATCAGATGACACTCTCTCTCCCAGTTTAGCAGATCACCGGGAAGCAACGGGAGGACGAGCCATTGTGTGCGCAAGGTCCGCAAAGGAGGTAGACAATGAATGGACGGACGAGGCGACGAGATCCATTTTCTGCTCCATGGAGGTGGAGGAGTCAGTGAGAGCGGAGAGGAGTTGGGCGCCAAGTGCATCAACCTTGGTGGCGATGGCGGAAATTTGGGCGCTGTGAGCCTGGGCGTAGCGGTCCAGCTGGGCGGAGAGCACAGCGTCGGAGTGAACCGTGCCAAAAGAAGCACGCCCAAGGACCAACTCCAGAGCTTTGGAGGACTCCCCCGCATGAACAGGAGCAGGAGTGCGCTGGGTAGAGGAGTCCGCAGGAGTATCAGTAGCAGCAGAAGGGGCATCCGGAGCATCAGAGGCATCCAGAGTAGCTGACCCGCTTTGACCAGAGAGGTCAACCACGGGAATGGCGGCAGCAGGAGAAGAGGGGCCAGCCTTAGCAGGGGAAGGACCCCGGGCGGAAAGGACTGGGCTGGAGGGGGTAGGGAACGGCACATTTGGAAAGGAGACCGGCGTAAGAAAGCTGTGATCCAAGTTCCAGATGATCATTGTCTCCAGGGATTGGGTATGTCGTGTGTAAAACACCCGGAGATCGTTGTCAGGAATGGAGGCAGTGTGGGCAAGGCTAAAACGGAGCCATAGGTCCGTTAGAGTGTCGGCGGAGAGATGGTCTAGGTAATCTCGGGGTTGAGGTAGGGGAGGCAAAGGAACTTCAGGAGTAGATTCCGGGACATCAGCAGTGGCTACAGCAACAGCGGTGTCAACCGCAGCAGCAATAGCGGAGGTGGAGGGAGTAGGGACATCCGCAGCAGAGGGGACTGAAGAAACAGCTTTAGGGGCACTGCGCTGAGATGGCCCCGCAACCTCGGACGGGTCGGCACGAATGCTGAGCTGGGAGGCTTGAGAGTGGGAAGGTGCTGCAACGGACCGAATCCGAGAGGATTGGGGTGCAGAACTGACGTCGGGGGCTTGGCTGTCGGAGGGGTCACCAACAGAACTGCCTTGTTGTTCCGAGGCAGGGAGAATGCGGAGAGCTGCAGATGGTCGGCGGGCTGTCATGTTCCCATCCGGCGTAAGATAACGAAGGTAATAAGCCGAAGGAAATGGAACAACATCATATCGGGCGAAATGGTCCGGATTAAGATGCCGGAAGACAATGCTGAGGATGCGCCTGAAGGAACGATTCTTGGGACCATTCTGCAGCAATCGAAACAAGAACATCCCTCAATCCATCGGAAGACCTTCAAAAACGCCGTACATGGCCAGGAGAAGGTCGTACGGAATGGAGTCTAGGGCGGATGTGCGAGCCAGTAGACATCGACCCAAGATGGTCGCCATACATCGATAGCGACCTTGGAAGGATTTCACGTTGTATTCCTTCCCTTTTTGTGTGCAACCCATAGAAGCTGCCATTGAATCGGCATCTGGGCGCTGAGGTTCACCGGGAGGTAGGTGGAGAGCAGCGCGGAGAACAGACGGAGTGATGGTGATGGATTCACCGCGGACATAGGAGATGATGGAGTCGGTGGTGCAGCGAATCCGTTGGTAATACTCAATGATGTCGTCGATAAGAAGATCGACGGGATTGGAGATCAGGTTGAGTAGATGCGAGGCTTCAAGGAGAGGGCGAAGTTGGAGAAACCAGTCTGGAGGATTAGATACAGCACTCCAATCGACCAGATGGCCAGGATTAACGCCGGAGAGAGAGATTCTGGGCGCCATTGCAGATGAAATTTGAAGGACAAGAGGAAAGGTGAGGTCTTGGCGATGGAAGGAGCAACGAGAGGTTTAGGGATTTGAAATGAGCAATACTCGTGCTTCGCAGGAATGACCAGAATATATAAGACCGAGTCCGCAAATGTCAGCGGGTCTAGGAATTGGCGAGTGAAACAGGGACCCACTTGACAGGATGATGTCATTAGTCTGGATATCGATGCGCCTTCGAATGAAACGATGTCGTGGAGACCGCATGACCAAATAAGTGTAACAGCTGGTTGCCATCCAGAGTAGTGTGTGTGTGTGCATCCCGAGATTTGTATTTAATGAATCATCATGATTCCTTCTCAAAAGCACGCGACATATAGGAAGACTTGGATTGTCGCAATTAGACTGTGTCAGGAGTCCGGAGGAATGAACCGACAATCATCTGGAGTAAATAATAGTCGAGGAAGAGTATTCGGATGAAAAGTAGACCGTGTCCGTAGTAGACAGAGCTCGGTGAGAGAGTAAAGTAGATTCCTTTGCAGTCAATAAGTCGAAGAGAAGAGAAGTACCACAACACTTCAAATCCAAGACTATGGACTAGATTTATCGATACGGTTGCAAAGAAAATCTGAACCTGTAGCTAAAAAAAAATGAACTGAAAATACAAAAGCTTAACAGGCAAGGATTAGTACGGATTAGAGAAAATAATCAGTGAAAAACGACATAATCCGAACTAATGAGAAACAGAACTTATGCATTACAAAGCATGTAAGAGACATATACATACGTGAGAATGATCAATATTACTTGAATCAGGGCATATGTCGATAACAATACACAAGTTCATATAGGTCAACATAGCGAAACCGTCTTGCTGAACAACGTAGCTTTAATTAAAGATCATATGATTTGGCCAATTTAGGATTCATGAGTGAAAAAGGAGGAAGCAAACACATGTCAAAAGTAAGCAGGTGATTAGTCGATTAAAATGCATGGTTGAAGAAAGAAAATACATCCAAGCATGCCACTTTTCTGATCCAAAACAGCATGTCCAGTCAGATCCAGGAAGTAAAAGTTTAGAAGAGGGAGTATCCGAGACATATTAGGGATTCATTACTTGCTCCCCCGTAGATCATTTAATCCTCTCAATGAAAAGCTCCCCTCTCAAATAGACGGCCTGGAAAGAGGTCATGAGACATATACGGGGGGTATTCTTGAATAATATGTAAAGCATTTTCTCCCCTGTAGATTGTGAATCCTCTCGGTTGACCTTTCCGGTTTGTAGAAATTCAAGACTTGTCTATCTTATTAGAAAACTATACTTCAGAGCTGATCAAATTGCGATTGAGTATTCATCCACCAGGCATTCCGAGCTATCCCATTTCATTTCTTCAACTATACATGTTAATTATCTAATGAACATCTGTTGTCATGTGGGGATCAGTGGAAATTAAGATCATGAAACCAGAAGGAGGTAAATCATATAAACTTTAGTCATGTTAGCTTAAACGACTTCAGTCGGGAAATGCAAGCATCCTCCCAATATGAAGTTGATATTAATATCAGAAGCATGAAGCCGTTAATCAGTAAGTATGATCAGCATTAAAGTCAGTATGTATCTTCTACTTTCAATAAAAGCACCATGCATGTTCTGTTAGTAAGTATACTGTTGGGTAATGTAAATGTGAAGCTATGTAGAGAAGTCAAGCATACCTAATCGGATGAGTAGTTCAGAGAATCTTGCATCAGGTAGGGGCTTTGTAAGAATGTCTGCCAGTTGATCTTCAGTAGCAACATGTTCCAAGGAAATGTGATTTTTGAGAACATGGTCGTGTATGAAGTGATACCTGACCTCAATATGCTTCGTCTTAGGATGCATGACAGGATTGTTGCTGATAGCAATTGCACTAGTGTTGTCGCAGTAGAGTGGAATAGATGACATGTTGAAACCGTAATCAGTAAGTTGACTTTGCATCCAGAGTAGGCGTGCGCAAAGAACTCCCAAGGGCTATATATTCCGCCTCGGCGGTAGAGGTTGATACGGAATTCGCTTTTTATCGAACCATGAGATTAATCTATTTCCATGAAACCGACACGTACCATTTGTGCTCTTCCTGTCAATGCGACATCCAATAAGTCGGCATCGAGTATCCAGGATAAGGTGAAGTTGGACTCCTTTGGGTACCAGAGTCCTAAATTCATCGTTCCCTTGAGATACCTTAATATCCGTTTAACATGAAGCATATGTGACTCCTTGGGATTCGCCTGATATCGTGCACAGATGCAAGTTGCAAACATAATGTTTGGGCGACTTGCTGTAAGATATAGCAATGATCCTATCATCCCTCTGTAGTCAGTCACATTTAGTGATATGCCATCCACATCAGGATCTAACTTGGCACTGACAAGCATGGGAGTTTTGACGGGAGATGAACCTTCCATACCAAACTTCTTAATAAGATCGCGTGTGTACTTAGCTTGATTAATGAATATTCCTTCCTTCAATTGTTTAACTTCTATTCCAAGGAAGTAGGACAGTTCTCCCATCATGCTCATCTCAAACTTGCCTGTCATTAACTTAGCAAACTCTTCACAAAGCTTCGGATTCGTTGATCCGAAAATGATATCATCCACATATATCTATACGATTAGAGTGTGTCCTTTCTCTTTTCGTAGAAATAAGGTGGTGTCAATCTTCCCTTTTTGGAAGTTTTGAGCTAGTAGGAATTCTGACAGTGTGTCGTACCAGGCTCTTGGAGCTTGCTTCAAATCGTATAAAGCTTTCCGAAGTTTTTAGACCAGATGTCCTGCTTTAGGTTCAATGAAACCGGGAGGTTGTTCTACGTAAACCTCCTCTTGAAGATCTCCATTCAGGAATGCGCTCTTGACGTCCATTTGATAAACTATGAAGTTTTCATATGAAGCATATGCCAGAAACATCCGAATTGGCTCAAGTCTTGCTACTGGAGCAAAGGTCTCATCATAGTCTATTCCTTCTTCTTGACGATATCCTTTCGCTACCAGTCTGGCTTTGTTCTGGATTACTATTCCATCCGTATCAAGCTTGTTTCGGAACACCCATTTAACTCCAATGACTTGCTGAGACTTAGGCCTTGGTACTAAGGTCCACACATTGTTCCTCTTAAATTGATTCAGCTCTTCTTGCATGGCTTCTATCCAATTTGAATCCTGAAGAGCTTCATCTACCACCTTTGGTTCTATTTGAGATAGAAAACACGAGTAAAGACTCATATTTGAGGTGGCTACTCTTGTCCTTACACCAACAGTAGGATCACCAATCACTTGATCTGAGGGATGGTTTCGGGTCCATCTGTAATTCTGTGCATGCGATGGTTGATCGTGAATAATTTGAAGCTCTGCCAGATTTGGTGGTTCACGTATATCTGCTGGTTGAGCTTCTTCCGGACCAGATGTTTCCGTATTAAAAGGTACGGTTGAACTAGATGGTTCTTTAACACTGTTTCTGTCAGTGTTAACTAGTCCGGACAGACTTGAAGGTGCTCCGGAATTTTGGGTATCCGTAGGAGTATGTCCGGAGTTAAACGGTAGTCCAGAGTCCGAGTCATCTGTAGCATCGTCCATATCATTTCTTTGTGCTCCTCTGGTGCCGCTTGGTTGGTCAGTATGTATAACAGGAACAATCATAAACTTTGAATAGTCGATGTTGTTGTCTTGAACCTGTACGTTAGAACTTGAAGAAGCAACTTTTGACCAATCAAGATTAGTTTCATCAAAAGGTCACATGGATAGATTCTTCAACTTTAAAAAGTTTTTTATTGAAGACCCGATAAGCCTTGCTATGTAGTGAGTACCCGACAAAAATCCATTAATCAGATTTTGGTTCAAATTTATTCCGGGTCTCTTTGCCATTTATCAATATATAGCAAGTACACCCAAAAGCTCTGAAATGTGAAATTGAAGGTTTTCGTCCTCTCCACATCTCATAGGGTGTTTTCATGGTAGATTTATTTATTAGAGTTCCGTTCCGAACATAGCAGGCGGTGGACACAGCTTGACCCATGGGCGAGAGGAAGTGGTGCCTCTGCTAACATGGATCTACCAGCTTCAACTAAAGTACGATTCTTGCGCTCAGCTACCCCATTTTGTTGTGGAGTTTTGGGAGCAGAGAAGTCATGCTGTATGCCCTGTTCAGAACAATATGATCTCATTTCTGAAAAATCAAATTCTGTACCATGATCACTCCTGATGCACTTTATGCTCAGTCCTTGTGAGTTGCTTATCCAGTTGAAAAAATCTACTAGATGTTCAAAAGTTTGATCCTTTGATTTTAGGAACATCACCCAAGTGTATCTGGTGAAATCATCGATAACCACAAGGGTATATCTCGCACCAGCCAGAGACGGAACAGAAATAGGACCACAGAGGTCCATATGAAGAAGTTGTAGAGGAACAGTTATTGAATTAACTGATTTGCTCTTAAAGCTATGTTTGGTCTGTTTGCCCAGTTGGCATTCTCGACAGAGAGTGTCTCTGGAGAATTTGAGTTTAGGTAGACCAGTGACAAGATCAAGTGACGCTAACTTAGACAATGTCTTAAAGTTTAAATGCGCGCATCGCTTGTGCTATAACCAACTATCTTCATCTGAAGCTTTAGTGAGGAAGCATACGGGGTCAGAAGAATTATTTCTTAAGACCACTGAGTATATGTCCCCATCTCTTGATCCGGATAACTTAATATCTCCGGATAAGTTTTCTCTTCTTGTACAGAATTGGACATAAAGGAAACAAGAAATCCTTTGTCACATAAATTACGATACTTAGCAAATTATGCTTCAAACCTTCGACTAGTGCAACTCTAGTGATTGATACACGGCCGTTAGTTAAAGTGTCATACCCGACAGTCTTACCTTTGCTGTTGTCACCATATGAAACGGATGGACCTCGTTTTTCATTAACTTCTACGAGCAGAGTCTGATCACCCGTCATATGTCCGGAGCATCCACTATTGAGGATCCACTTGCTTTGATTGATCTTTAATTTCAAGTGATCCGGCAATGCATTCCAGAGATGCTCCTAAAAGACAACAGTTTACACTTTTGGTGCCCAAACTTGTTTCGGGCGGTTAGAGAGAGCAGCAGTATTGTCAACAGTTCCGGATTTGATTTTGCTAGGACTTTTAGCTCTCCAAGTTGACTTTAACTTGTTAGTTTCAACTGCTTCTTTTATTTGGGTTTTCTTGGGAGAGACACTCCTTTGAGGTTTAGATTTTGTTTTGCTCGAAGAAACCCTTTTATTAAACTGATCTTTATTGGATTGAATTTGATTACAAAGCCAGTTATCAGATAAACTCCAACATTCATAGTGATAATGACTCATTTCCCTACAGATGGAATAGACACTATAATGTGAAGTACAAACAGGGGATACAGGTCTCTTAGATTTTACAGACTTTCTACTTTGTTCCCTGTGGCCTAATCCTTTGCGTTTGGGTGACACGCTCTTGGCCCTAGATACGTCAGCCTTAGCCTTTCCTTTCTTTTTGGGTGCTACAGTTTTGGCTTTAACTGCAGCAGCCTTCCCTTCATCATTAGTTACGGGTGCTACTGCTTCGGGAAGTGCGATATGACCTCAACTCCACAGTCATAAACTATGGTGCCACCTGAATTGAAACCATCCAACGGTTTAGATGTACTAACAGGATATAAGTTGGTTAGTTTAGGAGTGAAATCCGGAGGGCACTCAGTAGCTTGAGCTATGGAAGTCGATGGTTCTGAACCTAGGCCAGGTTTGACTCGGATGTTGTCAGGATCAGTCCTAAAGGTAGAGGCTATTTCCCTGGATTTTAGCCACTTACGATTTATTTCCCTTTCCTGTTCCAGTTCATTTTCGAGTCGTTTCACAATAACTTTTAGGCCCGTTAGGTTGGTATTTAACAGATGATTTTCAGCTCTTAGATCACGATACCAAGCCTCTTTTCCTCTAAAGTCAGCTATGTCCTTTTCAAGTCTAGTGATAGTAAATTCAAGGCGTTTATTCTGACTTTCCACATCTTTGTACATTTGAGTAATTATTTGTCTCTCATTCTTTTCATGATCACATTCACTAATAAGAGATTCTAATTGACTCATGAGCTCAGAGATAAAAGGTACCTCAGTATTTTCCATGAGGCAGACGTTCGGCTTAGGAGTTGGCTCATCATCCGAGGATTCTTCCTCTTCCTCCGATCCACTGACGTACTTTGTCACGAACGCCTTCCTCTTGTTCTTGCTGTTGTCTGAGGTGGAACGGCAAGGAGTTACCTTGTCACTTTTCTCAGCCACTTTTGATTTGGATCTGCATTCCTTGGCCCAATGACCGGGTTTCCAACAGTTGAAGCATTCTTGGGAGCTCGACTCCGATCGTTCCTTCCTTTTGGATGATGAGGAGCCTCTTCTGAATCCTTTTCTACTTTTCCGAAGGAATCGTTCAAAGGATTTGACAAGAAGAGCTATTTCCTCTTCTGCGTCTGAGTCAGAATTCTCTGACTCATCCGTATCATCCTCTTGATGATTACTGGAGCATTCCGTAGCTTTGAGAGCTACCCCTTTTTCTTTCCGAGCTATCTTCTCATCACGGTCAGTGTATTTGAATCTGACCTCATGAGTCCGAAGCTCTCCATATATTTCCTCAAGGGCAGTGAATGGCCAGTTTTTGTCAGCTTGCATCTGGAGCTGCTTGGAGTAGTATTGATCCGGCAAGGATCGAAAGAACTTGTCTTTTATTTGAGACTGAGTGTAGTGCTCATTAACAGTTTTTAGCTCTAGAATGAGCTTGCCGAATCTCCGATAGATGCTTTCAAGGGATTCGCCAGGTTTGTGATTAAAACTCTCAAAATTCTGTCTGAGAGCACATATCACATTTTGCATTTGGGACTGACTCCCCTCATAGAGGATTGTCAGTTTATCCCAAACGACTTTTGCCGTCGTGCAGCCCTGGACGTCCGTGAAAGCCTCGGAATCCAAAGATGATGTAACATAAGCCAGAGCCTTTTCACTAGCACACTGCCAGGCTCTTTCATCGTTGGTAAGTTCAGCATCCGTCTTTGGCCTCCTAACTCCATGTTCTCCGATAGTCATCGGAATTGGAATCTCCTGATGAAAACATGGCCACATGAGATGATCATGGCACACCATAAACATCTTCATGCGAGCTTTCCACTAGGAGAAAAGCTCAGGTGTGAATTTGGGCGGTTTCGTGAGAGTAAAACCAGAACTCCGTGGTTGAGGAGTGGCGGCAGCAGCAGGTTGAGGTGGGTCAACGTTTTCACTGCTGCTTCGATTTGGGATAGGCTCTTGTGCACCTTCGGAGTTAAGGTGAGTGTTGAATAGCATACTGCTTTCTTCGGCCATTGCTTAGAGTAAAAGAGTGAGATCTCTACTTTTGAACAAATAGACTTGCTCTGATACCACTTGATGGTCCCTTGGAGCCTAGAGGGGGGTGAATAGGCTCTTATCTAAACTCTTTTTATCTCTTAAGGCACTACACTAATCTAGTCAAGTGATAGAATCACTGCGGAAGATAACCAGATAGTGGAAGTATTTTGTTTTATTATCAAGAGATAAATACAACAAAATAGAAGCAAGACTCTCTTACACTCTGTTTACAAAGGGATTCACACACTAGCCTAGATTATTTCTTTGAGCTCTTGTGCATACACAAGTTATTCAGGCTTGTTCGCACACGTACACACACTTTTACAAATATACAAGTATGAATATTTATACAAACATTCCTAAGAGACAACCTTGGAACTTGTAGTTCCGGAATGCGTTCAGCACTAACTATTCCTCGGTAATCTCTCTGTCTTGAGTGCTGCGGTTTGTGGAGCTCAAGGTCTTGGGTTTGAAGAGTATAAGTGCATTTGTGAGTTCCCAAATACAATTGAGGTTGTGTCCACATATCCGGATGATCCACGTGTAAGATTCTTCAGGTTCTCAATAAGTTTGTCTTACATCGGGACGCCACGAGCTGATAACTTTAAATGCGGTGAGTTGAAGTAGTATCTTCTTGGTCCGGTGTAATTTTCCTTACTCCGTTGCTAATGAAGCTCGGAACCTTACTCCGTGTCAGTGGTTTCTTACTCCGTATTTGTTTAGTACTGGAATCCTTAGTCCGTGTCAGCGCTTCCTTACTCCGCATGTAAGTTCCTTACTCCGTATGTAAATTGCTTACTCCATATGTAAGTTCCTTACTCCGTATGTAAGTTCCTTACTCCGTATGTAAATTCCTTACTCCGTATGTAAGTTCCTTACTCCGGGCGAGTCTAAGGGATCGGAATGCTTACTCCGTACTAGCGCTTCCTTACTCCGTATGAGTAAAGTTGTCCGGATTCCTTACTCCGCATCTAGTTTCCTTACTCCGTGCGAATAAAGACTCGGGTCCTTATTCCGCATCAATACTTCCTTACTCCGTATCAGTTTGACTTAGTCCGTTTGAGGCACTAGGAACATATTCCGCAGTCCATAGCTTTTAAGTTCTTAGTCCACATGAATGTTCCTTATTCCGTATGTATTGATGACTTGGTTATTTACCAAGTGTTTGATGACACTCACTCTTGTCCGGATCAGGATTATGTATCCTGTCCTTAGCTTTGCTCTCACGAGTGCATCTCCGGATTAATAACATATCTTCTGCAATGATCAAATAAACACAAAAGATCTCAGATCAAATTACATAAGGCTTTATCAGTATTATCCAAATTCTGGGTTTGATCCAACAGGCGTGCTTGATAAGGATCTAAAGCTGAACTGAGCACAAGTAACTTTATTGCTTGCTCATTAAATTGATGATTTAATTCTTATAACTAAGAATCTATTGCGGCATAAAAAATATCCACAGAATAATGATGGTCAATTGTAAAGTTATCTTGCCGATGGCGAGCTAAACCTCGTTTACCAACATAACGAGAAGTCAAATATGGTACATCTATCGATCTTAACTCACAAAATGATATCACGTTGGTGAGTAAGTCATCCCATTTATCATCCCTGAATGCTTGAATAAGTTTTTTAGTAGATGAAACAAGACTCATAGTGCCCATATCTGCATCGAAAAGCAGTCTTAGGGATGTCCTCCTCCCTAACCCTTAACTGGTGATACCCCGATCGCAGATCTATCTTGGAAAACCACTGGGTCCCAAGTCTTCATACGGAATAAGGATCACTCGTGCAGACCAAAAAGCTTAAAACTACGACTAAGGATTCCGCATCTTGTACTTTAAAATAGACTAAGTTAAATATTTGTGACATCCTACGTTAAGGGAAAACATTTGATTTTATTTATTTATTTATTTTTGATGGGGGGTAAGTTTCTAAAAAAGGGCTAAAGTAGTAAAGCTATAAAGATTTGCTTTATACACACATATATTATGTATATATAATCTCATTTTGATATAAAGATTTATAATGAGTTTTGGTATATGTAAGGATCCGTATATGTGTTAGCATAACTTATAATCTATATTTGATGTTAAGAAAATTATTTTGAGAATGTGGCCATTAATACAATCGTTTTAACTATATTTGGGCCTAATTTGAGGTCCAGAAGCCTTAAGGGATTATTAAGTAATTTTTGGGAGTTAAATTGAGGGTTAATAAATGAAAAATAAAATTTAAGAGGGCTTTTTGGAAATTATTAAAGAGGAGGAAGAATTTTAATTAAAAATAGGGTTTGGGGGTTTTATTATTTATTATAACTTTGTTTTGAGAAACCCTAGCCGTCGAAGGAGAGTTCTTAGTGTTCTTCGCGTTCTTCATCGTTCTTCGCCGATTCTAGACTGTTCTTGCGAGTTTAATCCCTTCGGAAGGCAAGAGGTAGGTGATTCTTGATTCCTCGTTATTTTATTGCACGAACACAAACTATTAGAATATATATATACATATATATATACATAAACGTTTGATATGTATGTATTTATATAAATATATTCATTTACGTGTATATACATACGGCTGGGCGATTGTTGCAGTGCGGCGTGATTCGACCGGTTCCGAATCCTTGGACGAGCTACTGCACTTGTTATCCCTTTTATCATATTCTAATTAGCTATTATTAATTTCTATCCGTACCAGGCCAATTGGCCTGGTTTCTTCCGCACGGCAGCAGCAACACCAGGTTGTCGAATGACAACCTGGTTAGGTCTCCATGACGGGGGGGGCGCCTATACGTTCCTGCCTCCACAATCCGTTCGATCCAATGCAGCACATGGGTTTTATTTTATTTTATTTAATTTTCTCTTAATCAAAAAAAGGGGACATCTTTACATGCGTGGTTTCGTGGCAGTGAAAGGAAAAGGGGCATCTTTTTTTTAGTGTCAGATTTTTTTTAAAAAGGGGGGGGGGCTTAATTGATTATGGGAATTAAGTCGTGCGTGTCAATAGTTAATATATGTGGGTAATAAATTCGTGCATTATTATGAAGTCGTGCATGGTATTATATATGTGTATTTTGATAATTATCAAGATATATAGATAAATTTAATTTAATTTGATTTAGTAGTAAAAATAACATATTCATTGATACCATTCCAATAGCAAGGTCAAACAATCATCTAAAATATTGTCGGAGGCTTGACGTTAATAGTTTGATATTAGAAACATTGTTTTGTGGCTTGATATTTATAGTCTGACACTAAAAATATTATTTGTAGTTCAATGTTAGAAATTTGGCATTTAAATATTACTTGTACGTAGCTTAATATTACTTAATTGATATTTAAGGTGTTGGATGTTTGATGAATATTTATATATGTATGTATATCTATATATATTATTTGTGGTTAGTGCCAGATTGATGAATTAAATATTTTGTAAGGCTGTTGTATTGAATTTTGACTATTGGAATATTCTATTTATTGATTATATGTGGAATTGGTGGTAGAGTTGGTTGGGTTAACCGTAGGTCTCACATAGGGCTGGCAAAAGGCTGCAGGTCCCCTATGTGGCTGGTTAACTGAGGTCCCATATGTGACAGGTTATCATTAAGGACACCACAGGTCCCACATATGGCTATCTGGTAATGACTGGGATCCTTGGAGCTAGATGTGGGAATCTCCTGGATGGTTGGATTGTTTGGTGTGTACCCTTAATGAATGAAATATAATGTGTGTGATATTATATTTTGTGATTGAATGTAAGCTTATAGTGATAAAGTAGGATACTACACTGGCACAAGCATACACCGATCATGTAGACTTAGGAATTCATGTTATAGGATAGTGAGGAGATGGAGATCACCTACTGGGCATTTGTGCTCACCGCTACTTTGTTGACATGTTTCAGGTATCGACTCATTCGCTAGAGTCTGGTCCGAAGCTAATTTTTGTTTGTTTTAAATTCTGTAATAACTTGGTTTATGGATTTTGTAAAACATGATTGATGTTATTATTTCTTATTCCGGACTTGGGTCCGTGACAGTTGTATGAACCTTTTGGTGGAACTTATTTGTGAGTAATTTTGGGTACTGGACATTTATGAGAATTGATTGCATTGTCATGTTTTTTTTTAAATAAATTTTGAATTTAATTCATCGGAGTATACAATTCTACCCCTGTTGTAGTATTGTACAGGAATGGATTAGTCACTAACCCCTCGACCCCTGGAGTGCGCGTAGGAAAGTCGCGTTCCTGGTTCTGTAATTTTTAGAATTTGGGGGCGTGACAAGTTGGTATCAGAGCCATCGATTTAGTGGACCTAGCATAGTTGGGTGATTGATTGAAACTTTGAGGCTTGGGAGACATTAGGGAGGGCACCTGATCAACGCAGTCCTTAATGGTGTCCTTGATTACCTTAGTGTCAATCAGATCATCTTAGGATGCATTGAGATGGGTGCATACATGACATGACCTTGCTTGTACATTTAGGGCACTAGAATTGGTTGTGCGTGATAATCTGATGATGTTTGACTTTATAGCTGGGAAATTTCTCGAAATTGCTTGGAATGATTTGCGTAGTTGCTTGTTAATGACTTACATTATTTTGGACTGACCTGTATTGTTTTGAGCTGATTCAAGTACAATATGCTATAGTATTACCTTTCGCTTGATGTTATTATGATGATGTGGTAGGGGAAATATGAACCTTACCAATTGTTCGATGGCTTAGGTAGCCAGTTAAATAATTAGGCAAATGTAATGGATTTCCGGGGAAAATGAACCCCACTGTGATATGATGAGGACCTATTGGGTCATGCTTGTTATGGGTGATTGCTTGATGGAAGTGTATAGGAAGGAGGCAATGTCCCATGGATGACATTTGGGACTTATGAGTTATATGTGGTGTAGACTTAGGGGTCACTACTTGGAAGTGATAATTGCATTTTATTTGTGCTTTATGACAAATATTTGTGCAATAATTTGAACTTAATTGATTATTTTAATTGTATAAATTCTATTCATCGGTATTTTGAGCTTTAGTGTAATTTGTTTTTTTAAATGCAATTTAGAGAAATTTAAAATGTACTTTGAGTAATTTGGATTATGTGGCATAATTTAATGCATTTTAAAAAAAAATCTTCCAAATTTCTTATTTTACCATGTTTTTGATTATTTTATAGAATTAATATTAATTTGGTGGATTTTTACTATTTATTTATTTATCTATTTTAATATTAATTTTTAGACTAAGGAAATTTTGGAGAGAAAAGCTTTTGCATGTGGAGATATGATTAATTTATTTTGGTGAGAGTTAATTATTTAGAAAAATGTGTGTGAGATTTACTTGGCGTGAATTTATGGAATTAAATTAATGGGTGTATGAATTGAGAGAATTAATATTTAAAAAAATCATATGGGGTCACGAGTGAGGTAAAGTAATTTGTAATTATCTCTTGAAAAGGGTGTTAGAGCCTACTTGTTTACTTGTTATGGACCTACGGGTCATGATTGTTTCTCCTATGATGTGAATTGATGTATCATGTTTGTCTAACGTATGGTATATAAAGTAGTAGCAAAAGGATTGGAAGGTTAAAAAAATGTAACTTAATAAAAGTAAAACATGAAGTACAACAATGATAAACGATGGAACAAAATATTCAAGGATTAAATAGTGTAGTGAATATATTAATACGGCATAAACTAACAACTGTTATGACTAGCAATATATACTGATCAGATATTAGGCTTAAATATTATGAGAAAACCATGATGGGATTGGTAGATTCAATAATGGTTTATTTTCACTTTAAAGCTGAAGGGTAGACGTGCCAATGAGTGGGGGAGATAGTGATGACATAGTCTTTTGGAATGGGAGTGGAGAATTCATATCCTTTCGATAAAATATTTTAATAACTTATCTTTTCCAAAATGTTAATAAGTAGATGATTTAGAAGGTGATTAAATAATCTGAGAAATAATGGGAGCTATATTTCTTATGACTTTAAGGTATAGTTAAATGTTGAATCTGTATATCGATTTTTTAGTCATCGTATGTTGACTTGGTTAAATGCTACTAGTCAGTTGAAATGCTATATAAGATTTTGGTTGAATGTTAGTGAATATTGTTGAGCATTCTTGGGTATGCCTTTTTCCTTGACTCGATTGCCATTATAATTGTATAAATATTGATGGGTTGTTGGCCTGCTTGTTTTTGAGTAGTTGCTTGTTGTTGGTTGCATGTACCTTGTGTGGTGTTGGCTTATGGTGGACTATGTTGGTGCGTGTAACTGGTTATTGATAAGAATGGTAAATATACAATAAAACTAAAAAAACATAAATAATATACTTACGACACTAGTAACAATAGTAAATAAATGAATAAATAATGATGATCAACTCTGTGTTAAATATTATTGTGATTCATGTCGATTGATGTCAATGTGGATCACCACATTGTATGATTGTTTGGATATTCTTCATATGATATGGCGTGCAAATGACATGTTGTGGACTTTTGCCCTGTTTTGGGGTATAGTTGTGTGATATGACTACATGTGTTATTTGATGTAATGTGAATGCATATTGTTGTGTTGTGCTTAAGAGTGTGCTATCTAGAATTGTGGGAGCCTGTGTAGCTATGGAGCTTGCGTGGCTGTGGTTATGGTAGCCTGTGTGGCTGTGGATATGGAAGCCTGTGTGGCTGTGGCTGTGATTGTGCTTGCTTGGTTGTCTTAACTATAAATGTTGTTTTTAACCCATTTATTTATTATGATGTGTGATTGAGATGTGTACAGTGTTGTGTATCTATGCCTGAGTGTAACAATGATAGTATTTCTTATTGTTGCCTTGTTTCACTTTGACTGGTTTATTGTTAGTTACATACATTATTATTTTGTGTGGTGACACGTGGTGAAACTAGGATGAACCTTGTTTATCGATCGTTTGTGTAAGGACCCATATTTGAGGAGTTCTTGGAGTTAGCCTTAAGTAAGAGACCTTGTCTTAGAGAATGAACATCAGAACAGTGATGTTGCTGGATCAAACCCAGAATTTGGATAATGCTGATAAAGCCTTATGTAATTTAATCTGAGATCTTTTGTGTTTATTTGATCATTGCAGAAGATATGTTACTAATCCGGAGATGCACTCGTGAGAGCAAAGCTAAGGACAGGATACATAATCCTGATCCGGACAAGAGTGAGTGTCGTCAAACACTTGGTAAATAACCAAGTCACAAATACATACGGAATAAGGAACATTCGTACGGACTAAGAACTTAAAAGATAAGTGCGGAGTAAGAGTCTTGGTCAACGAGGTCGCACGAAGCAAAAGGATTGAAATGGAGTTAAATAGTTAAGTCTTCCCCTCAAGCGAACTAAAGTGAAGAAGACACGGAGTAAGGCGTCCGAGTCTTTCATACATGCTGAGTAAGGAAGTATTGATGCGGAATAAGGATCCGAGTCTTTATTCACACGGAGTAAGAAAACTAGATGCGGAGTAAGGAATCCGGATATCTTACTCGCCCGGAGTAAGGAACTTACATACGGAGTAAGGAACTTACATCCGGAGTAAGGAACTTACATGCGGAGTAAGAAAGCGCTGACACGGAATAAGTCATCAGACTTTTCAAGACTCACCCGGTGTAAGGAACTTACATACGGAGTAAGGAACTTACATGCGGAGTAAGAAAGCGCTGACACGGACTAAGGATTCCAGTACTAAATAGATACGGAGTAAGGAACCACTGACACGGAGTAAGGTTCTGAGCTTCATTAGCAACGGAGTAAGGAGAATTACACCGGACCAAGAAGATACTACTTCAACTCACCACATTCAAAGTTATCAGCTCGTGGCGTCCCGATGTAAGACAAACTTATTAAGAACCTGAAGAATCTTACACGTGGATCATCCGGATATGTGGACACAACCTCAATTGTATTTGGGAACTCACAAATGCACTTATACTCTTCAAACCCAAGATCTTGAGCTCCACAAACCGCAGCAGTCAAGACAGAGAGATTACTGAGGAATAGTTAGTGCTGAACGCATTCCGGAACTACAAGTTCCAAGGTTGTCTTTTAGGAATGGTTGCATAAAAATTCATACTTGTATATTTGAAAAGGAGTAAATCCTTTTTGTAAAACAGAGTGTAAGAGAGTTGCTTCTATTTTGTTGTAATTATCTTTTTATAATAAAACAAAATACTTCCACTATCTGGTTATCTTCCGCAGTGATTCTTTCACTTAACTAGATTAGTGCAGTGCCTTAAGAGAACAAAAGAGTTTGAATAAGAGCCTATTCACCCCCCCCCCCCCCCCCCTCTAGGCTCCAAAGGACCATCAAGTGGTATCAGAGCAGTCTATTTGTTCAAAAGTAGAGATCCCACTCTTTTACTCTAAGCAATGGCCGAAGAAAGTAGTATGCTTTTCAACACTCGCCTTAACTCCGGAGGTGCACAAGAGCCTATTCCAAATCGAAGCAGCAGTGAAAACGTCGACCCACCTCAACCTGCTGCTGCTGCCGCCTCTCAACCACGGAGTTCTGGTTTTCCTCTGACGAAACCGCCCAAATTCACACCTGAACTTTTCTCCCAGTGGAAAGCTCGCATGAAGATGTTTATGGTATGCCATGATCATCTCATGTGGCCATGTCTTCATCAGGAGATCCCAATTCCGATGACTATCGGAGAACATGGAGTTAGGAGGCCAAAGACGGATGCCGCACTTACCAACGATGAAAGAGCCTGGCAGTGCACTAGTGAAAAGGCTTTAGCTTATGTTACATCGTCTTTGGATTCCGAGGCTTTCACGGACGTCCAGGGCTGCACGTCAGCAAAAGCTGTTTGGGATAAACTGACAATCCTCTATGAGGGGAGTCAGTCCCAAATGCAAAATGTGATATGTGCTCTCAGACAGAATTTTGAGAGTTTCAATCATAAACCTGGCGAATCCCTGGAAAGCATCTATCAGAGATTCGGCAAGCTCATTCTAGAGCTAAAAACTGTCAATGAGCACTACACTCAGTCTCAAATCAATGACAAGTTCTTTCGATCCTTGCCGGATCGCTACTACTCCAAGCAGCTCCAGATGCAAGCTGACAAAAACTGGCCATTCACTGCCCTTGAGGAAATCTATGAAGAGCTTCGGACTCATGAGGTCAGATTCAAATACTCTGCCCATGATGAGAAGATAGCTCGGAAAGAAAAGGGAGTAGCTCTCAAAGCTACAGAATGCACCAGTAATCATCTGGAGGATGATACGGATGAGTCAGAAAATTCTGACTCAGACGTTGAAGAGGAAATAGCTCTTCTTGTCAAATCCTTCGAACGATTCCTTCGAAAAAGTAGAAAAGGATTCAGAAGGGGCTCCTCATCATCCGAGGAAGGAACGATCGGAGTCAAGCTCCCAAGAATGCTTTAACTGTGGGAAAACCGGTCACTGGGCCAAGGAATGCAGATCTAAATCTAAGACGGCAGAGAAAAGTGACAAGGTTACGCCCCGACGTTCCACCTCAGACAACAGCAAGAACAAGAGGAAGGCGTTCGTGACAAAGTACGTCAGTGGCTCGGAAGAAGAGGAGGAATCCTCGGATGATGAGCCAACTCCTAAGCCAAACGTCTGTCTCATGGCAAATACTGAGGTATCTTCTATCTCTGAGCTCATGAGTAAGTTAGAATCTCTTACTACTACATGCGATCATGAAAAGAATGAGAGACTAATAATTACTCAAATGTACAAAGATATGGAAAGTCAGAACAAACGTCTTGAATTTACTATTACTAGACTAGAAAAGGACATTGCTGACTTCAGGGGAAAAGAAGCTTGGTATCACGATCTAAGAGCTGAAAATCATCTGTTAAATACCAATCTCTCTGGCCTAAAAGTTATAGTAAAAAGACTCGAAAACGAACTTGAACAGGAAAGGGAAATAAATCGTAAGTGGCTTAAATCCGGGGAAATAGCCTCTACATTTAGGACTGATCCAGATAACATTCGAGTCAAACCTGGCCTAGGCTCCGAATCACCAAACTCCAATACTCAAGCTAATGAGTGTCCTCCAGATTTCACTCCAAAAGTAACCAACTTATATCCTGTTAGTACATCTAAACCGTTGGATGGTTTCATTTCAGGTGGTACCATAGTTTATGACTGTGGAGTTGAGGTCGTTCTTGCAGCTTCGAAGCAGTAGCACCCGTAACTAATGATGAAGGGAAGGCTGCTGCAGTTAAAGCCAAAGCTGTAGCACCCAAAAAGAAAGGAAAGGGTAAGGCTGACGCATCTAGGGCCAAGAGCGCGTCACCCAAACGAAATGGATTAGGCCACAGGGAACAGAGTAGAAAGTCTGTAAAATCTAAGAGACCTGTATCCCCTATTTGTACTTCACATTATAGTGTCTGTTCCATCTGTAGAGAAATGGGTCATTATCACTATGAATGTTGGAGTCTATCTGATAGCTGGCTTTATAATCAATTTCAATCCAATAAAGTTCAGTTTTATAAAAGGGGTTCTTCGAGCAAAACAAAATCTAAATCTAAAAGGAGTGTCTCTCCCAAGAAAACCCAAATAAAAGAAGCAGTTGAAACTAACAAGTTAATGTCAACTTGGAAAGCTAAAAGTCCTAGCAAAATCAAATCCGAACTGGTGACAATATCGCTGCATTCTCTAACCGCCCGAAACAAGTTTGGGCACCAAAAGTGTAAACTATTGTCTTTCAGGAGCATCTCTGGAATTCATTGCCGGATCACTTGAAGTTAAAGATCAATCAAAGCAAGTGGATCCTCGATAGTGGATGCTCCGGACATATGACGGGTGATCAGACTCTGCTCGTAGAAGTTAATGAAAAACGAGGTCCATCCGTTTCATATGGTGACAACAGCAAAGGTAAGACTATCGGGTATGGCACTTTAACAAACGGCTGTGTATCAATCACTAAAGTTGCACTAGTCGAGGGTTTGAAGCATAATTTGCTAAGTGTTAGTAATCTATGTGACAAAGGATTTACTGTTTCCTTTATGTCCAACTCCTGTACAGTAAGAGAAAACTTATCCGGAGATATTAAGTTATCCGGATCAAGAGATGGGGACATATACTCAATGGTCTTAAGAAATAATTCTTCTGACCCTGTATGCTTCCTCACTAAAGCTTCAGATGAAGATAGTTGGTTATGGCACAAGTGATGCGCTCATTTAAACTTTAAGACTTTGTCTAAGTTAGCGTCACTTGATCTTGTCACTGGTCTACCTAAACTCAAGTTCTCCAGAGACACTCTCTGTCGAGAATGCCAACTTGGCAAACAGACCAAACACAGCTTTAAGAGAAAATCAGTTAACTCAATAACTGCTCCTCTACAACTTCTTCATATGGACCTCTGCGGTCCTATATCTGTTCCATCACTAGCTGGTACGAGATATACCTTTGTGGTTATCAATGATTTCACCAGATACACATGGGTGATGTTCCTGAAATCAAAGGATCAAACTTTTGAGCATCTAGTAGATCTCTTCAACTGGATAAGCAACTCATAAGGACTGAGCATTAAATGCATCAGGAGTGATCATGGTACAGAATTTGATTTTTCAGAAATGAGATCATATTGTTCTGAACAGGGCATACAGCATGACTTCTCTGCTCCCAGAACCCCACAACAAAATGGGTTAGCTAAGCGCAAGAATCGTACTTTAATTGAAGCTGGTAGATCCATGTTAGCAGGGGCAACGCTTCCTCTCAGTCTATGGGCTGAAGCTGTGTCCACCGCCTGCTATGTTCAGAACAGAACTCTAATAAAAAAATCTACCATGAAAACACCCTATGAGATGTGGAGAGGACGAAAACCTTCAATTTCACATTTCAGAGCTTTTGGGTGTACTTGCTATATACTGATAAATGGCAGAGACCCGGACTAAATTTGAACCAAAATCTGATGATGGGATTTTTGTCAGGTACTCACTACATAGCAAGGCTTATTGGGTTTTTAATAGAAAACTTTTTAAAGTTGAAGAATCTATCCATGTGACTTTTGATGAAGCTAATCTTGATTGGTCAAAAGTCGGTTCTTCAAGTTCTAATGTGCAGGTCATGGACAGCAACGTCGATTATTCGAAGTTTATGAATGTTCCTGTTACACATCCTGACCAATCACGTGGCATCAGTGAGACACAAAGAAATTATATGGATGATGCTACAGATGACTCGGACTCTGGACTACCATATAGCTCCGGACATACTCCTACGGATACCCAAAATTCCGGAGCACCTTCATGTCCCTCCGAACCAGTTAACACTGAAAGAAACAGTGTTGAAGAACCTTCTAGTTCAACCGTACCTTCTAATACGGAAACAACTAGTCCGGGCGAAGCTCATCCAGCGGATACAACTGAACCACCTAATCTGGAAGGGCTTCAAATTATTCAAGATCATCCATCACATGCACAGAATTACAGATGGACTCGAAACCATCCCTCAGATCAAGTGTTTGGTGATCCTACTGTTGGTGTAAGAACAAGAGCAGCCACCTCCAACATGAGTCTTCACTCGTGTTTTCTATCTCTAATAGAACCAAAGGTGGTAGATGAAACTCTTCAGGATTCAAATTGGATAGAAGCCATGCAAGACGAGCTGAATCAATTTAAGAGAAATAATGTGTGGACCTTAGTACCAAGGCCTAAGTCGCAGCAAGTCATTGGTGTTAAATGGGTGTTCCGGAACAAGCTTGATATGGATGGAATAGTAATCCGGAACAAAGCCAGACTGGTAGCCAAAGGATATCGTCAAGAAGAAGGAATAGATTATGATGAAACCTTTTCTCCGATAGCAAGACTTGAGGCAATCCGAATGTTTCTGGCGTATGCTTCATATGAAAACTTCATAGTTTATCAAATGGACGTCAAGAGCGCATTCCTAAATGGAGACCTTCAAGAGGAGGTGTATATTGAACAACCTCCCGGCTTCATTGAACCTAAGGCAGGACATCTTGTCTACAAACTTCAGAAAGCTTTATATGGTTTGAAGCAAGCTCCAAGAGCCTGGTACGACACACTGTTAGAATTCCTACTTGCTCATAACTTCCAAAAAGGGAAGATAGACACCACCCTATTTCTACGAAAAGAGAAAGGACACACTCTGATCGTACAAATATACGTGGATGATATCATTTTCGGATCAACGAATCCGAAGCTTTGTGAAGAGTTTGCTAAGTTGATGACAAGCAAGTTTGAAATGAGCATGATGGGAGAACTGTCCTACTTCCTTGGAATAGAAGTTAAACAATTAAAGGAAGGAATCTTCATTAATCAGGCTAAGTACACTCGCGATCTTATTAAGAAGTTTGGTATGGAAGGTTCATCTCCCGTCAAAACTCCCATGCCTGTCAGTGCCAAGTTAGATCCTGATGCTAACGGCATATCCGTAAATGTGACTGACTACAGAGGGATGATCGGATCCTTGCTGTATCTTACATCAAGTCGCCCAGACATTATGTTTGCAACTTGCATCTGTGCACGATACCAGGCGAATCCCAAGGAGTCACATATGCTTCATGTAAAACGGATATTAAGGTATATCAAGGGAACGATGAATTTGGGACTCTGGTACCCAAAGGAGTCCAACTTCACCTTATTCGGATACTCTAATGCCGACTTCGCTGGATGTCGCATCGACAGGAAAAGCACAAGCGGTACGTGTCAGTTTCTAGGAAATAGATTGATCTCATGGTTCAGTAAGAAGCAGAATTCCGTATCAACCTCTACTGCTGAGGCGGAATATATAGCTGCCGGAAGTTGTTGTGTACAGCTACTTTGGATGCAAAGTCAACTTACTGACTACGGTTTCAACATGTCATCTATTCCACTCTACTGTGACAACACTAGTGCAATTGCCATCAACAACAATCCTATCATGCATCCTAAGACAAAGCACATTGAGGTCAGGTATCACTTCATATGCGATCATGTTCTCAAAAAGCATATTTCACTGGAACATGTTGCTACTGAAGATCAATTAGCAGACATACTTACAAAGCCCCTACCTGATGCGAGGTTCTCTGAACTACTCTTCCGATTAGGTATGCTTGACTTCTCTGCATAGCTTCATATTTGAATTACCCAATAGTATATTTACTCTCGAACATGCATTGTACGTTCATCGAAAGTAGTAGAGACTTCCTGATTGTATTGCTGATCATACTTACTGTTTAACGGCTTCATGCTTCTGATATTAATCTCAACCTCATATTGGGAGGATGCTTGCGTTTCCCGACTGAAGTCGTTTAAGCTAACATGACTAAAGCTTATATGATTTACCTCTTCTGGTTTCATGATCTTAATTTCCATTAATCACCACATGACAAAAGCATGTTCATTTAGATTACTCTATTAACATGCATAGTTGAAGAAGTGAAATGGGTTAGCTTGGAATGCCTGGTGGATGAATACTCAATCGCGGTCTGATCACCATCAAGTATAGTTTTCTAATAAGATAGACAGTGCTGAACTTCTACAAATCGGAAAGGTCAACCGAGAGGATTGCACAATCTACGGGGGAGACAATGCTTTATATATTATTCAGTAATACCCCCCGTATATGTCTCATGACCTCTTTCCTGACTGTCTATTTGAGGGGGAGCTTTTCATTGAGAGGATTAAATGATCTACGGGGGAGCAGCAATGAACCCCTAATATGTCTCGGATTCTCCTTCCTCTAAACTTTTACTTCTGGATCTGACTGGACATGCTGTTTTGAATCAGAAAAGTGGCATGTTTGGATGTATTTTCCTTCTTCAACCATGCATTTTAATCGGCTAATCATCTGCCTTCTTTTGACATGTGTTCGCTCTATCATTTTTCACTCATGAATCCTAAATTGGCCAAATCATATGCTCTTTAATTAATCTTAGCTACGTTGTTCAGCAAGACGGTTTCGATATGTTGACCTATATGAACCTGTGTATTGCTGTCTGACATATGCCCTGATTCAGTAATATTGATCATTTTCGCTTATACATACGTCTACTACATTCTTAGCAATGCATGAGTTATATTTCTCATTAGTTCGGATTATGTTGTTTTTCACTGATTATCTTCTCTAATCCGTACTAATCCTTGCCTGTTAAGCTTTTGTATTTTCAGTTTATCCTTATTTTGATACAGGTTCAGATTTTCTTTGCAACCGTATCGATAAATCCAGTCCATAGTCTAGGATTTGAAGTGATTGTGGTACTTCTCTTCTCCTCGACTTTTTGACTGCAAAGGAATCTACTCTACTCTCTCACCGAACTCTGTTTACTACGGACAAGGTCTATTATTCATCCGGATACTCTTCCACGAATATTATTTACTCCGGATGATTGTCGGCTCATTCCTCCGGACTCCTGACACTGTTCAATTGTGACAATCCATGTATACTCATATGTCGCATGCTTTTGAGGAGGAATAATGATGATTCATTAAATGCATATCTCGGGTTGCACACACACTTCTCTGGATGGCAACCAGTTGTTATCTTTACTTGGTCATGCGGTCTCCACGACATCGTTTCAATCGGAGATGCATCGATATCCAGACTAATGACATCAGCCTGTCGCGCGGGTCCCTATTTCACTCGCAAATTCCTAGACCCGCTGACATTTCCGAACACGGTCTTAGATATATATATTCTGGTTATTCTTGCGAAGCATGAGTATTGCTCATTTCCAAACCCTAAACCTCTCGTTGCTACTTTCCTCATCAAGACCTCACCTTTCCTCTTGTTCTTTATATTTCATCTGTAATGGCACCCAGAATCTCCCTTTTTGGCATTAATCCTGGTCATCTGGTTGATTGGGACGCTGTCTCCAATCCTCCGGATTGGTTTCTCCAGCTTCGCCCTCTCCTTGAAGCCTCACATATACTCCATCAGGTCTCCAATCCCGTCGATCTTCTTATCGACGACATCATTGAGTATTACCAACGGATTCGCTGTACCACCGACTCCATCATCTCCTATGTCCGCGGAGAATCCATCATCATCACTCCCGCCGTTCTTCGCGCTGCTCTCCGTCTACCCCCCGGTGAACCATAGCGCCCGGATGCCGATCCAATGGCGGCTTCTATGGGTTGCGCAAACAAGGGGAAGGAATATAATGTGAAATCCTTCCAGGGTCGCTATCGATGTATGGCGACCATTCTAAGTCGATGCCTACTGGCTCGCACATCCGCCCTGGACTCAGTTCCGTACGACCTTCTCCTGGCCATGTACGGCGTTTTTGAAGGTCTTCCGATGGATTGGGGGATGTTCTTATTTCGTTTGCTGCAGAATGGTCCCAAAAACCATTCCTTCGGGCGCATCCTCAATATTGTCTTCCGGCATCTACGTCCGGACCATTTCGCCCGATTTGATGCTGTCTCGTTTCCCTCGGCTTATTACCTCCGTTACCTTACGCCGGATGGGAACATGACCGCTCGCCGACCCACTGTAGCTCTCCGCATTCTCCCTGCCTCGGAACAACAAGGCAGCTCTATTAGTGACCCCTCCGATAGCCAAGCCCACGAGGTCAGTTCTGCACCCCGATCCTCCCGGATTCGGTCTGTTGCTGCACCTTCCCACTCACGGGCCTCCCAGCACAACGTTTGTGCCGACCCGTCCGAGGTTGCGGGGCCATCTCAGCACAGTGCCCCAAAGGCTGTTTCCTCAGCCCCTTCTGCTGCGGATGTCCCCACTCCCTCCACCTCAGCTGTTGCTGCCGTGGTTGTTGCCGCTGTTGCTGCCACAACTGCTGATGTCCCGGCCTCTTCTCCGGAAGCTCCGTTGCCTCCCCTACCTCAACCTCGAGACTTCCTAGCCCATCTTTTCGCCGACACCTTAACGAACCTCTGGCTCCGTTTTAGCCTTGCGCACACCGCCTCCCTTCCAGACAACGATCTCCGGGTGTTTTACACCCGCCATACCCAATCCCCGGAGAAAATGATCATCTGGAACTTGGATCACGGCTTTCTTACGCCGGCCTCCATTCCAGATGTAGCGTTCACCACTCCCACCAGTCCCGTCCTTTCTGCCCGGGGTCCTTCCCCGCCTAAGGCTGGCCCATCTTCTCCTGCCCCCGCCATTCCAATTGTTGACCTATCTGGTCAAAGCGGGTCAGCTACCCCGGATGCCTCCGATGCTCTGGAAGCTCCTTCTGCTGCTGCTGCCGCTGATACTCCTGCGGACTCCTCTGCCCAGCGCACTCCTGCTCCTGTTCATGCGGGGGAGTCCTCCAAGGCTCCAGAATTGGTCCTGGGGCGTGCCTCTTTCGGCATGGTCCACTCTGACGTTGTGCTTTCTGCCCAGTTAGACCGCCACGCCCAGGCTCACAGTGCCCAAATTTCCGCCATCGCCGCCAAGGTTAATGCACTTGGCACTCACCTCCTCTCCGCTCTCACTGACTCCTCTACCTCCATGGAGCAGAAAATGGATCTCGTTGCCTCGTCTGTCCATTCCTTGTCTACCTCTTTTGCGGACCTGGCGCATACGATGGCTCACCCTCCCGTTGCTTCCCGTCGATCTGCCAAACCGGGGGAGAAAGTGTCATCTGATCCTGCTCCTTTTGCACCACAACCATCTACTCGGACTGAGAAGCGGCCTGCCTCTTCAGTGCTTTAGGGAGTTCAAATTCCCAAACGAAGCCGCTTTTCTCAGCCAAGCTCCTCTACTGCAGCTCCAGCTCCTCCTCCATCCTCCTCATCCGCCGCCAACACCTTCCTCCCATCATATGCGGAGGTTGAACCCTTTGATGCGGATGGAAGCGTTCGCAAAGCAATGAAATCTTATGCTGCATCTTCTGCTGAGAGAAGATGTCTTTCTGAAATGTATCCTTTCTCCCCGGACGACATTCAGACTCTTTGTTCGGAGAAAAGTCTCTTTACAACAGAAGATATTGACAACTTCTCAAGGGCTGCAAAGATAGAAATGAGGCTGTTTCCATCTCTTTACAAGGATGCGCATTTGTTTGATGTCTTGCCGTGTTGGAAGGAAGGCTATCTTCCCAGTGTGGATCTAATTCAGTCCTTCATCGACGGAACTGCTGAGGATAGCAAGCCATGGAAAACTCTCTCAACTATCCTCATTCCATACCGGATCATGTCGCCACACTTCATGATGGCTGTCTTTATGATTCAGTCCAAGCAAATGATCCTCATTGATTCTCATCAGATAGTGGAGCACTTTGTAAGAAAGAATCAATGGGAACCTCTGTGTCTCAGACTGACTGAAGGTGTGAAGAAAGCCCGTTTATATGAAGAATTAGGCATCACACCCTGGGGCCCAACTGAGAAGCTGAAGGCGACATTCCGGGGCAAGAAGCAAGTGCCACAACAGCCGGATGGAGATAGCTGCGGGGCTTTTGTCTGTTACTTCATCAAGTCGTTTTTGACTGTGGACAAATCTTGGAGCCAACACACTACTTATACGATGAAGCAGACAATGGAGCTTAGAGAGAAGGCAGCAACTATGATCTTCAAGTATAGTAAGCCTTATGTACCTTAGTGAAAATCTTGTATTAAGGCTGAATTGTACTTAGTTGCTGATCAATGAAATTGGTTGTGTTGCGTATTCTGTATGATATTCTTTTGCATTGCTTACCAGATCAGATTACAAAGGGTTTGGGCATATCCATAATTGGGGGAGATTGTTGGATCAAACCCAGAATTTGGATAATGCTGATAAAGCCTTATGTAATTTGATCTGAGATCTTTTGTGTTTATTTGATCATTGCAGAAGATATGTTACTAATCCGGAGATGCACTCGTGAGAGCAAAGCTAAGGACAGGATATATAATCCTGATCTGGACAAGAGTGAGTGTCGTCAAACACTTGGTAAATAACCAAGTCACAAATACATACGGAATAAGGAACATTCGTACGGACTAAGAACTTAAAGGATAAGTGCGGAGTAAGAGTCTTGGTCAATGAGGTCGCACGAAGCAAAAGGATTGAAATGGAGTTAAATAGTTAAGTCTTCCCCTCAAGCGAACTAAAGTGAAGAAGACACGGAGTAAGGCGTCCGAGTCTTTCATACATGCTGAGTAAGGAAGTATTGATGCGGAATAAGGATCCGAGTCTTTATTCACACGGAGTAAGAAAACTAGATGCGGAGTAAGGAATCCGGATATCTTACTCGCCCGGAGTAAGGAACTTACATACGGAGTAAGGAACTTACATGCGGAGTAAGAAAGCGCTGACACGGAATAAGTCATCAGACTTTTCAAGACTCGCCCAGTGTAAGGAACTTACATACGGAGTAAGGAACTTACATGCGGAGTAAGAAAGCGCTGACACGGACTAAGGATTCCAAGATTTAAAATAGATACGGAGTAAGCAACCACTGACACGGAGTAAGGTTCCGAGCTTCATTAGCAACGGAGTAAGGAGAATTACACCGGACCAAGAAGATACTACTTCAACTCACCGCATTCAAAGTTATCAGCTCGTGGCGTCCCGATGTAAGACAAACTTATTGAGAACCTGAAGAATCTTACACGTGGATCATCCGGATATGTGGACACAACCTCAATTGTATTTGGGAACTCACAAATGCACTTATACTCTTCAAACCCAAGATCTTGAGCTCCGCAAACCGCAGCAGTCAAGACAGAGAGATTACCGAGGAATAGTTAGTGCTGAACGCATTCCGGAACTACAAGTTCCAAGGTTGTCTTTTAGGAATGGTTGTATAAAAATTCATACTTGTATATTTGAAAAGGAGTGAATCCTTTTTGTAAAACAGAGTGTAAGAGAGTTGCTTCTATTTTGTTGTAATTATCTTTTGATAATAAAACAAAATACTTCCACTATCTGGTTATCTTCCGCAGTGATTCTTTCACTTAACTAGATTAGTGCAGTGCCTTAAGAGAACAAAAGAGTTTGAATAAGAGCCTATTCACCCCCCCCCCCCTAGGCTCCAAGGGACCATCAGATGTACTAATCGAATGGAGAATTTTGACTATACTTGGGCTCAAGTTGGAGTTCGAGGCCCTGAGGGGTATTTTGGGAATTTCACATATCATAAATAATATTTATTTAAGGGATTTATTTTAAATATTTGTTGGGCTTAATGAATTGGGCTGTTGAGCTTAAGAGATGGGTTAGAAAACCTTGGTCTTTAGGCTTAGAGATGCTGGGCTTTAGATTAATCAAAACTACGTCGTTTTGATGTAGGGATTCAGTTAATCAAAACTACGTCATTTTGATTATGTGGGAAAATATATAAAGAAAAAGGGCTTGAAAATTAGGAGATTTCTCATTCCAAAACCCTAGCAGCCGTCACCCCTTGAGAGAGAGAGAGAGAGAGAGAGAGAGAGAGAGAGAGAGACACGGCCAGGGAGAGGGAGAGATGACCAGAGAGAGAGAGAGACGGCTAGAGAGGGAGAGACGATCCAAGGCTGACGATCTAAGGTTCCTGCTGACGATGGGAGACCGGAGGTGTCGAGGTAGCTAGGATACAACGATCTGTTGTATTCCCAAATTCTTGTGGTAGGGATTTCTTGATCAACCCTAGAAACCCTCTCACAAAATTCTGGATTTTACATGTCATGGATGTGATGATGAGTATATACTGATATATATATATAAGCGTGTGTTGGTTTATTGTGAGATTTTCAATATAGATATCTGAGGGAGAATTGATTTGGATGGCCTGGGTTTGTTTGGATGGTTGGTTGGGCATGAGTGTAGAGGCTGGAATTGAAAATAGGCCTTGTATCCTAGGTTTAAAGCCTAATAATTTACAAACTAACCAGAATTGGAGGTGGGTTCTTTAGAGAGAAGTCTTTAAAATAACAAAACAAAGAAAACTGTGCAAAAACATGGCTGCACGGCAATTTGCACGCCATATCCCCAATTGGTGTGTAGGTCCAAATACCCTGAAAATTTACGCCGGACTTCATTGAGGTGTGTAGAATGTAGGGAGCCAAAAATACCCCTGCACGTCATATGGCCCATATGACGTGTACCCTTTATTTTGCTTCTTTTGGCTGCCCCATTTAGCCAGAAGTCCATTGTGTGAAAAATAGAGTGATTTGGGTAATAAGCATGAGTTGAATTTGTCTTAAAATTTGCCAAAACAGCTCAAAAACACCTATGTTGGTAGAACTGTAAACTGTGAATATTCGTGAATGCTGTTGCATAGTAGGAGCTGAATACACTGTTAATTTACATTGATATATCTGAGTTATGTACTGAGTTGAGATGTATGCCTGAGTTGCATTACTGAGTTACACTTGCATTTGAGCTGTGTTTACTGAGATATACTTGAAATGTATTTGGTGAGATGCTGTGAACTTGTATTTGAAAATGAGTACCCAAACACTTGTGGGTTGAGATGACTTATGGGCCAGGCACAACTACTGGACCCCCTTTGAGATTTGGCCAGGACTGCGGTCCTGAGCCTCGGTGTAGCACTCACAACGGTGGGCTAAGTCTGCACCCATTCCTGAGGGTAGGTATGGCGTCCGAGGAGGTGATGACCATATCTGACTCGGGTGGAAAATGTTGCATTGGTGACCATGCAACATTCGCCTGGATGTGGTATGTCATGTCGCCGTGGTGGCGGGGTGTCCTCTGCCCTCCAGTGTGGGCTCAGGTAAATGGTGTGTTACTAGGTGATGTGTGCTGCTTAGCTTTAGGCACTACACGAGTCAAGCATACACTTGTCATGCATGTTGTAGAGTGGGACGGGTCTGGGGAGACTTGAACCCTACTGAGCTATGGTTTGCTCACCCCTCATATAAACTGTTCTTTTGCAGGGTCTAGCAGGCGGTAGGTGAAAGAGTTGTGGTGGTAGGCTACTGAGGCTGAAGAATTATTATTATTTTTATTGCTTTTGTGGACCGATGTTTTATGGTTTGAATTGTTTATAAACTATATATATTGTGGTTTGAAGGGAGTTTTTCCCAATTGAGTTGTAATAAACTTGGAACTCTTCTTGAGGTGTAATAGATTGAGATATGTTTATTGTTTAATCTATGTTTGTGTGTATGGTGGGTTCAGGAGCATGCCCCGTGGCATGTTAGCCTGGTTGTACAAGTTTGGGACAGCACCCGTGACATAAGTCCTTTGTAGGTGCTTGCACCAACCCCTTGATCCTTCGGGTGCGGGCATGGGCAGTTACTCCTCATTTCTAGGTGAGAGGAAATTGGGGCGTGACAATATGGTATCAGAGCTCGTTCATGGTCTAGTGGACTTAGGATAGTGGGGAGGGATAATTACTTTTGAGGCTCTCAGGAGGCAGTATAGGACACGCCTGATCACCGTGGTTCTATCTGGGTTTCTGGGGTGTACTCAGGGGTAGTTAGACCAAGGAGTAGGACATTTGCATTTGGGTTGGGGGTGCATACATGCATTGGCATTAGGGCACTAGTTTAAATTTCAATATAAATGTTATGATTTGGAATGTTGTGTTGCTGAAAATTGTTGTTTAAAATTGTTGCTGCCAATTGTTATTGAGAATTATTGCTGTGGATATTTGCTGTGAAATTCTAAGTGATTATCCTGTATGTTTACATGTGAAAAGTTGCTTGAGTACCTCATGGCCCATGGGGATGAGGGTGTATAGAGCCTGAGAGATGCTGACTCTAGTCTTGTTTAATATGTAGACTATGCCTCCTAGGAGAGTAACCCGAGCTACCCCAGCTGTAGAAGATGAATCTTCTGCACGTGCTGGAAAGGAGAGAGAATAGCGAGTAGAGGGCGATGATCCCCTGGAGCGGATCATGGCCCAAGTCCGGGCCTTAAGTGAAAATATGCAGGGAATGCGTGAGGATCTTAGGGGGGAGATCCTAAACGAGGTACGTCAGGAGATGATGGCATGACAGGCAGTGCCACCCTCTCCACCCCGTGAGGCAGGACCTTCGCGTAGGGAGGAAGTGCCGGTGAGGCGGGAAGAGGGAGATGTGGTGACATGGTTCCGAAAGGAACACCCACCAAGGTTCAAGGGAGGAGCTGAACCTTTAGCAGCAGAGCATTGGCTGCGACAGATCGAGGATATATTCTCCTTCCTCCGACCCCAGGAGGAAGACAAGGTGAGGCTGGTAGTTCGACAGTTGGAGGAGGAAGCTTTAGAATGGTGGCTTAGCGTTTCAGGAAGCCGGGACATGGAGGCCATGTCCTGGAATGAGTTCCTCCAGTTGTTCCATGAGGAGTTCTTCCCTGAGTCGCTGCAGTGGCAGAAACGGGAGGAGTTCAGTAGTCTTAAGCAGGGATCGCACACGGTGGCAGAGTATGAGCGAGATTTTAGAGGGCTGAGTCGGTTTACTCCAGAAGCAATCTCAAGGGAGGACCTGAAGGCCCATAAGTTTACCATGGGACTCAGACCTGCCCTGAAGCAGAAAGTAGAGATGCTGCGATTGAAGACTTATGCTGAAGTCGTGGATACAGCAAAGATTGTGGAGAGAGGATTAGAAGAGGGTAGACAGGCTCATCAGGAGTGGCTGGGACAGAGTACGCGTGACAAGCAGGGGGGAAACCAAGAGACAGAGGGTTGAGCCTGGGAGTGGGACTCTTCCCAAGGACAGGGGCCAAGCTTCAATGGCTCCACCCAGATCCCGTTATTTTGGAGGACAGGGAGGCTCAGCTGGGAGTTTCCCAAGCGGGTGTACCTATTGTGGCCAGTCAGGGCACGTTAAACGTGAGTGCCCCAAGCAGCACCTAAAGTGTCACAGCTGTAGGAAAATAGGACACATCAGTACGGTGTGTTTCAGTAGAGGAAATAGCCGGGGAGTTGGGAGTTTAACACAAGGAGGCAGGGGGATGGGACCCAATTTTAAGCCCCAGCTCCGAGGCCAGCACGTTCTTGGCAAGCCAGTCAGGCTGGTTCCAGTTATACCAGACCACAGGGGGAGAGGCTACCACAAGGAGGTTCAGAGGGGCATCCAAGTGGACCCCAGGCGGGGACTAAAGGAAAGGCAGTAGAGGCAAGTGGTGGGGCAAGCCAGGGCAGAGTGTTTGCACTTACCTCAACACCAGCTGAGAGGGAGGACTTACCATCACCCTCCGAAGAAGGTGGAGCTGGACCTTCGGTAGTTCGAGGTACTATTTTAATATCTCGCACTGTTGTTGTTGTACTGTTTGATACTAGAGCTTCGTGCTCCCTGATTGTAGAGTCCTTGGTTGAGAGCCTTGGACTTGATTGTGTGAGGGCTGATCGACCTCTGAGGGTCCAGTCACCAACGGGAGGTATGGAGTCAATTTACCAAGTATGTCGTGAGTGTGTGCTCACGATAGGAGATGTTGAACTCTCATTTGATTTGTACGTGATGCCCATGAGAACTTTTAGTTTGATTCTAGGGATGGACTGGTTGATGGCCTTCCAGGCTAAGATTGATTGTTATAGACGACGAGTGTCGTTTATTTCACCCACAGGATCTTCTTGTACCCTAGTGGGTGAATGGGATAAGAATGCTGGGAGAGCTGGACCGACAAGGGAGCTATGGGGTAATATTACCCATAGACTTGCCACTCTAACCTTTGAGGAGGAAGGTAACTTAGAGAAAAGGGTGTGGCCAGATGTTATTGAAAATTTCCAGGATGTGTTTCCTGGGGAATTGTTGGAGTTGCCTCCAAACAGAAGTATTGAGTTCACAATTGAACTTTTGCCAGGGGTAGGACCCATCTCACAAGCAGCAGACCGGATGGGACCTGCCGAGTTGCGGGAGCTTCAAAAGCAAATAAAGGAGCTTGGAGATATAGGTTTCATTCTGTAAAGACTCGTATTTGGGTAGTTTTGAGAGATAGTCATTCTATGGGAATGCAACTATCTAGACGGTAGTGTAATCGTCGATGTGAGCGTTTTGACTGTACTTGGGCCCGATTTTGAGTCAGGGCCCTGTTTGACCCGATTGTTAACTTTTTGGGGTTTATTGGTTAACTTTGCGTTTGAACAGTCTTTTGGGTGTAATAATATCTGTTTAGTGTTGTGCTCGTCATTCCGAGCGTTTTGACAGTAATTGGGCTCAATTTGGAGTTCGTGACCTCAGGAGGTTAATTATTGCGTTCGGGAGATCAATTATTGCTGGGAGGCCAATTATTGGCAGCAATATAAATAATTAAGAAACTGCATTATCCCTTTAATTTTGCTTGGCGCGTGCGTGTTTGAGCAAGAGAGAGAAAGAGAGAAGGTGAAGAACTCCTTTTGGCGATTTTGGGGCGATTGGAGCTCGTGGATCGCAAATAATCTTTCAAGGTAGGTGTCCTTGAAACTCTTATCTCGATTCTGTCTTAGAATATGCGTGAATTTATCATGAATTATCAATTTGAGCATGAACCCTAAGTTTTGGGGGAAACCCAATTTTGGGGTTAGATTTGATGATTTAGCATAAAATCTGTGGTTAAGAACTGATTTATATCAGTTTGGGTACGTAATTTGGTACTCTGTTTAGCAAAACGCGTGTTTGTGAGTGCCTGGGGGGTTGCTGGGTTAATTCCAGATGAAAACCAGGCCAAAATGATGATGAACAGTAACTTGGACGAACTGTAGTGTCGGGTTAAGTAGTCGCCACTGTGGAGTCACCGCTTTGTTAGTCCGGGAGCGATTAGTCCGAGTAGTAGTCCGGCGATTAGTCCGAATCGAGTCCGAGCGATAGTCCGGAGCGATTAGTCCGGAGCAGTAGTCCGGAGCAGTTAGTCCGGATCAGTAGTCCGGAGCAGTTAGTCCGGATCAGTAGTCCGGAGCAATTAGTCCGGATCAGTAGTCTGGAGTAGTTAGTCCGGATCAACAGCAGTGATCCGTAGGTTCGCTCCGCAGCAGTGTATCCGCAGCATCAATCCGTAGCAGTGTTCCGCAGCAGTGCAACTACACTGCACTAGACATTTACATTGTAAACCATTATGCCTCTCCACATTTAAGTATTTAAGTTACAATGTAAATAACGAAATACCCCCCATTTGGATTCAAAGAAAAATACTAGAAAAATTAATTCCACTCTTTCAAAATGTGAAAATTGGGATTTAGTATAAAATCTCGGAAAAACCCAAAAGTTCGTAGTGGTGAATTTTTGGAAAGTGGGGTTAGACATCTCAGAAAAGTCCCCAAAAATCAGATTATCTTATTTATGATATGGGAACCCAATGCCGGGACTTTTGATTCCAAGAAAATAGCTGTTATGGGTACTTCCTTCATAAATCAAGGATTGAGGATTTACTTGTGAAGACTGGCTACAGTTTTAAAGGAAATGTTGAGAATGACATGTCATACTCATGTTAGTATGTTGGTGTGAGGTATTGGGGCATGGACCCCGTGACTTGTTTGGGTTCTCACCGTGATGCACCGATGGTGCAATGTGGTTGACGGGGCAGGCATATGCGCCGATGGCAGGCCTGTGTGGTGACTGTGTCCGGGCATATAACGCTGTGGTAGGGCTGAGTGCCCTGAGTTGGGATCCTATTGAGGATCGTGGACAAGCTGTCCTGTGTGGGCAGGCTAGGTCCTGATGTTTGTTTGCAGGCTGAGTCCTGATGATTGTGCACACTACACAGAGCATGTAGTATAGACTTGTATGTCTGCATGATGTGGAGTGTTGGGGTCACCTACTGAGCTTGTCGCTCACCCCTACTTGTTGTTTACCTTTTTCAGGTGTGACCCGAGACTAGTGGAGGACTTTCTTCCAGGAGGACGTGCCCACTACTCTGATGTATGATACAGTACTGTATTCTGTATTGTGTATTTATTATGTTTGTATCCCGGACATGGGTCCGTGGACAGTTGTATTTGCATACTGTTTGTGATGTGATGTCTGTATGACTGTTTGACTTATTGTATGCATGAGGATGTATGGGAAAGTACAGGATTACCCTCGATGTATGACTGTACAGGGTTGCATATTTGAGACAACACCCGCGGTGTAGTCTCTATTGGTGCTAGTCACCAACCCCTTGACCTTTCGGGTGCGGATAAGGGGAAGTCATGTTCCTGGTTCTGGGTTTTCTTGTAATTCGGGGGCATGACAAGTTGGTATCAGAGCATGGTCTAGTGGACCTAGGTTAGTGAGGGGTGGTTAATTGATTCCATGTGACTTGGAAAACTGTAGGGAGGGCACCTGATCAACGCAGTCCTTACATGTGTTCTAGGTTATTTTGGTGTCAGTTAGATCATCCTAGGAGCATACATGGGGTGCATTTCTAGTGGTATGATTGTGTGCATATAGGGCACTAGATTGTCTTTGTTTGTGATATGATTGCATTTGGTGCCAGGATGGCACATGGCCGTGAGAGCCAGGACTGGATTGTGGTGTACCCTATGGGGTGACACGATGCTATATGCATGGTTGTGGACCTACGGGTCGTGTGGTGTACCCTGATGGGGGACACGATGCTATATGCATGGTATGGACCTACGGGTCGTGTGGTGAGAACCTACAAGTCGGTTGTGCCTTTGATGGCTGTTGGTGCTAACATTGCTAGTGTTGATCGTTTGTTGTTTGTTGTTGTGGCCAGTGTGATTGCACCACCGAGGAGAGCTGTCCGAGGCCAAGGCCCGACAGAGGAGCCCACGATAGAGCCGGGGCACCAGGGGCAGCAGAGCCCGCATTAGAGATCGTCAGCTCCCGTTTGTGGGACCTGATTTGGCTCAGGTGTTGATTCAGTTGCAGGAGGCCATGCAGGGTATGCAGGGCTCGATGAGGGATATGGCTAGAGAGGTGGATGAGCTGAAGAGGCAACAAGCGGCCTCGGCGGCCACCACGGCCTCGGCGAGCCAGGAGGCGAGGGTGGTGCAGGATGTGCACCAGCAGGAGGTCGTGATAGAGCCAGCACGACGAGGAGTGGACTGGGCTGCACAGTTTTTGAAACATGCACCCAGGACTTTTGAGGATGGTTCACGGCCAGAGGCAGCCGAGGACTGAATTAGGTGGACAGAGGATATCTTTGATATGATCGGGGTGCCAGATGAGGAGAGAGTGCGCGTGGCGACGCACTATTTGTTGGGTATCCCACGCAGGTGGTGGGAATCCACTAGAGCTGTCCATGGCAGTCAAATGAGTTGGACAGAGTTTGTTGAGCGCTTCTTTGGGGAGTATTTTCCCAACTCGGTACAGTATGCCCGACGGAGAGAGTATTATGAGCTTCAGCAGGGTGGCTAGACGGTGGGTGAGTATGTGCACGCCTTCACAGATTTAGGGCGGTTTGCTCTTGAGGCTTGGGAAAAGGAAGCTCGTAAGATGCAGGATTTTATTTAGGGCTTGAGGCCATCTCTGAAAAGACAGCTGGAACCGATGCAGTTGACCAGCTACCGGGAGGCGGTCGACAAGGCGCTCATTATTGAGCGAGGTCAGGATCAGGCGAGAGCCCAGAGGTCGGGCAGTTCGGCAGGTCTGAGCAAGAAGAGGCAGAGTGGGGAGAGCAATGTTGCTCAGCCTGAGAGGAGGCAGGTGCAGAGGGTTTCCATCCAGGTGGTGGGACCCCGTGAGAGTTTAGCCAGCATGAGGCCAGGTACCTGTTGGAGTTGTGGTTTGACCGGGCATGTCTCGAGAGACTGCCCATGGAAAAAGATGACCTGTTTCCGATGCGGGAAAGTGGGGCATGGAGCTAGGGAATGTGTTACCCTTAGCTCAACCAGCAGTGTAGGCCCTCGTCCGAGAGATCAGGGACAGAGGAGTGGTGCTCCGTCTCAGAGGTCAGTGCCGCCATCACAGAGCACGTAGATGCGACCTGAGGTGCAGCAGCCTCAGCGGGAGGCACCGGGTCATGTTGATCAGCGGGGCAAGGCCCCAATGGGCCAGGCTAGTGGCAGTGGGCCACGAGGGAGGGCAAAAAGGACTTTTGCCCTCACCAGCAGAGAGGAGAGGTTCCACCAGTGGACGAGGCAGGAGCAAGACCTTCAGTGGTGAGAGGTACCATTATCATTTCTCATACTATCTGTTCAGTTTTGATTGATACTGGTGCTACCCATTCTTTTATTTCGTATGCTACGGTGGTTGGGTTAGAGTTGGACCAGGAGACAGTTAGTCAGTCTCTGATGGTTGCTTCACCTTTGGGTGGAATTGTGATACTTGAGAGTATCTGTCGTGCTTGTCAGGTAACACTTGGGGGTGTTAACCTGTTGTGTGATTTGTATATCATGGAGTTAGATGATTTTGATATTATCCTGGGTATGGATTGGTTGGTCTCCGTGGAGGCCAAGATTGATTGTTTTCGATGGCGTATGACGTTCCTCACGCCAGAGGGCACGCGGGGTGTCTTTGTGGGTGAGTGGACTGAGGAGGCATGCAGGTTGGGACCGTTGAGGCATGGGTGGGGTGGTGTGACCCACCAGTTAGCCAGCTTGATGTTGGTTGACAAGAGGAGAGAGGGGAAGGCTGTTTTGCCACCCATTGTAGATCAGTTCTCAGATGTGTTTCCCGAGGACTTGGTCAGTTTGCCACCCGTGAGGGAGGTAGAGTTTTTGATCGAGTTGTTGCCAGGGACAACACCGATTAGGTTAGCGGCCTACAGGATGGCACCGATAAAGCTTAGAGAGCTCAAGAGACAGATAGATGATCTATTGGCACGAGGCTTTATCAGGCGGAGTAGCTTACCGTGGGGCGCTCCAGTGTTGTTCGCCAAGAAGGTAGATGGTTCACTTCGGCTGTGTATAGACTACCGGAAGCTGAACCAGGTGACTGTGAAGAACAGGTATCCATTGTCGAGGATTGATGACCTGTTCGATCAGTTTCGAGGTGCGAAATGGTTTTCCAAGATAGACTTGAGATCTGGATACCATCAGTTGAGGGTTAGGGAGGTAGATATCCCTAAGACCGCATTCAGTTGTCGCTACGGGCATTATGAGTGGCTTGTGATGCCGTTTGGGCTCACGAATGCTCCAGCAGTGTTTATGGGATTGATGAACCACGTGTTTGCTCCATATTTAGATATGTTCGTTGTGGTGTTCATCGATGATATTTTGGTGCACTTCTTGGTGTTCATCGACGAAATGTGACTTCTGGTTGCAACAGGTGCACTTCTTGGGGCATGTGGTATCTTCAGAGGGTATCATAGTGGATCCTGAGAAGATTGTGGCAGTCATGTCGTGGAAGAGGCCCACGAATGTGTTTGAGATTCGTAGCTTCCTTGGTTTGGCAGGCTACTATCGGAGGTTCGTGGAGGATTTTTCCAGGTTAGCAGCTCCTATGACGAACCTGACCAGGAAGGGAGTTCCTTTCATTTGGTCTGATGCGTGTGAGAGTGCTTTCATGGAGCTAAAGGCACGATTGACCTCAGCACCTATCTTGATTCTTCCACAGGAGGGTATGCCTTTCGAGGTGTATTGTGATGTTTCCAGGGTGGGACTTGGTTGTGTGTTGATGCAGACTCAGCAGGTAATTGCTTATGGATCTAGGCAGTTGAGACCACATGAGCAGAACTATCCCACGCATGATTTGGAGTTGGCTGCAGTGATCTTTGCACTTAAGAGCTGGTAGCATTATCTCATTGGGGAGAAGTTTGTGGTGTATACGGACCACAAGAGCTTGCAGTATATCTTCTCTCAGCGAGATCTGAACCTTAGGCAGAGGCAGTGGGTGAAGTACTTACAGCAGTTTCAGTTTGATATGATGTACACCCCTAGGAAGGGTAATGTGGTGGTAGATGCTCTGAGTAGGAAGAGCAAGGCCGTGGTGGCCCATTGTGCCATTAAGGAATGGGAGATGATGGGTCAGTTGGCAGCGATGAGGTTGCAGATGGTGACCAGCGAGGGGCGAGGGACCCTCAGTGTTGTTGTAGCAGTCCCAGAGATGCAGCACAGGATCATAGAGGATCAGCTGGGGGACGTTGATTGTGACGTCATCCACGACAGGATTCAGACTGGGCAGGCATCTTCTGATTGGACTGAGGATGCAAAGCATGTGCTGTGGTATAGGGGTAGATTGATAGTTCCCACTTCTCTTCAGTACGAGGTTCTTCGGGAATTTCACCAGTTGAGGTTAGCTATACATCCTGGTGGGACCAAGACGTACCATGCCGTGAGGAGGCAGTTTTGGTGGCCAGGCCTGAAGAAGGCCGTTGCTGATTTTGTGAGGGGGTGTTGCAGTCATTGCCAGTGCCAGAGTGGAAATGGAACCATATAACTATGGATTTTGTCACTGGACTTCCTCGTTCCAGGGGACACGACACTATATGGGTAGTTGTCGACCGGTTGACCAAATCGGCACATTTTATTCTGATTCAAGAGACAGACCCAGTGAGGACTTTGGGACAGAGGTATATTGATGTTATTGTGCGGTTGCATGGAGTCCCATTGTCTATTGTATCTGATCGGGATGCGAGGTTTACATCTCAGTTTTGGAGACAGTTACATCGAGCTTTGGGTACTAGGGTGAACCTCAGTACAGCCTTTCATCCACAGACGGATGGTCAGTCGGAGCGGATGATTCAGACGCTCGTGGATATGTTGTGTGCCTGTGTCCTAGATTTTGGAGGTTGTTGGGAGACTCACCTTCCTTTGGTGGAGTTCTCTTACAACAACAGTTATCAGGCCACGATTGGGATGACTCCGTATGAGGCGCTGTATGGGCGGCCTTGTAGATCACCCTTGTGTTGGGCACAGACGGGAGAGACAGCAGTTCTCGGTCCCGATATGGTTCGAGAGACCACAGAGATAGTGCAGCTGATTCAACGGCGTATGCTGACAGCACAGAGTAAGCAGAAGTCTTACGCAGACCAGAGGCATCGACCCTTACAGTTTGAGGTGGGGGACCGTGTATTTTTGCGGGTTTCGCCGCGTTGAGGGCATCGGAGGTTTGGACGTGGATCCAAACTTTCCCCTCATTTTGTGGGGCCATTTGAGATTGTTGCCACCGTGTGCGCAGTGGCTTACCGATTAGCTTTGCCACCAGAGTTGGCGCGAGTACATGATGTGTTTTGTGTGTCTCAGTTGAGGCGGTATCACCCTGATCCTTCTCATGTGTTGGACTATCGCGAGATAGACTTGGCTGATGATGGTGCCGTTATTGAGCTGCCGGCACAGATTTTGGACAAGCGGGACCAGGTCTTGCGAGGCAAGACGATCCCACTAGTTCGGGTGTTATGGCGACACCGAGGCATGGAAGAACAGACGTGGGAGAAAGAGAGCCAGATGCGGGTTCTTCATCCTGTGCTATTCGAGGACGATCAGTCCTGAGGTGGGGAGGATGTGAGGACCTTCCCTGAGGTAAGAGTTATGTTTTATGCATTTGTTTTGCATATGTTGCTTGAGATATTGTGTAGCTTGTTGATTGTTGGCATCCTGGCATCGTGTGAGCCTTTTTGGCCTGTTGTGAGTTGCATTGCACCTGTGTGGTTGGTGATCATGTGTTTGTGTCTTGTAGTTGTGCGGTGCTTGAGCTTGAATTTTGCTATGTCCTTTGGGCATGTGTTTTGTTTTTGAGGACGAAAAGTCCTAAGGTGGGGAGGATGTAAAGACTCGTATTTGGGTAGTTTTGAGAGATAGTCATTCTATGGGAATGCAACTATCTAGACGGTAGTGTAGTCGTCGATGTGAGCGTTTTGACTGTACCTGGGCCCGATTCTGAGTCGGGGCCCCATTTGACCCGATTGTTAACTTTTTGGGGTTTATTGGTTGACTTTGCGTTTGAGCAGTCTTTTGGGTGTAATAATATCTGTTTAGTGTTGTGCTCGTCATTTCGAGCGTTTTGACAGTAATTGGGCTCAATTTGGAGTTCGTGACCTCAGGAGGTTAATTATTGCGTTCGGGAGATCAATTATTGCTGGGAGGCCAATTATTGGCAGCAATATAAATAATTAAGAAACTGCATTATCCCTTTAATTTTGCTTGGCGCGTACGTGTTTGAGCAAGAGAGAGAAAGAGAGAAGGTGAAGAACTCCTTTTGGCGATTTTGGGGCGATTGGAGCTCGTGGATCACAAATAATCTTTCAAGGTAGGTGTCCTTGAACCTCTTATCACGATTCTGTCTTAGAATATGCGTGAATTTATCATGAATTATCAATTTGAGCATGAACCCTTAGTTTTGCGGGAAACCCAATTTTGGGGTTAGATTTGATGATTTAGCATAAAATCTGTGGTTAAGAACTGATTTATATCAGTTTGGATACGTAATTTGGTACTCTGTTTAGCAAAACGCGTGTTTGTGAGTGCCTGGGGGGTTGCTGGGTTGATTCCAGACGAAAACCAGGCCAAAAACGATGATGAACAGTAACTTGGGCGAACTGCAGTGTCGAAGTTCGTAGTCGCAGCTAATGGAGTCACCGCTTTGTTAATCCGAGCGATAGTCCGGAGCGTAGAGTCCGGCAGCTTAGTCCGGATCGGATCCGAGCAAGAGTCCGAGCGATTAGTCTGGAAGCGATAGTCCGGAGCGATTAGTCCAGGAGCGATTAGATTTGATGATTTAGCATAAAATCTGTGGTTAAGAACTGATTTATATCAGTTTGGGTACGTAATTTGGTACTCTCTTTAGTAAAACGCGTGTTTGTGAGTGCCTGGGGGGTTGCTGAGTTGATTCCAGACGAAAACCAGGCCAAAAACGATGATGAACAGTAACTTGGGCGAACTGCAGTGTCGAAGTTAAGTAGTCGGTGGTATGGAGTCACCGCTTTGTTAGTCCGAGCGATAGTCCAAGCGATTAGTCCGGAGCGGTAGTCCGGATCAGTTAGTCCGGAGCAATTAGTCCGGATCAGTAGTCCGGAGTAGTTAGTCCGGATCAGTAGTCCGGAGTAGTTAGTCCGGATCAGTAGTCTGGATCAGCAGTAGTGATCCGTAGCTTCGCTCCGCAGCAGTATATCCGCAGCATCCATTCCGCAGCAGTGTAACTGCACTGCACTGGACATTTACATTGTAAACCATTATGCCTCTCCACATTTAAGTATTTAAGTTACAATGTAAATAACGAAATACCCCCCATTTGGATTCAAAGAAAAATACTAGAAAAATTAATTCCCACTCTTTCAAAATGTGAAAATTGGGATTTAGTATAAAATTTCGGAAAAACCCAAAAGTTCATAGTGGTGAATTTTTGGAAAGTGGGGTTAGACATCTCAGAAAAATCCCTAAAAATCATATTATCTTATTTATGATATGGGAACCCAATGCCGGGACTTTTGATTCCAAGAAAATAGCTGCTATGGGTACTTCCTTCATAAATGAAGGATTGAGAATTTACTTGTGAAGACTGGCTAAAGTTTTAAAGGAAATGTTGAGAATGACATGCCATACTCATGTTAGTATGTTGGTGTGAGGTATTGGGGCATGGACCCCGTGACTTGTTTGGGTTCTCACCGTGATGCACCGATGGTGCGATGTGGTTGACGAGGCAGGCATATGCGCCGATGGCAGGCCTGTGTGGCGACTGTGTCCGGGCATATAACGCTGTGGTAGGGCTGAGTGCCCTGAGCTGGGATCCTGTTGAGGATCGTGAACAAGCTGTCCTGTGTGGGCGGGCTAGGTCCTGATGTTTGTTTGCAGGCTGAGTCATGATGATTGTGCACACTACAAAGTGCACGAGTACACAGAGCATGTAATATAGACTTGTATGTCTGCATGATGTGGAGTGTTGGGGTCACCTACTGAGCTTGTCGCTCACCCCTACTTGTTGTTTACCTTTTTCAGGTGTGACCCGAGACTAGTGGAGGACTTTCTTCCAGGAGGACGTGCCCACTACTCTGATGTATGATACAGTACTGTATTCTGTATTGTGTATTGTATTATGTTTGTATCCCAGACATGGGTCCGTGGATAGTTGTATTTGCATACTGTTTGTGATGTGATGTCTGTATGACTGTTTGACTTATTATATGCATGATGATGTATGGGAAAGTACAGGATTACCCTTGATGTATGACTGTACAGGGTTGCATATTTGAGACAGCACCCGCGGTGTAGTCTCTATTAGTGCTAGTCACCAACCCCTTGACCTTTCGGGTGCGGGCAAGGGGAAGTCATGTTCCTGGTTCTGGGTTTTCTTGGAATTCGGGGGCGTGACACATTCGTCCAAGTACCTTACCTTGGGGTGCACCAGTTCTGTTTGCTAAGAAGGCAGACGGGTCGTTACGACTCTGTATTGATTACCGGAAGCTGAATCAAGTGACGGTCAAGAACAAATACCCTTTGCCGCAGATCGATGATCTATTTGACCAGCTGAGTGGAGCACGGTGATTCTCAATGATTGATCTATGTTCGGGATACCATTAGTTGAGGGTCAGGAAGGAGGACATCCCTAATAGAGCATTCAGGTGCAGATACGGACACTATGAGTGGTTAGTGATGCCTTTTGGGCTCACGAACGCACCGGCGGTGTTCATGCATCTGATGAATCAAGTATTTGCCCCATACCTAGATTCCTTCGTGGTGGTATTTATTGACGACATTCTCGTGTACTCTAAGACACGAACTGAGCATGAGGAGCACCTGACTGTGGTGTTGCAGACACTACGAGATCATCAATTGTATGCTAAATTTAGCAAGTGCGACTTCTGGATGCAAGAGGTGCATTTTCTTGGGCATGTGGTATCCGCCGAAGGAGTTAGGGTGGACCCAACCAAGATTGAGTCGATATCATCTTGGAAGAGGCCCACGAACGTTTTTGAAATCCGCAGTTTCTTGGGTCTGGCGGGGTATTACCGGCATTTTGTGGAAGGGTTTTCTCGGTTGGCAGCACCGATGACAGCCTTGACACGGAAAGGAGCCAAATTCGAGTGGACAGACAAGTGTCAGCAAGCTTTTGAGGAATTGAAGACTCATCTGACTACTGCAGGAGAGAGTGCCATTCGAGGTGTATTGTGATGCATCCCGAGTTGGATTGGGGTGTGTTCGGATGCAGGAACACAAAGTCATAACATATGGCTCGCGACAGCTGAAGCCCCATGAGCAAAATTACCTAACACACGACCTGGAGTTAGCAGTAGTTATTTTTGCCCTCAAGTCTTGGCAACATTACCTGTTGGGGGAGAAATTTGTGGTATACACTGACCACAAAAGCCTACAATACATCTTCACCCAGAGGGATCTGAATTTGAGACAGCGGAGATGGGTAGAGTACCTGCAAATGTTTGATTTTACACTCTCCTACACGCCTGGGAAGGGGAATGTAGTTGCAGAAGCACTGAGTAGGAAGGGAAAGGCTGAGGTTTCCATGAGAGAATGGAAAATGATGGAACAGTTAGTAGTGCTTTAGGTACAACCTGATCTTAGCAGCGGGGAAGCAATCCCGTGTCCTATCACTGTGATGCCAGAGTTGTATCAACATGCCCGTGATGGACAGTTGGGGGACGTGGACAGTGAAGTAATCCGGGCCCAGATAGAGGCCAGTGAGATAGCAGAAGAGTGGACGGAAGGAGTTGACCATGAGTTGAGATTTCAGGGGCGCCTGATAGTACCGCCCTCCCTTCGAGAGGATGTGATGAGGGAGTTTCATCATTCCCGTTTGGCTGTACACCCAGGAGGGACAAAGATGTATCACGCCGTACGAGCACAGTTCTGGTGGCCGAGACTGAAGAGAAGTGTAGCAGAGTTTGTTTCTAGGTGCTTTACTTGTCAGCAAGTGAAGGCAGAACACCAACAACCTGCTGGTCAATTGCAGCCTTTGCCTGTGGCTGAGTGGAAGTGGAAACATATTACCATGGACTTTGTGACCGGACTCCCTCCTACTTCAGGGAGGAAGGACATGATTTGGGTTATTGTAGACCGATTGACCAAATCAGCCCATTTCTTGGCTATTCGGGAGCGAGACTCTATTGGGACGTTAAGCCAGTTATATGTTGATGAAATTGTCCGATTGCATGGAGTACCCGTGTCTATTGTTTCAGACAGAGATGCACGATTTATGATAACGTGTATTTATGCCGTTATCCTATACCTTATATAGGGTGTTTTAGCGTATGTTTTGTACCTATTTGCATGTTATTTTCGACATATTTGCTCTAACCCCTAGGAAGATCCGGTTTGGTGTATAGTGGTACTTTTTGAGTGTTTTTGGCAGGTTTTGGAGCAACCTTTTCCCACACACTTTGGCTAGATCACGCCATCAACTCACAAGGAAGCTATAGGAAGAAGATGGAAGCAAGATGAAGGCAAAATCAAGGTGCACGTGAAAAGCCTTCTCACGTGCATTCTCACGTTCAAGGATATTATTGTAGGGATGTCTTCTACAACTCAAGAGGAAGCTTTGGAGCAAATTTGAGTCGAATTGGAGCTGCACGCGAAAAGGGTCTTCTCACGTGCATTCTCACGTGCACGCATTTTTGCGCTCCAAATGATGTATTTTGTTGTTTTAATCATTTTCCTCTAAAGAACTGGGGTCAAATTTGGTGTAGTTTAAGTTTTATGTCGCCTAGAACGTCGATTAGTGTCACTAACCAAAACGACGTCGTTTTGGCCGCGACCACATTTATAATTAGGGCACACCTTTTGTAACCCTAATTTGGCCCACTAAAACCTATAAATAGGGGTCTTTGGAGGCATTGTAAAGCATCTTGAGTGGGAGAATCTGATCTGAGTTCTGAAAAGAGCTATAGCCATTGCTAAAAGATCGGATTGTCCTTGGCAAGGAGTGAGTTTGGGCAGCAGACGCCGGAGTCTTTGGAGGCCGGAGTCCTGGTTCATCTTGGGGTCTTCCTTTATTGTCCTGGATCTGTAATCATGTTCTTTCCTGTGATTGTTATTGTTTTTGTCATGATTATGGAGTAGTCTTGTTAGTCTAGGGGAGCAATGTAGCCCCCAATAAATTGTAGTCGGTTTGGTTATGGTTGTTCAATAAAATAGAATTCGGTTCTTGTTTAATTCACTTGTATGAAAGCAAATGCCTGATTTATGCATGATTAGGTAATCTTAGCCCTTGTCTAGGGTGGAACACTAGTGAATTAGATTTAATATTGCATGATGGACCAAGTCTGCAACTATTAGATTGTTTATCTACCTTGATCACTTTTATTCACATGGACCAAATGGGATAAAAGCCTTAAATCTATCTTAGCATGGACCAAATGTAAGATAGGTAGGAGATAATCAACATGAACTTGAACTAGAACATAAATCAAGAACAAGAGCCATAACCAGATTAGTACAATCGATTGGGTGGTAAACATTGTGACCCTAGATGTCTATACCAACCGCTTGCCAACATTCTGATTTAATATCTTTTTGTTCAAAATATTTGCACAACAAACATCAATTGTCCAGACATAAAATCAACTTGTTAGCTTAGTGCTTGCTGCTTAACAGCATTAGCTACCTCCCTGTGGGTTCGACAACCGGAGTCTTAATACTCCATTTTATTACTTGACCAGTGCACTTGCTGCAAAACCTTCAGACATAATTTATGCGGGTCAATTTACCTCACGATTTTGGAGTGGTTTGCAAGAAGCATTGGGGACACGACTTAATTTGAGTACTGCTTATCACCCCGAGACTGATGGTCAGTTAGAGAGGACTATTCAGACACTGGAAGACTTGTTGAGAGCCTGTACACTTGATTTTGGAGGATCATGGGCTTCTCACCTTCCTCTGGTAGAGTTTGCCTATAATAACAGTTACCAGGCTTCCATAGGGATGGCCCCGTTTAAGGCATTGTATGGTAGACCCTGTCGGTCTCCATTGTGTTGGGCAGAAGCTGGAGAGGCAGCTCTGTTGGGACCTCAATTGGTCCAAGAGGCTACGGCAAAAGTACAGCTGATTAGGCAACGCCTTCTTACAGCTCAGAGCAGACAAAAGTCTTATGTAGATCACCGACGCCGTCCATTGGAATTTTTGGTTGGAGACCACGTGTTACTTCGTGTTTCCCCACGGAGGGGACATAAGCGATTTGGAAGGGGGTCTAAGTTATCTCCTAGATACATAGGCCCATTTCAGATATTGAGTAGGGTCGGCCCTGTTGCATATAGGTTGGCATTACTTACCAGTTTGAGTCAGGTGCATAATGTCTTCCATGTATCCCATTTGCGGGCATATCATCCAGATCCCACACATGTGTTGGATTGGAGTACTCTGGATATTGAGGAGGATCTGACGGTTGTCGAGGCACCTATACGAATTTTGGATAGGCGTGAGAAACAGCTACGAGGAAAGACTATTCCGTTGGTTCGGGTGCTGTGGAAACACCGAGGTATGGAGGAAGAGACTTGGGAACGTGAGGCTGAAATGCGTGCTCACTACCCTGATCTGTTCGAGGATGAACAACCCTGAAGGAGGGGAGGAAAGCAAGGCAAACATCAAACATCAACATAATCATGTACTATTGATTATTTCTTTTGTCATTGTATATTTTGTTCATTGGTTGTGGTCGTTTCTTTTCAATCCCAATTTTCTTTTCGAGGACGAAAAGTCTTTAAGGGGAAGAGGATGTAAGGACCCGTATTTGAGGAGTTCTTGGAGTTAGCCTTAAGTAAGAGACCTTGTCTTAGAGAATGAACATCAGAACAGTGATGTGCTAATCGAATGGAGAATTTTGACTATACTTGGGCTCAAGTTGGAGTTCGAGGCCCTGAGGGGTATTTTGGGAATTTCACATATCGTAAATAATATTTATTTGAGGGATTTATTTTAAATATTTGTTGGGCTTAATGAATTGGGTTGTTGAGCTTAAGAGATGGGTTAGAAAACCTTGGCCTTTGGGCTTAGAGATGCTGGGCTTTAGATTAATCAAAACTACGTCGTTTTGATGTAGGGATTCACTTAATCAAAACTACGTCGTTTTGATTATGTGGGAAAATATATAAAGAAAAAGGGCTTGGAAATTAGGGGATTTCTCATTCCAAAACCCTAGCAGTCGTCACCCCTTGAGAGAGAGAGAGAGACACGGCCAGGGAGAGGGAGAGATAGCCAGAGAGGGAGAGACGATCCAAGGCTGACGATCTAAGGTTCCTGCTGACGACGGGAGACCGAAGGCGTCGAGGTAGCTAGGATACAACGATCTGTTGTATTCCCAAATTCTTGAGGTAGGGATTTCTTCATCAACCCTTGAAACCCTCTCACAAAATTCTAGATTTTACCTGTCATGGATGTGATGATGAGTATATACCGATATATATATAAGCGTGTGTTGGTTTATTGTGAGATTTTCAATATAGATATCTGAGGGAGAATTGATTTGGATGGCCTGGGTTTGTTTGGATGGTTGGTTGGGCATGAGTGTAGAGGCTGGAATTGAAAATAAGCCTTGTATCCTAAGTTTAAAGCCTAATAATTTACAAACTAACCAGAGTTGGAGGTGGGTTCTTTAGAGAGAAGTCTTTAGAATAACAAAACAAAGAAAACTGTGCAAAAACATGGCTACACGGCAATTTGCACGCCATATCCCCAATTGGCGTGCAGGTCCAAATACCCTGAAAATGAACCCCGGACTTCCTTGAGGTGTGTAGAATGTAGGGAGCCAAAAATACCCCTGCACGTCATATGGCCCATATGACGTGCACCCTTCATTTTGCTTCTTTTGGCTGCCCCATTTAGCCAGAAGTCCCTTGTGTGAAAAATAGAGTGATTTGGGTAATAAGCATGAGTTGAATTTGTCTTAAAATTTGCCAAAACAGCTCAAAAACACCTATGTTGGTAGAACTATAAATTGTGAATGTTCGTGAATGCTGTTGCACAGTAGGAGCTGAATGCACTATTAATTTACATTGATATATCTGAGTTACTTTGTACTGAGTTGAGATGTATGCCTGAGTTGCATTACTGAGTTACACTTGCGTTTGAGCTGTGTTTACTGAGATGTACTTGAAATGTATTTGCTGAGATGCTGTGAACTTGTATTTGAGAATGAGTACCCAAACACTTGTGGGTTGAGATGACTTATGGGCCAGGCACAACTACTGGACCCCCTTTGAGATTTGGCCAGGACTGCGGTACTGAGTCTCGGTGTAGCACTCACAACGGTGGGCTAAGTCTGCACCCATTCCTGAGGGTAGGTATGGCGTCCGAGGAGGTGATGGCCATATCTGACTCGGGTGGAAAATGTTGCATTGATGACCATGCAACATTTGCCTGGATGTGGTATGTCATGTCGCCGTGGTGGCGGGGTGTCCTCTGCCCTCCAGTGTGGGCTCAGGTAAATGGTGTGTTACTGGGTGATGTGTGCTGCTTAGCTTTAAGCACTACACGAGCACAAGCATACACTTGTCATGCATATTATAGAGTGGGACGGGTCTGGGGAGACTTGAACCCTACTGAGCTATGGTTTGCTCACCCCTCCTATAAACTGTTCTTTTGCAGGGTCTAGCAGGCGGTAGGTGAAAGAGTTGTGGTGGTAGGCTACTGAGGCTGAAGAATTATTATTATTTTTATTGCTTTTGTGGACCTATGTTTTATGGTTTGGATTGTTTATAAACTATATATATTGTAGTTTTTCCCAGTTGAGTTGTAATAAACTTGGAACTCTTCTTGAGGTGTAATAGATTGAGATATGTTTATTATTTAATCTATGTTTGTGTGTATGGTTTGGGTTCAGGAGCATGCCCCGTGGCATGTTAGCCTGGTTGTACAGGTTTGGGACAGCACCCATGACATAAGTCCTTTGTAGGTGCTTGCACTAACCCCTTGACCCTTCAGGTGCGGGCATGGGCAGTTACTCCTCATTTCCAGGTGAGAGGAAATTGGGGCGTGACAGTTTGGCTGGATTAATTGGTGGTAAGCATGATGATGTGGAACTGGTGAACGGTTTATGGTGGGATTAGCTTGATGAGCTTTCCCTTGGTGATGTTAGTATGACGTGTTGTTGTGGTAGCCGAGTTTGTTGCTTGTTTGTGGAGTTCTCTCTGTAAGGGGACTTGGTTGTAATTCAATGACATCTTTTATTGTTTGGTGGAGCCTATTAGGGTGCGACCTTTCTTCCCCTACATGGGAGTATATGTTATTCATATAATTGTTGATATTTTGATATTGTTTTGTTTGGTTTTTCTATCTGTGATTGTTACATGGCCGATATGCGTTTTTAATATGCGGTCATGACTCATAAAGCATTGTGTACTTGTTGTGGTTGTTGGGGGATATTAGTTATATGAGGGTAGGTTGTTGGACTTTGGTAATGCAATATTTAATTGAGGTGGTGCGTTTACCGTGTTGATCTAAGCTGATAGTGCTTTGATGGATTTTTGGGTTATAATGTTAATCCTTATTATTTTAGGTTCTATTAGATTGGTTAGTTTTGATGGTGATGTTGGCACCACTTGGAATAATTTTAAGGTAGTGTATGGTCGGTTGTGGAGTTGTTAGTATGGTGTTGTTTCGTTAATGATTCGTTATGATGGTCATTTAGCGGATTAATTACAAGGGGTTACTGGTAGTGGTTCGATATTGGGTATTTGGCGTGCAGTGATTGTATGTGGTGCAATCTGTTAATTTGATTGGTTATTGGATTTTAATAGGTGATCGTATCGACTATGATCCAGTAATTTATGTTGAGGTGTTAGTTTAACTATGTTGAAGTGTCCATTTAACCTTGTTGTTACCATGACTATCCGTAGTCTAGAGTTCCCACTAGAGTTGGGTGAGTTATGTTGTGTTTCAAGTGACTTAATTAAGGATGTGTTACCCGAATATCTAAGCCTTGTTGCATTGGCAAGGGATCATAAATAATTTATAAAAGGATGATAACCCCCCCGCCAACCTCTCCTTATGTTAAATGGTTAGTGGATGCGTTATGAGTTCACGGGAATGTAAATCTATAAATACCTTATTGCTTCGTAATAGTTACTGATATATCCTGAAGCATTGTACTGGCTCATGGCTGATGGACTAAGCATTGCCCTATCGTTAGGACTGTTGCTGGTTAGTCTTTTCAGGGACGAAAAGTCCTAAGGGGGAGAGAATGTAAGGATTTTTCCGATATCGTGTCATGTGTGTTTGTTTTATGTTATTTTGTTTGTTGTATGTTGTTCTCATAATTATATTCATGTGCTTAATTATTGATTAAGAGCACATGCTAGTTTCGGTCTATGGTAGATATTGTATCAGCTCGGCGCTTGTGGGTTAATAAATTTGTAGGATGGTTTGGGTGTGTCAAAATAGGTGTCAATAATTATATTCACGTGGGTGTGGGCTTAGTTGGATATCGAGGTCTATGACGTCTTATGAGGATAGTTGTGACATTTGATTCAGTTGGCTTTTCGAGGACGAAAAGTTCTAAGGTAGGGAGGATGTAAGGATCCGTATATGTGTTAGCATAACTTATAATCTATATTTGATGTTAAGAAAGTTATTTTGAGAATGTGGCCATTAATACAATCGTTTTAACTATATTTAGGCCTAATTTGAGGTCCAGAAGCCTTCAGGGTTATTTAGTAATTTTTAGGAGTTAAATTGAGGGTTAATAAATGAAAAATAAAATTTATGAGGGCTTTTTGGAAATTATTAAAGAGGAGGACGAATTTTAATTAAAAATAGGGTTTGGGGTTTTATTATTTATTATAACTTTGTTTTGAGAAACCCTAGCCGTCGGAGGAGAGTTCTTAGTGTTCTTCGCGTTCTTCATCGTTCTTCGCCGATTCTAAACTGTTCTTGTGAGTTTAATTCCTTCGGAAGGCAAGAGGTAGGTGATTCTTGATTTCTCGTTATTCTATTGCGCGAACACAAACTATTACAATATATATATATACATAAACGTTTGGATATGTATGTATTTATATAAATATATTCATTTACGTGTATATACATACGGCTGGGCAATTGTTGCAGTGCGGCGTGATTCGTCCGGTTCCGAATCCTTGGACGAGCTACTACACCTGTTATCCCTTTTATCATATTCTAATTAGTTATTATTAATTTCTACCCATACCAGGCCAATTGGCCTGGTTTCTTCCGCGCGGCAGTAGCAGCACACCAGGCTGTCGAATGACAGCCTGGTTAGCGTCTCCATGACAGGGGGCGGCGGCCTATACGTTCCTGCCTCCACAATCCGTTCGATCCAATGCAGCACAAGGGTTTTGTTTTATTTTATTTAATTTTCTCTTAATCAAAAAAAGGGGGCATCTTTACATGCGTGGTTTCGTGGCAGTGAAAGAAAAAGGGGTATCTTTTTTTTAGTGTCAGATTTTTTTTTAAAAAGGGGAGCTTAATTGATTATGGGAATTAAGTCGTTCGTGTCAATAGTTAATATATGTGGGTAATAAATTCGTGCATTATTATGAAGTCGCGCATGGTATTATATATGTGTATTTTGATAATTATCAAGATATATACATAAATTTAATTTAATTTGATTTAGTAGTAAAAATAACTTATTCATTGATATCATTCCAATAGCAAGGTCAAACAAGAATTATGATATTGTTAGTTTAATAATGAAAATAGTGCTTGAGTTTGATATTATAGTTTAATAATATGAAGTATTACTTGAAGCTTGATATTATTAATTTATCATCTAAAATATTGTCGGAGGCTTGACATTAATAGTTTGATATTAGAAACATTGTTTTGTGGCTTGATATTTATAGTCTGACACTAGAAATATTGTTTGTAGTTCAATGTTAGAAATTTGGCATTTAAATATTACTTGTACGTAGCTTAATATTACTTAATTGATATTTAAGGTGTTGGATGTTTGATGAATATTTATATATGTATGTATATCTATATATATTATTTGTGGTTAGTCCCGGATTGATGAATTAAATATTTTGTAAGGCTGTTGTATTGAATTTTGACTGTTGGAATATTCTATTTATTGATTATATGTGGAATTGGTGGTGGAGTTGGTTGGGTTAACCGCAGGTCCCTCATAGGGCTGGTAAGAGTCCGCAGGTCCCCTATGTGGCTGGTTAACTGAGGTCCCCTATGTGGCAGGTTGTCGGTAAGGACACCATAGGTCCCACATATGGCTATCTGGTAATGACTGGGATCCTTGGAGCTGGATGTGGGAATCTCCTGGATGGTTGGATTTTTTGGTGTGTACCCTTAATGAATGAAATGTAATGTGTGTGATATTATATTTTGTGATTGAATGTAAGCTTATTGTGATAAAGTAGGACACTACACTGGCACAAGCATACACCGATCATGTAGACTTAGGAATTCATGTTATAGGATAGTGAGAAGATGGAGATCACCTACTGGGCATTTGTGCTCACCCCTACTTTGTTGACATGTTTCAGGTATCGAGTCATTCGCTAGAGGCTGGTCCGAAGCTAATTTTTGTTTGTTTTAAATTCTGTAATAACTTGGTTTATGGATTTTGTAAAACATGATTGATGTTATTATTTCTTATTTTGGACTTGGGTCCGTGACAGTTGTATGAACCTTTTGGTGGAACTTATTTGTGAGTGATTTTGGGTACTGGACATTTATGAGAATTGATTGCATTGCCATGTTTTTTTTTAAATAAATTTTGAATTTAATTCATCGAAGTATACAATTCTACCCCTGTTGTAGTATTGTACAGGAATGGATCAATCACTAACCCCTCGACCCCTGGAGTGGGCGTGGGAAAGTTGCGTTCCTGGTTCTGTAATTTTTAGAATTTGGGGGCGTGACAATATATGAGTTGTGTTGCTTATAAACGTAACTGTATTGTCAGATGCAACACAACTCCATGTGAAGGGAAACGTAACATGATACCCAGTTACTTGGCAATATCAAATCAAATCTACCTTCCTTTTTATTGTGCATTTGTAGAAGTGATTTAATAAACCTATATTATTGGGTTTGGAGCTAATTAGAAACTTATTCATTAGAAAAATGAAGTGTTAGTTGGCTGGTTTTGGTTTATTGTAAATGCACTCTTCTGGTTTTGGCTGGTTTTTGATTGATTGTGATATGTAATTTTTGATGGTCTGTAATTTTTGTAATTCTTATTTGTTAGCAGGTCATGTGGAGGCAGGGCTATCTGGTTTGTTAGGGAGTCTCTTGTGCTATTACTGCTATGGCTCTCTCTAGCTTTTCATTTTCTGTTTTGAGGTTGGGCTGTACTGTGGCCTAATCTCGTGTTAAGCTATGGCTCTCTTGTTTGTTAGCTGGGCTTTGCAGGTCATGTGATGCAAGTTAGCCTTTATTTTTATTTTTATCATTATTCTTTTGTTTGGTATCATTATTCTTTTTATTTTTATCATTTCCAGGACATGCATAGTTTCTTTTTGGTTATGCAGCAAGGACTGGACCTACATAGTTTCTTTTTGATCCTTTCATAAATAAAATTATTCTACTGGAACTACTGGCAGACTGAGATGAAGTTGTGGCTGTAGGCATTGGATTATATGGTAGCTGGGGGCTTGCATGGGGGCTGGGTTTGGGTTCTTGTCCAAAACAGCTGTTCTGTAGTGAATTTTTTGTTTGTTTCTGGCTATGACCACTGTTCTTTGTTGGGTTGGGGTGTGATGCGGGGGATCTTTCCCACCTTTCTTGGCTTTGGCTGTGGTGTTTTGCACAGTTTTGGGGTTGTGTGTGCAAGTATTTTGCACTTGTTTTCAGGTAGCTCTGATGCTGGATTTGGTCAGCGGCCTTGCTGCTGGCTCTCCCTTTTGGGCAGCTTAGGCCTTATTGAATAACTGTATTTCAATAAAGTTTTTTGTATTTTTTTTTTGTATTTCAATAATCTGTGCATTTGGGATTTCTTTATATTTTTCTTTTTAAACGTAACTGCATTGATGTTCTTTTTTCTCCTCAGTGAAGTTCTTCTTCCCCAAGTTTGTCACAGTTTGGCCGTTTTATTGTATTTTTTGTTGTATTAATATATATATATATCTAATAAAAGGCGGAGCGGAGAGTGGGCGGATAGAGTCTCTTTCCGCTAACCCTACTATAGGACGGGTTATCCCGCCTCGCATGTAAGTGGGGTGGGGTACGGCTTCAAAAACTCATCACCCGCCTAGGCGAGAGCGAAATGCGGTAATAGGTTGACCCTGCCCCGCTATAGTGGATAGCACCCCTAAGTGTGCCTATTTATATGCTTAAAGAAACCGAAGCCACGCCATTTGTTTTGGACAAAACAATAGCTGCTCATTCCGGTTAGCGCCACACTTGTTGACAAATGAGACTGCATCCTTTTTTCTCTCTTTCTTTTCAACTTTTACAGCGGTTATTCTTGACAAAAGGTAGATCATTGCCAATATTATTTATTATTATTCAGCTTTTCTCGCCTGAAACACACAATTACAACAAGGGTTGGGAATGAAATCAACCATGAACCCGGGAAAATACATAAAAGATCCCGAAAGAGTGCATGGTGCATTATAATAAACTACGAGCATGGTGCATTATAATAACAGTGGCATTCATATTTATGATTGACATTATTGTTCTCGCACATTCCGTGTGGGGCACGATTGGGATGCTTGTTTTTGCAGTCGCTGCTACAAGTACTTGGAACGCAATTTTCCGAAATCGCATCGTCGCATCTCCAGGGATCACCTTGGGGACGCACATTGTTTTCACCTGTATATATATATTAGCAATGTGCTTGATTTTATTCAAAATCAATAAATTTAATTTTCAAAAACCGTTTATGACCGAGAAGTTGCAAAAAAACCTATCGAACGACCATTTTAGCTTAATTTATTTATGTGAGTTTGTTTGATAAACAAAATTCTCCAACTTCTTAGTGTTCCATAGTGAGCTAGAAACAAAAAAAAAGTGGCATTTATTTCCATACCTGAATTTTCAAACAATTTTAATTTTAAAAAGCACAACAATAATCCGCAATGGGTATAGAAAAAAAAACTAAAATTAAAGGTTATCGTAAAAAAATGTGATATTTAAAAAAAACCTTAAAATGTAATTTAATTAATTAAAACTTTTTTAAATTTATTAAAATTGGGGATGAGTGAAATTAGAGCTATGGCCCTATGGGAACAAATATTGTCAAAAATATTATCTTAAATACGGTGATTTTAATTTGTGGCCCCACAAAACTCTAATTCAAGGCTATAAAAATATAAAACATTAAGAAGAAGAAGAAGAAAGGAAAAAAAAACTACTAAAACCTACTGCATAGGCTCTTTTAATCCCTAAAACTTAATTGGAAACCAAAGAAGAAAAAAGAAGAAGAAAGAAGTCACATTTTATTAAATATAGTAAAAATTGGATGTTACGGTGGCAGTCATTCTACATCACCACTGGGGTTTAGGGAATAAACCGATCAGAACAAACCTGCAACCAAAAGAGCCACTAAGAAGAAGAACAGGACGAAAAGCTTGGCCATTGCTAAATAGAAGAACACAACAGAATCTACTTTCTTTTCGCTGTATACACGTATCAATGAGTTTAAGTACAACTTATAGAATTCTGACTTAGGAAGTTAACTCTTTTACGCAAAATATTAAATTTATTTTCGTGAAGTATGATATTTAAAATTTTGGATGGCAATAAATGCATTGATTTGAAAAGTTTAAATATAAAAGATTAATTATTTAAAAATATACCGTCATTCTACATCACCACTGGGGTTTAGGGAATAAACCGATCAGAACAAACCTGCAACCAAAAGAGCCACTAAGAAGAAGAACAGGACGAAAAGCTTGGCCATTGCTAAATAGAAGAACACAACAGAATCTACTTTCTTTTCGCTGTATACACGTATCAATGAGTTTAAGTACAACTTATAGAATTCTGACTTAGGAAGTTAACTCTTTTACGCAAAATATTAAATTTATTTTCGTGAAGTATGATATTTAAAATTTTGGATGGCAATAAATGCATTGATTTGAAAAGTTTAAATATAAAAGATTAATTTATTTAAAAATTAATTATAGTCCAATTATATTATTATTTAACTAAAACTGAAATAAATCTTGCTATTATAATATTATTTTTTATTTAAAAAATCACATTGAATGTTATATCATGAATTTTCGAAAAATACAAGTTCTACCTTATTATTATTATGTCACTAATATTATATTTAATAAAATTTAGAAATGTATACAATTATTAAAATTTATTAGTGCCTTCTAAGAGCAACTCCAACACAACTCTCTATTATCTATATGTAGAGATAAAACTCCAAATTTATGCTCCAACAGGTTCTTTATATGGTTATCTACATCTGAATAATGCTACAGTAACTCTTCACATTTGAAGAGTCACTGTTCATTATCTACATATTATTTTATTATTATTTTTGGTTTTTTTTCTCTCTCATCTATTGTCATCTTCCGTTCTCTCTCTCTCTCTTGCCGCCTCCACAGATCCGGCTAGGGCGGGGCGTCGTCGGAAGGGGGGGCGACGCCGGCCACGGGAGGGCGTGATCGGGCGAGAGCGACGCCGGCCAAGGGAGGACGTGATCGGGCGAGGGCGACGCCGGCCATGGGAGGGCGCGATCTGGCGAGGGCGACGCCGATGGGGGAGGGGGTGGTGCCGTCGGACAGGGGAGGGAGGTGGCTGCGCAGAGAGGGTGAAGGGTTGTGCGTGTTGGTGGGGGAGAGAGAAAATACATATTAAAAATTATTATTTTAATATAAATATAGATAAAATAAATAAGAGTGTTGGAGTATAATATGAAAAAATGACTCTTTACATTTAAAAAATTATTCACATGTAAAGAAAAAATACAAAATAGTGTTGGAGATGCTCTAATATGTGCCTAGTAAATTCACACACCTATCAAACCCACGTGTTAGATACGTATAGGCACGTGCCTAAATTGTTTGCTTCTGCTCATTTTTTCATAAAAATTATTTCAAATTTAGTAACTTAGAAAATTTATTTAAACTTTTTTTAGCGTGAGCAACTCTATTGGTAAATTTAGTTTAAAATTTTTATTAATAGTAATTAAGCAAACTATTTAAAAAATTAAACAATAAAATAAAATAAATATAAAAAAATAATGTTACATTCAGGTATATTATGTAATTAAACGATACAAGGTCGTTAGATTCATATTTTTTTAAATATTCATAATATACTCATGAATAAAAAATTTATACAAAATTAAGGCTAAAGATGTATTGAGATGATGCTCAAAATAATCAGCAAGTTCATGCCAAGCTAGCATTATTTCATTTAGTAAGCCTAAAGGACCTACAAATGTGTCATTAAAATCTAAAAAATGAATCTGAAAAATGTTCAATAGTATGACCACTTAGTGGGTGGCTCTCACCTATGGGGGGAGGTGTAAAGGCTAACATACTAGTGAAAATTCTTTTGTTCCTAAAATTGAACATGATGTGATGTACACAACGCTTAGAAATGCGATAATTAATTTGGACCGAATTAAATCACTAGATACACATAACAAACTATTCAAAAGTTGTTTATGCTCAAATATCGTGTTTTGGAGCATTTACTATGTTCAAAAACAAGATATCCGAGTAGACACCACATCTGAGCAATCTACGGAAAGTTGTTACTTGATATTCAAGCATTTATTGTGCTTGAAAATACGATATTCAAGTAAAAATAAATTTCGAATAATCTATCACGTGTATCTGGTGATTTCATTTGGTCCACTATCATGGTCCTAGAAATGATATCATAACATTGATCCAAGAATGAGGTTCAAATTTTGTCCTTTCACGAGGTTGAACAAGAAAAAGAAAAAACAGCTAGAACCAAAGATTCGTATTATGTTTGTCATATACTCATTTATAAAGAGTTTGGGACTAGTTAACTAAAATGGAAGATGATCAATAGTCTATGTAACATAAGAGCAACTTCCCCACCAATTTTCTTAAGGCTTGTATAAAAGAGAACTGCATAATGTCTAAAATATAGAGATGCCTTCTTTTTGCATAGCCATTTTGTGAAGAGGTACCTAGACAAGGGAAAACACTAGGGTGATAGGGCCCTTCCCCTCGATTCGGCCTAGGTCTCACTAGCTTGTACAACCCAGGTGGGAAACACCACCATATTATGGTCATATAGAGAATCCACAATTATATTGTCTCCTAGCTATGGCACTTGTTTTGCCAATTGAGCTGCTTTGTGGGAGTTAAAAGGTACCTCTACAAGATCTATGAGAAAAAGTGTCTTCATTTTAAGAATATAAAGAAATGATGATTCAGTATATTCTATAAAATTATTAAATAAAAAACATTAATATTTCTAAAGACCAAGTTTTTATCATATTAAAAAAGTTTCAGAAAATATTAAGAAGAATAATGTCTAGTATAACGAGAGAGGACATTTACAAAAATAATAAAGTAATGAGAGCCCCTCATAATGGGTATGGGTACAAGCCCCAAAATATCATAATTGACTGAGTCAAAAATGACTTTTGAAATAGAATTATTATTATAAAAGGTTAAAACACTTTATTATCCAAGATTACAAGATATATAGTTAATTGGAAATTTGCAAGTGTACAAATTATGACAAGTAATAAATTGAATTTTTATGTCCGGATATCGAACCAAGGGAAAGATAAAGAAATTAGAAATTTTAACTAGCTTATAAAGAGATTTTTGATTTGAATAATGTAAAAACAGAAGTGAATTTAAATAATTTGTTTTGAAGGAATGTGAGAGATGGAGAAATGCTTCTAATTCTTTTCTTGTGATCATGTTTGTTGGTCCTGAAAAGCCTAGACAGGGGGGGGGGTGTATAGGCTCTTGAAAAACTCTTTTAACTCTTTTTGGCGCGCAACACTTAATCTGGTTAAAGATAAAATCAATGCGGAAAATAACCAGATAATGGAAGTAATTTGTATTATTATCACAAAATAATTACAAAAAATTATAGCAGATTAAAGCTGAGTACAAGCTTTTGGAACTACTAAAAGAGTATCTCTCTTCTGTTTATAGTAGCACTCTGTTTTACAATGACACACACACTAGCCAAAATCAAATCCTCTAAGCACTTTCACATGTATGCACTTGTGAAAATATACAAAACTTAGTATATATAGGCGTCCCTAGGAAACATTCTTGGAATAGGATTTTCCTACCACCGTGTAGCATTAAAGATCTTCTCGGAAAATACCTCTGCTTTAATTGCTATGGATGTGGTGCTCAAAATATTGGGATTGTAAACATATTAATTTCTTCGTGTGATTCCAATGCATTTAAAGCTTTGTTCACACCTCCATGTGATCTACGTATAAGATGATTTAGATATTCAATGGGTCTTTCTTACATCGAGACACAGTGGGTTGATGACTTTGAATACGGAGCTGATTATTTGGAGCAGTGTCGTCTTAATCCGTTGTAAGGTTCCTTACTCCATGTTAATGAAGCTCGGGTCTTTACTCTGTATCAGTGGTTGCTTATTCCATGTCAATTTGGTACTTGAATCCTTATTCCGTGTCAGTGCTTCCTTAGTCCGTGCGAACGAAAGATTCAAATGGCTTCCTCCGTGTCAGTACTTTCTTACTCCGCTTGAGTAAAGATTTGGATTCCTTACTCCGCTTCTCTTTTTCTTACTCTGTGCGAACAAAAGACTCGGGTCCTTATTCCACACAAGTCTCTCTTACTCCGCGTGAGTTGTAGACTAGAATTTTTATTCCGTATCTTTTTAACTTAGTCCGTTTGAGTGTAAGACCCGAATTCCTTAGTCCATATCTTTAAGTGCTTAGTCCTTGCTAATGATCCTTACTCCGTATATTGTGATAACTTGATTATTACCAAGTTAATTGGCGACACTCATGTTGGTCTGGATCAGGATTATGTATTATGTCCTTGAAAAGGGCATTTGTCACACACGCACTCCAAATAAAATTTAAACTAAGTATAGCTAGTGGCTTAACCTAGATCGTTCTCTACTGGAGGACTTATAAAATTCAATTCAATCTATTTAATTACCTGTTTAATAAAAACTAATGAAAAAGAATAAATATCAAATTGGAGGGATTTTTGATTGAATGAAAACTAATGAAAACTAATTAAAGCAAAGAATTTTAAATAAGAAAATCAATTAATCAAAGATGTAACCGGTTTAACTTCACACCTGAATGTTATTTATCACTATCCCAAAAGATAAATTAGATAAATTATGGCCCCATAATTCAAATGCACCAAGACACCATGAATACAAATAAATTATGAATTTATCTCAACCAGAATAATTACGAATTAATTCTCAAAAGACTGTCAGTTCCCTACGAAACAAATCTTTCCACTCAATTAAAATATTAACGCACAATGAATTGCTAAATCAACACTCAACTGAGATATTAAATTAACAAGTCAAAGAGATAAAGAATTAATTCATAGCACATAAAATATCAAATTAAATATTAAAACATGAATTCAAAACAAGCATTCAAAGTGTTGCGCTAAACCGATTACAAAATATTTACCCCTCCATGGGTTGGAAAATCACAAATCTGTTTGGAAAAATTAAAACAGCAGAATAAAACAGAATTAAGAAAAATAAGTTGCAAAGAATTAAATATCCAGACTTGAACTCGATCTGAATTTCTAACTCCTGCTGCACGATCTCTCTAATTTCTGCTATATCTGCTCCACAAACTACTGCGCAAAGGCTGGGCGTGAATGGCTGTGGCGTCGCTAGGCGATTGGATGCTGGGGGCAGTATCGGCTGGGTCTCTTCCGCTGGACGAGATGGGAGATGGCAGCGCTGCACGGTCGATGGAGGAATAGTGAGAAGATGGATGTTGCGGCGTGAGATTGGAGACTACCCGATATATAGGCGTGAATGGGTCTTCTCTTCTATTTCCTTCCAATTTTTGTACATTACGTGATGCCCACACAAAAGCCTTCTTTCCAATTTTTTTACTCTTCACGTGTAACAATGGCCCATGACATGTCTAATGTGGTCCCATGGATTCTTTCCAAATTCCAATTACTCTCAAATCTCCAACCTACGTCACATACATGCATTTAACCATTGCTTTTTCTTTTCTCCCCTACACACAAAAAGCAATTTGACATTAATTAATTAAAAGGCTCCACAATTTTTTTGATTAATTACACCACCAATTCCGTAAAGCAAGGCACGCCTCTCTCCTTCTCTTTCCATTCAAATGTCAATTTGGAAATAAATTCTTCTCTCATTTAATGCTAACAATTAATTAACACTCATAATTCAATTAACCCAAATATATAGAGAGAAAAATTCTACTAAGATTAAAATTAAAATAATCAATTAAGTCCAGAGAATTAATATTAAAATTGGAATAATCAATTAAACATTAAAAACCACCAAAATTAATATTAAATCTATAAAAATGAATAAAATAGTAAATAATTAAAATTGGGAAAAACTATTATAAAAATACATTAATTCAATAAAATATTCAATTAAAGCCTATAAATTAAATGCAAATTTAATGACAAATTACGTAGTTATCAGTCCTTAACTTTGTACTCACAAGTGAAGATCCAGATTAACGGTTGTCTTCTACAACATGTTAGAATTTACATTAAAAGATCTCAAACCAAATTACATAGGGTTTTATCTGCATCATCCAAATTCTGGGTTCAATCCAACAATCTTCCTCAATATGGAGATGTTAAAACCCTTTGTAATCTGATCTGGTTAATGAGGCAGCAAAACATATACAGAGATAAGGATAAATAAAATATTTCTACTCAAACAACAATAAAAATACATGTTCAGCCTTAGTATAAAGATTTTACATTATGGAACATAAGGCTTACTGTACTTAAAAATCATTGTTGCTGCTTGCTCCTGAAGTTCCATTGCCTGCTCCTTGGTACAATGAATGATATTGCTCTAGTTTGAACCAATCTTCGAATAATATTTTATGAAGCAGTAGACAAAGGCTCCACACCTCTCTCCATCAGGTTGTTGAGGCACAGATCGCTTATCCAGAATCGCAGAATTCAGAATTGCATTGGGAGCCAGAGGAGGTTGACCGACTGCTTCGAAAAATCCACTTTGTTTTACAGCAGCTGAAAGAGTTTGGAGCAAAAGTTCCAACTGACTCTTCCTCTTTTGATATTCCATGACCTGACGGGAATCAAAAAGGACAACCTTCCTTGTTTGGATAGTGAAAGCTGCAAGCATAAGATGAGGAGTGCTGATCCTGTATGGAATAAGAACAGTTGTAAGGTTTTTCCATGGTTTACTATTCTCAGTAGTTCCATCGATGAAGGTTTAAATGTGATCAATTGCAGAAAGATAAGTGTCAAACCAACTCGGTAGGATATCAACTTGATGTCCATCTTTATACAAAGAAGGGAATAACCTCATCTCCCCATTAACTGCCAGAGCAAAGTTGTCCACATCTTCAGTGGTGAACAGTCCTTTCTCAAAGATTAACACACTCAACTCTGTAGTTGAGAAAGGAAACAAAGCTGACAGACATGTTCGCTTGGTAGAGGAGGAAGGAGAGCTTGCATAGGCTTTCATGGCTTCATAGATACTCCCATCTTCATTTGCTGGATCAAGTTCCACATATGATGGGAGAAAGGTGACATCCGGAGCTGGAGTAGAGGAGGAAGGAGCTGCACTAGAGGAGCTGGGATTGACGGAAGGAGTGGCACTGGAAGACTCGGAGAAGCAGTTGCGTTTGGGAATCGAAATGTCCTGAGGAAGGGTAGGTGTAGACCGCTTACTAGGAGCTCGAATCCGAGTAAAAGGACCAGAAACTTCCGCAATGTCAGGAGCAGTGGCAGTGGTTGGAGCAGATGGATCAGATGGCAAATTATCCCCCGTTTTGGTAAATCGGCGAGTAGCACTTGGGGAATGAGCCACGGTGTGAGCCAAATCTTCAAAGGAAGTAGATAAAGCCTGAACAGTGGTGGCTACCAAGTCCATTTTTTGCTCCATGGACATAGAGGAGTTGGAGAGGGAAGATAGGAGATGAGCACCAAGGGCATCGACTTTGGCGTTGATGGCAGAGATCTGGGTGCTTTTGACCTGAGCATGGTGGTCCAGTTGAGCATAGAGCGCAGCTTCAGAGTGAATCGTGCCATAGGAAGCACGCCCAAGTGCAAACTCAGGTGCCTTGGAGTACTCCCCCACATGAAGAGGTGTAGAAGTGCACTGGGTAGAGGAGGTAGCAGGAGGAGAGAAGGGTTAAGCATCAGCAGCAGTAGGGGTAGGTGTATCCAACCCACTCTAACCAGAGAGGTTAACAACTGGAACGGCCGTGGGAGAAGAGGGCCCAACCTCGGCAGGGGAAGAAACCCGTGCGTTGTGGGCCGGTGCAGACGTAGCAGCAGCAGGCTGAACAGCCTAAAGCAGTAGCAGTAATGTTCCACATGATCATAGAGTCCGGGGTGTGAGTGTGTCGAGCATAAAACACCCATAGATCATCGGTAGGGATGGTGGCATTGCAGGCGAGACTGAAACGGAGCCAAAGGTCCGTAAGGACGTCGGCAGAGAGATGGTGGTAGTCTTGAGGCAGTAGGGGCTGGGCCGGAGTCACTTTCGGAGAAGAGACAGGAGCAGCAATAGCAGCTATGGGTTCAGTAGGAGCGGGGATGTCAGTAGGAGATGGGGTTGATGGTGCAGCCGAAGAAGAGACAGGCTGAGATGGCCCCGTCGCATCGGAAGGATTAGCATGAACGCTGTGCTGCGAGCCTTGAGAGATGGAGGGAACGACAACAGACCGGATTTGAGAGGATCGGTGGGCAAAACTGACCTCATGAGCTGAGCTATCAGCGGGGTCACTAACAAAGGTAAGATGGGGAAGACAATAAGTCTGTGGGAAAGGAATAACCAACCGATAATTGAAGTGATCCTGGTGGAGATGCCAGAACACGACGGAAAGAATCCGACCAAAAGACGAATTACGAGGGTTGTATCATCCGAAATAAAAAGGTTCCTCAATCAATTGGAAAGTGTTCGAACACTCCATACATTGCAATAAACAGATCATATAGGATAGAGTCGAGTGCCGACGTATGAGCCAGCAGGCATCGGCTAAGTGTTGTGGCCATACAACGATAACAGCCATGGAAAGACTTAAGCTTGTACTCCCTCACTTTATGGTGGTAGCCCATCGATACTACCATCATTTGTGCATCGGGTCGATAGTGGGTGCCAATAGGAAAGTGAAAAGCATCCGAAGAACTTTGGGGGTGATGACAATGAACTCACCCCGAACAACAAAGATGAAGGAATCGTTGTGGCATGTAAAATTATGGTAGTAAGTGGTGATGTCCTCAATGAGTAGATCCATAGGGTCGGATACGAGTTCGAGTAGGTTGCTAGCAACAAGGAGAGGACGTAGCTCCAAGAACCATGCTAGAGGATCAGAAATACCTTCCCAATCAACTAGGTGGCTGAGAGTTACGACGTAGAGAGTTCGGGATGCCATTGGAATTGAAGAGCAAGAAGGAGAAGGGAGCGAGGGCTTGAGAGATTGGGAGAGCGATGAAGAATTTGGGATTTTAAATTGCAAAGTCGCTCGGTGCGTGAACACTCAGGATATATATGACGGCTCTATGGATGCCAGCGAGTTTACGGTTTAAGCGAGATAAATAGTGATCTGCCTGACAACCAATATCATTAGACTTGATGGATTAGTGCTGTTGGATAGAAAGATGATGTGGAGGCAGTAATAATCATGTAGTTATGACAGCTATATGCCAACTTTGGAATGTTGAAAAGACTAATTGCTTGGCTCAAGATGTGCATTTAATGAACCATCATTATTTCTCCTCAAAAATACGTGATGTAAGATAATACTTGGATTACCGCAATTTGAGAATTCCAAGAGTCAGGAGGAAGTAAACAGACTATCATCTGAGGTAAAGATAATCTATATGAAGAATGATCCGGATGAATGATAGACTTGTTCCGTAGTAACAGGTGCTGATGAAGAGAGAAGAAGATTCTTTTGCTGTCTTGAAGTCGATAAGATCGGAAGTACTATAACACCTCAAATCTGAGACATCAAACAAGATATATTATTTAAGTGTAAAGAGAATCTGAAATTGTAGCTTCATAAAAGTATACTAAAGAGAGCAAAAGTCTCAATAGGTTGAATTAGTACGGATACCAGATAAATAATATAAGAAAACTCAACATAATCCAAACTAAAGAAAAACAAAACTTATGCATAAGAGATGATAGTGATAGATACATACATACAAAGTAATGATCAATTTACTAAAATTAATGCATATGACAGATAATAAACACATAAGTTCAATTGGTCAAAATAGCGAATCTTTCATACTAAGAGAGATAGCAAAGATGAATTAAAGCTATATAAATTTATCTAACTTAAGATCCATGAGTGAGGGTGAATAAGAAGGCACATGATGAATGATTAATCAATTGATAGTCATGCCTAAGATACAAGGTTAAAGAAGAAATCATTCCAGTCATTCCGCAATTTCGATTCAACAGTGCAAGTCTAATCAGACCCGAGAGTGAGAGCGTGTAGGGCAGAGCATCCGAGACATATTAGGGGGGTATTACTTAGATAATAGGTGAAGTATTTTTTCCCCTATAGATCATGTGATCCTCTCGATAGGACCTTCCCCTCAGATAAGCAGCCAAGAAAGAGGTCATGAGGCATATTAAAAGGGTATTACTTAGTTAATAAATGAAGCATTTGCTCCCCCTAAGATCATGCGATCCTCTCGATTGACTTTTCCTGTAAGAAGATATTAGATTGTGAGAAAGCGTTATCTATCCTTGAAGAAGTTCCACTCATGGTATTGATCAGATGGCAACTATGAGGTTATCCAACAGTCATTCCGAGCAAACCCATTTCACATCTTCAATAATGCATGATAGACATCTCATTCAATATAGAAATCATAAGACATGTGGTGAGAAATGGAAATGGAATCATGACATCAAAAGAAGATTTGATTTATATATCATTAATTATATGGCTTTACCTTTTTCAATCCGGATTAGTAAGCATCCTCCGAACATGAATTATGGGAATATTATCACAAACATGATATATGACATTAAAGTAAATATGATCAGCATGAAGTACAGTATGTGTCTTTCACTAGTCAAGGAGTGCAATGCATGTTCTGAAAGATTAACTGGTGAATAAAGAAAATTAGAAACTATATAGAAAGATCAAGTATACCATGCTTAAGGAGTAGTTCAGAAAATCTTGCATCTGGTAGGGGTTTTGTGAGTATGTCTGCAAGTTGATCATCCGTAGCAATATGTTTGAGAGATATGTGCTTTTTAAGAACATGGTCACGGATGAAGTGATACCTGACCTTGATGTGCTTGGTCTTCGGGTGTATGACTGGATTGTTGCTGATCGTAATGGCACTGTTATTGTCACAATAGAGTGGAACAGATGTCATGTTGAATCCATAGTCAGTAAGTTGACTTTGTATCGATAAGAGTTGCGCACAACAACTCCCTACAACTATATATTCTGCCTTAGCAGTAGAGGTTGATACGAAATTCTGCTTCTTATTGAACCATGACATAAGTCTGTTTCTAAAAAACTGGCACGTACCATTGGTGTTTTTCCTGTCTATGTGACACCCGGAAAAATCAGTATCTAAATATCCGGATAAAGAAAAATTAAAATCCTTGGGATACCATAGTCCCAAGTTCATTGTTCCTTTGAGGTGTTGCAATATTTGTTTAATATGAAGCATGTGTGACTCTTTAGGACCCACCTGATATCTTGCCCATATCCAGATTAAAGTTATGGACTAAGGAATCCACGTCTTAACTCAAATGGACCCTAAAGAGAGAACTACATCTCGCACGGAGTAAGAGAGAACTTTGCAGGATAAAAAACTAAGTCTTCCACTCATGCGGACTAAGGGCAAGAAGACACAGACTAAGAAATCAAAGTCTTTCATTCAAGCGGAGTAATGAAGAACTTGTGCGGAATAAGGACCCAAGTCCTTTGTTCGTATTGTCATGCCCGAACTCCGGGAGGTCCAGAACCGGTTACATGACTACCCCATACCTGCACCCGTGGGCAAGGGGTTGGTGTCTAGCACTAAAAAAAAAAAGAAGGCCCACAACGAGTGCTGCCCGAGTGCACCTGTATAGTCATACAAGGGTATCCTGTACACCCGAAATCATGCAACTAACCGAAAACATCATCACATCATATCATATAATATCATTAGATATAGTACAACCTCCACGGACCCATGTTCGGGAAGCAACACAGTCATAATACAAAATCAGTAGGATGGACATAGTCCCATACATCAAAATGGTCTGGTCTGCTCGATCTGGTCGACGACATACCCCAAAGCTACCTCCAGCCCGAACCTGAAAATCAAGACAATAACGTAGGGTGAGCACAAGGGCTCAGTAGGTGACCTACAACGCACTACCCGTGTATACATGTGTCAGTGAATGTCTAAGCACACAAAATACATGCAGTGTTCTATATCATACCAATGAAAACATAAACACACACACAACATCATCCACAGAACATAGACATGCGAGGTTCACACAGACTTACACAAATAAGTCACACAGACTTTATAACACAAAGAAGTCACACAAACTTTATAACACAGCTGATCAGCACAGGGCAAGCCTCTTATAGCCTGCCCACCACAGTGGGACCATAATATATACGCAGCCACCCGCGGGACCTTTCGCTATCAACCAGCCATATAGGGGACCTTGGCTCATAGCCAGCCCTATATGGGACCTCGGTTGGCTAGCCAATCCAATCAACCCAACCTAATACACAATATTTTATGCCAAGCAAACAACAACATTCATACCTCTAAAAAGGCATAAGAATTACTCAATAGACTAGCCTCAAAGGCTCTCAAAACACCTTAGCCTCGAAGCTCGAAGCCCAGTATCGAAGACTCAAAGCCCAGCCTCGAAGACTCGTAGGACTCCCTCGAAGATCTGTAGGATTCTGCCTCGAAGATCTGTAGGACTCTGCCTCGAAAATCTCTGGAAACATGGCTTCGAAGATCTGCCTCGAAGATTCGTATGATTCTGCCTCAAAGATCTGCCTCACAGACTCGCAGTCGTAGCCTCGAAGATTTCTGGAACATAGACTCATAGCTCTTTGCCTCGAAGATTTGCCTCGCAGACTCGCAGTTGCAGCCTCAAAGATCCGTAGGACTTTGCCTCGAAGATCTGCAGCTCGGAGTTGCTGACCTTCGACCTTCGACTCTGCGACCTTTTGGCTCCTAAACACACCCACACACCAAGTAGCACTATTCATCGTTGTTCTAGCTTGTTCTTTGTCTAAAATCGACCCAGCGACTCCCAAACACCCTCAAACCCAATTCGTATTTAATAAACTACAATTTATATACCACATAATGCGTCCTAAGCGCCTCTAAATCGCATAACAGTCATAGATACACACATATACATATATAAACAGATATAAATTCCAATCTAGATATAGATACAGGTTCCCCATGATTGACTTCTCAACCCCCATGAAATACACACGTATAAATCCCCCAAATTCCAGATACATAATCACAATACTATATATCATATCATACTCACACTTTACATGCTTAAATTACCACATCCAATTCCAGAATTGGATTTCCGCAAAACCTAGGGTTCATGCTAACTCTCACGATTTATACCCAAATCACACAGGCCCAAGAACATAAACAAAACAGAAGGTTAGGAATACCTACCAGGTAAAGATTCACAAAGGAATCAACCCAGAAGCCAAGCTCCAAGCTCCAATCCAAGCTTCCATGCTCCACTCTCTCTCTCTCTTTACGCTCTCGCCAAACTCTAAATTGGACCCAACTACAGCCTAAATGATTGTATCGTCGGGCACAATACTGAATAACGATTATCTCACAAATCATCCTGAACACAGGTTTATACACCTACGAAGTAAGGAAAATTAAAGCGGAGTAAGGATGTGCTAATACGGAGTAAGCCATCCGGACCTTTTACTCAAGCGGAGTAAGGAACTCAAGGAGAGTAAGGAAGTGTTGATACGGAGTAAGCCGACCGAACCTTTCGTTCATACGGAGTAAGGAAATGCTAACACGGAATAAGGATTCCAGTATCAATTTGACACGGAGTAAGGATCTGAGCTTCATTGATACGGAGTAAGGAACCTTACAATGGATTAGGAAGACGCTGCTTCACTTTATCAGCTTCACATTCATGTCATTAGCTCGCTGTGTCCCAATGTAAAAAAGAACCATTGAAGATCTAAGTCATCTTACACGTGGATCACACGGAGATGTGGATAAAGCCTTAAATGCAGTTGGGATCACACGAAAAAATTTAATATGTTCATAGTCCCAAGATTTTGAGCACTACATCCGCAGCAATTAAAGCAGAGACATTTTCCGAGAAGAACTTCAATGCTACACGGTGCTCGGAAAATCCTATTCCAATAATGTTTCCTAGGGATGTCTATATATATTAAGCCTTTTATATTTTCACAGGTGCATGCGTATATGTACAAGAGCTCTTAGAGATTAATTTGGCTAGTGTGTTATTGTAAAACATAGTGCTAGAGAGTTACAGTAGATCAAAAAGCTTATCATCAGCTTTAATTTGCTATTATTTTGTTGTAATTATCTTTTGATAATAAAACAGAATACTTCCACTTTCTGGTTATCTCCCGCACTAATTTTATCTTTTAACCAGAATAAGTGTTGCACTAGAGAAGAAGAAGAGTTTTCGATAAGAGCCTATTCACCTCCCCCCCCCCCCCCCTCTAGGCTCCCAGGGACCAATAACCAACAAATACAAATCTTTATAGAGATAAAATATCAATAGTGTTTTTGCGCATATCTGCTCGTGCTTGTGCTCATGCAAGAGAGAAGAATAATATTGTTTTTGCTTTAATGTTCTTATAATTTGTTCTTTGAAGCTTTGCTAACGTTTGCCGATTTTTGTAAATAAACAAAACACAATTTTGTAATATAGATTCTTATATAATAAAAATATTTTATATGTGCATCATTATATGTCTTTCACAAATTATAATTATTGCAAACAAAGTATACGCTTTAGAGCAAAGATTGTGATGAAATTTGGAGTATGATCTATTCACCCCTTTCTTCCCTTTTTTCTATATCATCCACAGGGATAGAGTTAGGATATTTGAGATATAGGGGGGCAATATATCATCATGAGGTTTTAATAAATCAAAGATGCTGACCAAAGTCACCAAACTGACAGAGGAGGGCTGGAAGTGGATGCGCTGCACTATCGTTGAGGAATAGAGAGGAGGGTAGAGGGCTGGTCCAGCAAGAGGCACTACTGCTATCGCACACATAGGCTGAGCCCGGCTAGAGGATGATGTTGACGTCTCTTGTTAATATCATGAGGATAGACAGTTGGCTAGTTAGGGGCCTGACTACCATGGGGAGGGAGGATGCAAGATGAATGATGTCACTATATCTTCCATTTGCCGAGTTGCGTCTCTGCTGCTTGGGGGAGGGAGGACGTCGATGCTGCTTGCATCTCTGTGTGAGGGTTGCAAAATTGGTGAATTAGGAAGATAAGGCTATGTGGAACTATGAATGGATGAGACAGGTGTAGAGGGGGGCAGCTAACTTAAAAAAGCAACTATTACAAAAAAAACCTATATTATATTTGGTAATAACATTAACAGAAGGGTAGGCCATGGTCCCCTTTTGTCCTAACATGCCTCCGTCTCTGATAATCCACAAAAGCTAGTGATTGGAAACCCCACTAAAGGAGTGAAGACAAGATCTAGCACAATGAGTGAAAACTTATATGAGTGTTTTATCTCAGAAGTTGAATCAAAAGTTGTGGATGAAGCTTTTCATGACCTCGGTCAGATAGAAGCCATGCAAGAGGAGTTAAATCAATTTAAAAGAAACGAAGTGTAGACACTTGTCAATAGACCTAAATCACAAGTTATTTGAGTCAAATGGGTATTGAAGAATAAATTAGATATTGATGTAATTGTTGTTATGAGACCCGTAAATTTTAGTCAGTTTCAATAATAATAATAATAATAATAATAATAATAATAAATGTTAATATTTTAATCATGTTTCATTCCAAATCCGATTGATTTTTATAGAGTTATGATTTGTTGTAATTATTGTCAACAGTTGAAGATTGTGGAAACAACAACAAAGTTGAGTTCTAGTGTGTATGGCTATCCTCATAGAGTGATCTTATTTAAGTGAGCTTATAAAAGGGGTTTACTTTAGCACAAGTGCCTCCATTTTCTTTATAAGAGTTGTCTTACGAGCAAGCATTTCAAATGATTAAGAAGAATCGCCAAATGAGTTAGTGAAATCGTCTTATTATCGAAATGACACGTTAGATAATCATGATCCAGATGAATTATCAAACAATTATTGAAGCTTGCGATTTGAATCGATTGACAAATAGTTAAGTTGAGTCATTAAATGATTAGAAACACTTGTCATGATTAAAGGGGCGAGCAATTAGCTTGGCTCATCTAACAATCGTGCTTACTCATGAGTGAGTGGTTTAATACACATGCAGGAGGTACACTAAAAAGATGAGTGATGTGTAAGTTGGTGTCTCACTTGTAAGTTGTTAGCACACTTATCGAGTGATCTATCTATATGTAAAGTGCTAGTCTAACGAGTGGCTATGCTAATGATGTCATTTATTTGATGGAGAAGTCAAAGATGCAATTATAATTTGTGTTTATTTTGATGTAGTGTTATCCTAAAGGTTCTTTACATGATCTAATGGTTTACAAAAACTGCATCTAATGCTAAACCCTTTCCATAAGTAATCCTAAATACGTTATCTTATATTACAACGAGGGGGATTTGTCCTATGGACTTCAATTTGTTGAGTTATTTTGGTTCACTTGATATTTGTGGGAGAGGAGTTCACGTAAGAAAAAGAGAGAGAGATTAAAGTAATTTTCAATTGTTCTCAATACAATAACAATATTATAGTTTCTTCAAACAGAGTTAATGAGTTCGTTGCCGTAGATCATGAACAAGTTAAAGTAGGCAACTACAAACACGTAAAGACTAGTCAAGTTAGAAGAGAATTATCACACTGAGTGAGTTTTTAGTATCTATTCAAGTTTTTGTAAGTTGTAATTAAAATAAAAAGAGAGTTGATCCATTGTAATAGAGGTGGTATTCTTGTGTGTTTTATTCTGAGAAGTAGTAGAGTGGATTCGGTGTAGGTAACATCTTACTACTATAAATACCCGTATCTGGGTTAGCTTGTGAGATAATCTCCAAATAATATTGAAAATATCTAGATGGGAATGCGGTCGTTGATACAAATGTTTTGATTGTAATTGAGCTCAATTTTAACTCATATAGAAATAATGAAGAAGATAACATTGGAAACATGTTACCCTATTTAAGATGTTGCAAACTTAATAGGACTATATGTGTTTTGTCCATGAATATCATGTTACTTTTGTGTACTTATTTAAGTGATCTGAAGTTTTGTCACAAACTTTAGAAATCTCTCTCATCTTTTATAAAAGTTTGATAATTTTTTGCATCAATTAAAGAGGCATTCCAAAGCAGAATCAAAGATCTTAATGAAATATTTAAGAATCTTCACCTTGTGTAACACCAAAGAAGCCCTAGCTTTGTGTTTGTAGTGTTTAATTATTCTATTTATTCGTTGATTATGTTGTAGATAGTGTTATAGGATTGAGAGTTCTTGTTCTATTGATTCAACACATATTAATTTAGTTGTGAGTGTAGAAAACGACTAAGTTTTTAGTGAAATTATAAAATTGAATAGTTTGTCATTAACTAGCAAAATGGCCTAGTAGAACCTTTCAATCGTTGTGAAAGAGTGTGAAGTTGAGAAAATATTCCTCGAACTACCACAAATTTGTGTGTACAATTACTTGTTTTAATTTTCATGTTTTACACTATATTTTAAATTTTAGGTGTGAGTTATTCACCCCTTCTAGCCCACCTTGTGTCACGGGGCTAGAATTCCTATGTTTCTCAACCCGTTAAGCCTTTCATGATGTACCTAAATCTTGAAGGTGGCATATCTCTTTGATTTAACCTAACTTGGCTATCTATATAGAGAAGAATATTAGGGATTTGTATAGATATGTTCCTAACAATTTAGAAACTTATATTTGAAAAACATATTTAGACATCAATTCTAAATTTATGTTGATCCTTTATAACTTGTTTTTGTCTATACAATTCTGACCAAAGCACACAAGTATATATTTATAGCATCAATGATAAGATTTGTGATTTGTCAATTTTATTTATGTATGTTTTAAATAAATCTTTCCTGTAAAAGTTTGGCAATAAACATTTTTGAAATTGCTTGATCATTATTGTTAATAAACATTTCAACATGTTTTAAAATTCTTGTATTTTTCACATTAATGTTAATTTAATGCAAGGAATTTAAATTAGAGAACTTGAGTTATCATTCCAAGATTAGATCTAATTATTTAATAGTATTATATTTATGATAAATGTATTTTTGAGCCTGACCTTAGAAACATATGATTTTAATTGAGATTTTATCATGAGAATAATATCATTGTGATAAATTCTTTTAATGAAATTATAAAGTTTTAAGCAAAAAAATATTAATTAACATGACAAAAGAGATTTCTCTACCAGTTATATCGTATTTTATACATAGTTAGCTGGGCCATAATTAGTTGATAGAAGCAATATTGTTCATTGGTTTTCATCTTTGAGCCTTAATAAGGCCTATTAGGTCTTCCCATTCTATTATAGTATTTGAAAACTAAAAAGGAAACGATCGCATCATTCTCAAACATATCCTCCACTAATCCCTATTGTTGTGTCTAACCTAGACATGTTAAACGGGTTGCACAGGCTAGCCCGTAATATGAGGTAGGCCAGGCTAAAAATTTTGAGCCCGTTTAAACATGGGCCTATACGGCTTGGAGCTTATGGGCCATGGTTTAAACAAACTTGGCCTACACGGATAAGAGCTAGCCTACATTCCATAACCTTATTCAGGCCTAAAGACCCGCATTTGCATAGTGCTGAGAGATAGCCATTCTAGGCGACTGAAAACAACTAGATGATATTGTGTTCGTCGATGTATGCATTTTGACAGTATTTGAGCCCGATTCCGGGTCGAGGCGTTGAAAGGCTCATTGGTTGACTTTTTTTTGGGGGGGGGGGGGGGGGTTATTAGTTGACCATGAATTTAACCAGCCAGTTAAGTTGGAAAATATCTAGATAGTGATGTATTCGTCATTTACAAGTGTTTTGACTGTATTTGAGTTCAATTTAGAGTTCGTGACCCTGGAAGATCAATTATTATTTTGGAGGTTGATTAATTAATAATTAATTAAATATAAAGGCAGTAAATGTAAATAGGAAGTGAAGAAAGAGGGCTTTCACGTTCGTGCGTTTGTGAGAGAGAGAGTGAGTGAGAGAGAGAGAGAGAGAGAGAGAGAGAGAGAGAGAGCGCTTGGAAGATTGAAGCCTTAACGATTTGGAGCGATTAGAGTTCGTGGATCTCAAAGAATAATTTTAGTTAGGTGTTCTTAGCACTCTATCCTTGATTATCTCTTTGGTTATCCCTGATTTGAGCTTGATTTCATGAGGTTAGTATGAACCCTAGGAAATTAAGGAAAACCAAAATTTGAGCATGAAACCTTGAATATTTAGGTGGTTTGGTAGCCTAATGTGGCTAGAGGATATTAGAAACCCATGACAGGCATGAATTGATGCTTAGAAATGATGATTTAACTGATACAATTAAGTTTTGAAATGAAACCAAGATGAATGCAGTTGACGGATCGCGTTTGGAGAACTGCTCAACACTGCTCAAGGCTCGAGTTGACGGATCGCGCTTGGAGAACTACTCAACACTGCTCAAGGCTCGAGGCTCGAGCCAACTTTGAGCAGAGCGTCGAGCGGGGTGCTTCAAGCAAGGAGCTTCGGGCATATTAAAGCATTGAGCAAGCTCGAGCTGAGCCTCAAATGGGGTGGCTCGAGCAGTGTGCCTTGAGCAGAGGGTTTGTGTGCTACTCGAGTTTAGTAATATTGATCGTCGAGCAACAAGCGTTGAGTGTTGAGCATCAAGCATCGAGCATGGGGCTCAAGTAGTTGATCAGTGTAGTTCTAATGTAGTTGTTTGTGGTCCAAAAGCTTTATAACTCATGTTTCGGGGTATACACTTTTTTAAAGGTACTAGATCTTGATGTTTTCTCGGCATAATATGTTAGAGGATGTGAATATGATTCAATAACTAGCTCCTTATAATTTTCAGAGGCTTGGAGGGTGGCTATTTTGCTGGTATTCAGTGGTTGAACTAGTATTTTTAGTTGTTGAGCTTGTGTTAACAGGTGGTTGTGGCCCCCTAGATTGAGGTACCCTTGAGTGGGTGTAACCCTTGTTTGGTGTAGCAGGCTGAGGCCTGAGATGAGCTCTTGGTGAGCTGGTATTGTACCCTATCTGGTGAGGCAGCTATTCAACTATTGTGAGACAGGTTGAGGCCTGGGTTGAGCTATTGAACTCATGGTACTAGGACTAAGTGCCCTGAGTAGAGGATCTTCATGGGGATCATGGACAAGATGACTCCTGTTGTGGATAGGTTGGGTCATGATATTTGTTTGCAGCCTGAGTCCTGATGATTGTGTACACTATACAATTCACGAGTACATTAAACATGGAGTATAGACTTATCTGCTTTTCATAGTAAGATGGTGTGGAGTTATGGGGTCGCCTACTGAGCTTGTAGCTCACCCCTACTTTGTTGTTTATCTTTTCAATTGCGATCCGAGACTAGTGAAGGACTTTCTTCTCAGAAGACATGCCCACTACTCTGATGTATGATATAGTACTGTATTTTGTATTGATTATGTGTGGTATCTCAGACTTGGGTCTGTGAATAGTTGTATTTGCACACTATTTGTGATGTGATGTATGTATAATAGTTTAACATATTATATATATGATGATATATGAGAAAGTACAAAATTACCTTTGATATATGACTGTATAGATTAGCATGATTGAGACAACACCTGCGGTATAGTTTTTATTGTTACTTGTCACCAACCTCTTGATCTTCGGGTGCGAACAAAGAGAAATTCACACCTACCCAGCCGGCGAGCCCACCCCTTCAGCAGGCCAGCTCAAAAATCTTCCAAATTTCGATCCAAATTTGTAACGACATTACATAATTTGCATTATTAAAAATTCTAACCTACCAAGTACCAAAAACCTAATCCCTTACGCCTTACGCTGAAACGTCGGTAACACTACGGCACTGCGTAGGACTGGAAACTAGTTCATGCTCATGTCGATGTCGTTCAAGCTTATTGGTGTCATTCACACTCGCCGATGCTGTTCCCGCTCACTCGCCGAACCCCGAACGGAACCACAGAATGCTCGCCTTTGCCTCTGTCTCTGGATCTTGAACTGTAGAACGCTTGTTATCCGTCCTCTTGCCATCTATCCACTTGGTAGTCGTCCAATCTCTCCAAGTCTGTCACACAGTCAAGGTGAGTACCTTGTTCTTCTTCTCCTTTCCGTAAGATTATAATCGTGATAGCTGCTAGATATCCATTATTTGCAAGCCTGCCCCACATGCAGGCTAGGCCGAGCTAGAAAATTTTAGCCCGTTCAAAAGTGAGCTTAAATAGACCAAGCCTATTTAGGCTTTGGCCAATATGAGCTAGGCTTGGCTCGACCATTTAACACTCCTAGTCTAGCTAATGTCTATAAAAGCTGGCAACAAGGTTATTGCCAAGTGATGATGTCTTTTTTCTTGATTTGGTTTAGATCTATTAGATCGGACCGAGAGATATAAAGCATAGGATAGCACAGTCATTAACACAACTATGTGTTAATGTCATCATATTATGAAGAGTTAAATAGCATTCGCCAAATCAAGTATCACAAGAAAACCATCAGTGCTTGGCCAACAAGTCTAGAGCTCATGAAGTAACAAGACAATGCCAATAATAGAAAAGTGTAGACGTATTTTTCTTGCATCTATACTAAGCTTTAAGGGAGTAGTAAGTTTCCTTGTCAACTCTTGTCTTCTAAAAAATGTAATTTTCAATCCCACTTTAAATTTTTGCTACTTCATTTTCATGATCTATATTATAATTTTTATGACTGGAAGTATTTAAAATCATTTCAACATACTGCACCAAAGCACATCCCAATCCCAAACCACATCTTCCTCCATCCATTGAATAGTCTCCTCAATCAATCATTGAGACTCGCTCGAGAGGTGTTTGATCTCTTAGGTTTTAATTTCTTTATTTGTTAGTTGCTGATCTAATCTCATTTCAATTTGATATTGTTTTATGGATAACGCAAGAGGTTTCCCATCATCTATATGTTTGGGGAAAGAAAACAGCAGAACACAAACAACAAAAACATGTTTTTAATTTTTTATATTTAAATACCACTTCTTTTCAAAAATAAAAAATAAAAACACTTTTAAAACAATGGTCTATGGTAATACTTTATATAAATTACACCTTTATGTAATTTGGTCGGCTTTACCTTCTTGACCAAGCCTCCAAATCATCTTCATTTTCTGTTATTTGATCGTGTTTTATATACTTTATCAAAACATTGAGCCGAGGCTCAATTGTTGAGAATAAGCTCTGAGTTTTGCTCTCTGTTCTGTGTTAAGATGTGTAGCATGCAAAGATAAAGCAGGCGCTCTTGTTTAATATAAATGCATATAGCAATTGCTCTCGTCTGTTTCTAGCCTCTATTTTGTTTGTTTTTCTTAATTCTTCGTTAGAAGCTCCTCCCTCTCTGTGACTCTGCGGCCCTGGGTGTTCCGGTTACTGCCAGAAGCTCCATTTTCTGCATTTTTTTTGGTTGCCCCATCTTCCTTTGCAGCAGCAAATTTTACAATGACACACATGAAAACGAGTAATAAAATAATTAGTGTCCTTTACAGAGTTCTCATATTGTCAAATCAATTAACCCCGTCTTCCCTGCGTTATTAGTTGTTTTCGTGTGTATACTTTCCAGTGTGCTCGTCTAACGCTTAAAGTAGGGAATTTTTTAAGCAAACATTTTGCCCCATATCTATTCATCATTTCCATTTAGATTTTTCCACTTGAAAAATGCGCACAAGTAAAAGGGCGTCAAATGTTCACTCCATTTCAGAGCAGAATTGAAAATTTGCCAGTTTTATAGGGAGAATGGAGAAACTCCCATGTACTCACTGTCTCATGGTCACAGATCGTGTTTTGGTTCCAAGCAATTTCAATCTCCTAGTATTCATTAAATGCTTTATACCTCTGAGATGGGTTTGCCAAGAAAAGTGAAAACAAAATTTCAATGGAAAAGCATAAAAAATTCTGGACTGCCTACAAAAATCTAGACTGCATAAGAAAATATGGACTGCATACAATAAATCTGGACTGTATATTTTAGTATTGCACAACAGCGAAACTCTTGTGTACTTCAATGCAATTTCATTGCCTAGCAGCAGCTGCCTGCCCTGCAAACTACTGCATTTTATAGATCACGTATTGGATCTAAGCACCTACCCACGTGAAATGTTTGATTACATAATAACCATTCTACCAAATGCAATGGAAAGGATTGTCAATTATCATATGAATAATGAAACAGAATATAGCTTACTACTTCAACAACATAAACTGTTGCACCACAGCTCAAAAGCAGTTGCCAGCTCCAACATTGACAAAGGGGCCTGGTCATTGACAGTTCATGAAATATCAACACAAACTTTTAACCACACAATTCGTGCTATTTCAGCCTATATATCACGGGTCATGATACTTGAAAGTGTAAATAAACTGATATGTTTAACACCACTCAATCTGCATTTGAAGAAACTGTTCCATTGTAAAGGATCTAGTAACAAATCACCGGTTTTTTTTTAGCAGTAAAACTTATTGAGTCTGTATGTTCTGATATAGTCATATGTTTCGCTTTGTCAAGTTCATCCTGTGCACTGCACCTGAGATCAGAACATTTGTTGGACATCCATTATGTCTTGCACTAAAAACATAATGAAGAAAAAATCTGTTAGATATCTGCATAAAAATTCTATTATATAGCATATAGCAAAATTACATAAAAATTTTATTACATAGCATGTAACAAAACTGTATAGAAATATATGTTACATAAAAAATTAAAAATCACATCCCCATCAAACTTTCAACAATAACATCTATCAGAGCATCCATTTCAAGTAATTTTGTCACACTTTGTAGTAAGAGGTTCAACATTCTCATTATCTTCATCTCTTTCATAATTATCAATGATTTTGGTGAAATGACTATCATGCTTGGTAAGCCTTCTTATCTAGTTGTGCAAAGTCATAGTTATAATAACTATTTTAATTTGTTTTTCAAATGAATAAGAAAGCATGGCTCTTAAAATCTTCTATTTTTTCTTATATACTCCAAAAATAAGTTCAATAACACTTCTAAGAGAAGAGTATGCATAATTAAACACTTCTTTATATCTTCTAGGTTAACCACTTTGGTAAAACACTTAAGATGATACCATTTATTTTTATAAGGTCGTAGGAAACCTTTAATTTGCAGGTATCTTGCATTCACTAAAAAATATTTTCTAAATAAAAAAATTATAAATTATTAATCAACATCATTAAAACATCAAAATGTGGAAAAATTCAAAAATCATTAAAGAAGACATTCTAACCTTCTGGTGGTTTAGAAAAAATTTACACTTGGATGATTGGATCACGCAAAGTAAATAAGAAAATTTGGTCATCATGAGAGTTGCCTTCCCAACCAGCCAATGCATATATAAATTGGATATCAAAATTGCACCCAACCATTATATTTTGTGTTAGTGTTTCTTTTCCTACCAATAAATGGTACTTAGTGCTCAGGAGCTATACGAGCCAGAACGCACACACTATCTATTGCATAATGCATTTCTACATTATTTTGACAAGTTATTAAAATATAAATAAAGTAAAAAAATCAAGAAACAAAATAATAATTAATTTTACCTTGAAGTGAGGCATATATCTAGGGTCATTTGATATTTGAATAGGAGTATCCTTGAATTTTGGATCTTACGGCTTCAAAACATTAACACTTAGCAGACATATAACATCTAAAACCTTACTAAAATATGTACACACAATCCAAGTAGAGTGTTGAAAATGTTCTTGTGCTTATTTATACCCAACACCATGTCCTAGGATGTGCAAAAACATCCCCAAGATTTTAGCAATATTTGTTTTTCTTGATCCATATAACCCATAGTTGGTTTGCAAGTCATCGCATAAATTGTAAAAATAATTTTTTTCCATCTTAAGGACCCTACAACATCTATCATCATTTCCATTAAGTACTTTTTTCAACTACTGATTTCCAATTTGTGAAGAATTCATGCAAAAATTTTTTATAAATAAATGTATTATAATAGTGTTATATAAGTTCAATTGCCTCACATACAACTGTTGAACAACTTTTTCACAGCTTCACTGATTTAGTTCAGCTTTTGTCGTTTAAGTTGTCCTTCTAAATATTATTTTGATTCCCTTAATGTAACTACTCAGTATAGCAGCACGAAAGGGGTCGAACCCACATGGATTAACCAAGCTTTTCCAGTTTTTAATCAAATCACCTATTTACTCTAGTCCTAGAAAATGTTTTAGCTTACTGTTTTGTATTTTTCTCAAATTATAAACTCTTGTCCCTTCAATTACTAAGCAGAATTGTTTTGGATTTAAATTTCAGAATTAAGACATCTAAGGTCACAACTTCGCTATCCCTGCACTGTTTCTACTGATTCGAGTGCTCTTAGGTTTGTTCTAAGCTACGCATGCTATTTATCAACCAAGGTTTGGCAAATGATCATTGTACTTTTAAGCGCTTATTGCATGAATGGTCATCATTACAGCAGCTTCACATCTAATAAATCACACACATGCAAGGATAATGGTCACACCAAGCATATGCATGTCAAGAATTATGAGTTCTGTCCCTGACTAGGACTAAGGAATCCAAAAGTGCACAATCCAGATTATAAAATAATGATAAGATCCTTAAAACATGCAAGTTTCACATAGATAAACCCAGAATTCACCCATCATTAATATTACAGCATAGGGGGCTACATTGCTCCCCTAAAAAATAGGAACTACTCACTTATATTGGAGATTACACCAGAATCCATAAAATACAGCATTTAGACCTAGGTACAGGAGAGAAAGTGTGTTCTCAGGTGGCTTCCTTCCTTAAGGTGCGAGATAACTCCCAAATCCTAGCTCTGGTCTTCAATTCCAGCAGCAATCCACACCTCCAGGTCTGCTAGGGTTTCCAGCTGTTAGCCCTTTTCTCAGATGTTGAGTTCTATGGATAGTGGATGTGTTTTTCCCTTTATATAGGGCTGCAAGTCCAGCTAAAGATGTGCCCTAGCCCACAGCTGATAGCCCATTAGCAAAACTACGTAGTTTTGCTTAATGACCCAAAATTCATCTTGAAGTTACAATAATGCTCAAACCAAGCAGATTTAAACCAAGGTTCTTCAGAGAAAAGTCTTTAAAATATTAAACCAAAGTGAACTATGCAAAAATACAGGTGCACGTCATATTGCACGTCATATCCTCATATGACGTGCAGCTCCAAATGAGCTGAAATTTCTCCCCAAGCTTCCTTTCGTCGTGTAGAAGGCAGGCCTATAATTATCTCCTTGCACGTGACAATAATCCATGTGATGTGTACTCATGTTTTGCCTCCTCAGGCTGCCCTCTTTTGCCACAAGTGCCTTCTTTGGTAAATGAAGTGATTTGGCTGATGTTCATGAGATGAAATTGCCTAAAAACCTGTCAAAACAGCTCAAAAACACATATATAAGCCAAACAATGTCTTCCTAAGGTGTTAGAGCAAATATCAGAGAAATATGGATAAATTAAGCTCTAGTTATGCTCTTTAATATCCTAAATATACACTAGAATAACGACATAAATGCACGTTACCAACAACTTGTAGTTTGGCCTTCGTGAGCTTATCTATCATTTCCACCTTTAGAATTTAAACCTGTCCAATATTGTTTTAAAATAAAACTTTTAATGAACCTGTTGGTCCCTTGGAGCCTAGAAGGGGGTGAATAGGCTCTTATCAAAACTCTTTTATTTCTCTTTGGCACAACACTTATCTAGTTAAGAGATAGAATCAATGCGGAAGATAACCAGATAGTGGAAGTATTTTGTTTTATTATCAAAATGATAAATACAACAAAATTGAAGCAGACTAAAGCTTGAAAGCTTTTAGACCTACTTAACAACTCTTTGACACTCTGATTACAAGTACACACACGCTAGCCTCTATAATCTCTATGAGCTTTTAGTGCATACACAAAACTATATTTTTCACTTCAGCCCACTCCCTATAAATATACAAGTGTTGCTATTTATAGTGACATCCACAAGAGACAACCTTGGAACTTGTTGTTCCGGATATTGTGCACATTTACTTTCTCTCGGAAATCTCTCTGCCTCAATTACTGCGGATGTGGTCTTCAAGATTTTGGGTTTATAACGCTTAAGATTCTTTGTAAGTTCCCAAGTGTAGTTAAAGCTGTGTCCACATATCCGGATGATCCACGTGTAAGGTGCTTTAGATTTTCAACAAGTTTGTCTTACATCGGGAAGTAGCGAGCCGGTGACTTTGAATACGAAGAAATAAGTTGAAGTAGCGTCTTCTTGAATTCGGTGTAAGGTTCCTTACTCCGTACTAAACTAAGCTCGGATCCTTACTCCGTAATACTGATTGCTTACTCCGTATCAATTTGGTATTGGAATCCTTATTCCGTATAAGCACTTCCTTACTCCGTATGAAAGAGAAGGTCGGAGTGCTTACTCCGCATTAGCGCTTCCTTACTCCGCATCTAGTGTCCTTACTCCGCATGAGTGACTGGTTCAAATTCCTTACTCCGCATCTAATTTCCTTACTCCGTGCGAATAAAGACTCAAGTCCTTATTCCGTAAAAGTGCTTCCTTACTCCGCATCTATGAAAGACTCGGATTCCTTACTCCGTGTCTTCTTTACTTTAGTCCGGTTGAGTGAAAGACTTATCTTTGTAACTCCGTGTTGACTCTCTTACTCCGTGCGACTTTCTAGACTTAAGTGTGGATTTCTTAGTCCGTAGCTTTTAGGTTCTTCGTCCACACGAATGATCCTTATTCCGTATAAGGTAAAGACTTGGTTATATACCAAGTGTTTGACAACACTCATTATCACCTGAATCAGGATTATGTATCCCGTCCTTAGCTTTGCTCACACGAGTGTAGATCCGGATGAAGGTCATATCTTCTGCAATGACTTAAGATAAAACAACAAAGGTCTCAAATCAAATTACATAGGGCTTTATCAGCATTATCCAAATTCTGGGCTTGATCCAACATAACCAAAAAAAATATTATATATATAATAACTTAATGCAACAGGTTCATAGCATAAATATAAATAAATACTTGTTTGGTTCAATACCAAATATAAAAGTACTAACATAACAATTAATACAAATACAACAAAAAGACAATAAATAAAGTTCTCTAATCATGCTGAAATTCTGTCCTGTATGTGCATGTAGATGCTCATGCTCATACTTGAGCCAACTAAGCTTATCAATTTCATCCATAACCATGAACACTTCTCTCTTCCCTTTTGCACAAAATAGGTCAGTTGCAAAAAAATATGAAGGTTTGTCTAACCCTGGGATTTCTTTAAGAAGCTTTATACATTTTGTTGTGGTAAACTCAGGTGTTTTGTTACAAATAGAAGATATTTTAGAACTCTTGGAGCTCTTAACTATATCTATAAGACAATTAATTTGTTCAGAAATCATTGTTGCTCTTCCCACATTCACCTTTTTTTGTCCACCTCATGGATTGTTTCCCTACTTTCTCTCTTGATATTTTTCTTCATATATGCTTTGAAGGTTCTTGGATATTGTTTTCATTAGAAAAATGTCTGTGGTATATACTTTTTTAGATTTAAATGGAACAAATCCTCATGCAAGAGTCCAAGCATAATCCCCCCGTTATTGTGGTAATCATGAATATCATGTCAAACTTTTCTTCCATATCTGGTGCAATACCATCTTTGCAAAACTTTGATACTTGAGGATATTTCTACATATATTATAATAATTTAGAATATGAGAACATGGAAAAAGTGAAATAAAAATGAGCGAAGGGAATAAAAAGACAGCAGTATCACCTTACCTCTCAGGTACAATCTTACTTCTTAGGTATCATATTACCTCTTAGGCATAGTACTGCCTCTCAGGCTCTGACTAAATCTCGCATCCCCAACCCTCAACTGTAGGCTCCCAGGCTTAACCTCGCAGGCCCATAACACTCCCTTTGGTTTTAAATTTGGAACATCACTAATCCAGAACATCACACTAATTCGGAACATCACACACAGCCGGAACATCACACTTATCCGGAACATTACACTAATTTGGAACATACATCATACTGATTCGGAACATCACACTCATCTGGAACATCACGCTCATCCGGAACATCACGTTCAGCCGGAACATCACACTCATCCGGAACATCACACTTATCCGGAACTACGCTCCCTGATACGGAGTAAGGCATCCGAGCGATCATTAACACGGAATAAGAATCCGAGTAATCACTAACATGGAATAAGGATCCGAGTGATCACTAACACGAAATAAGCTCCCATTGATCTGGATTGACTTTCAGTCCAGATCAAACATTAAACACGGACTCCTTATAAGTCCTTGACCTCATATATCTGCTAAGGTTACTGTTCATCGACATTTTCAGCCTATTTCTTGTTTAAAGTCAACCTAATAACCCCCAAAACCCTTCATAACCTTATAAAACTCATACCACATACTATATATTAGGTTTTTATCACATATTATGCACCAAAAACACCAAATTCAACCCAAAAGTGGGTTTTCCCAAAACTTAGGGTTCTCATCCAAATTCCACGAATTGGGGGGTTAATTCCTATATCTACCACAGGAGAAGAATGAATCCCTACCTCGAATTTGGGTGATTTAAGTCCATATCGTCCAATTCCCTCTGTAAGCTCTTGTTTTCTCCTCAAACGTTCTTTCTCTTTCTCTCTTCATGTTTCATGCTCTACAAAAGTAAAATAAGGGTTTCTCCTCTCTTTTCTCTATTTATACTTCATTTTATTCCTTGAAATACCAACTTCACCCTCACAGGGCTTAAACTCCAATTAAACTCCAAATCGAGCCCAATTATAGTTAAAACGCTTTGTTTGGCGAGCATATTCCTATTTTGATACTTTTATCCCCTGATATGTATTCCATCACATGACTATCTCCCGGAACCTCAAACACAGATAATTACAGTTTCTGTTGGTATATTCTGATGTATAGCGACTGCTTCAATTTCCATTGGTATAGACCTAATTTTTTCATACAGATTCTTATCCACCTCATGGATTGTTTCCCTACTTTCTCTCTTGATATTTTTCTTCATATATGCTTTGAAGGTTCTTGGATATTGTTTTCATTAGAAAAATGTCTGTGGTATATACTTTTTTAGATTTAAATGGAACAAATCCTCATGCAAGAGTCCAAGCATAATCCCCTCGTTATTGTGGTAATCATGAATATCATGTCAAACTTTTCTTCCATATCTGGTGTAATACCTTCTTTGTAAAACTTTGATACTTGAGGATATTTCTACACATATTATAATAATTTAGAATATGACAACATGGAAAAAGTGAAATAAAAATGAGCGAAGGGAATAAAAAGACAGCAGTATCACCTTACCTCTCAGGTACAATCTTACTTCTTAGGTATCATATTACCTCTTAGGCATAGTACTGCCTCTCAGGCTCTAACTAAATCTCGCATCCCCAACCCTCAACTGTAGGCTCCCAGGCTTAACCTCGCAGGCCCATAACACTCCCTTTGGTTTTAAATCTGGAACATCACTAATCCAGAACATCACACTAATTCGGAACATCACACACAGCCGGAACATCACACTTATCCGGAACATTACACTAATTTGGAACATACATCATACTGATTCGGAACATCACACTCATCTGGAACATCACGCTCATCCGGAACATCACGTTCATCCGAAACATCACACTCATCCGGAACATCACACTTATCCGGAACTACGCTCCCTGATACGGAGTAAGGCATCCGAGCGATCATTAACACGGAATAAGAATCCGAGTAATCACTAACATGGAATAAGGATCCGAGTGATCACTAACACGAAATAAGCTCCCATTGATCTGGATTGACTTTCAGTCCAGATCAAACATTAAACACGGACTCCTTATAAGTCCTTGACCTCATATATCTGCTAAGGTTACTGTTCATCGACATTTTCAGCCTATTTCTTGTTTAAAGTCAACCTAATAACCCCCAAAACCCTTCATAACCTTATAAAACTCATACCACATACTATATATTAGGTTTTTATCACATATTATGCACCAAAAACACCAAATTCAACCCAAAAGTGGGTTTTCCCAAAACTTAGGGTTCTCATCCAAATTCCACGAATTGGGGGGTTAATTCCTATATCTACCACAGGAGAAGAATGAATCCCTACCTCGAATTTGGGTGATTTAAGTCCATATCGTCCAATTCCCTCTGTAAGCTCTTGTTTTCTCCTCAAACGTTCTTTCTCTTTCTCTCTTCATGTTTCACGCTCTACAAAAGAAAAATAAGGGTTTCTCCTCTCTTTTCTCTATTTATACTTCATTTTATTCCTTGAAATACCAACTTCACCCTCACAGGGCTTAAACTCCAATTAAACTCCAAATCGAGCCCAATTATAGTTAAAACGCTTTGTTTGGCGAGCATATTCCTATTTTGATACTTTTATCCCCTGATATGTATTCCATCACATGACTATCTCCCAGAACCTCAAACACAGATAATTACAGTTTCTGTCGGTATATTCTGATGTATAGCGACTGCTTCAATTTCCATTGGTATAGACCTAATTTTTTCATACAGATTCTTATCGGTGAGTATAAATTTCCATTGTTATCGAGCATCTCACTTGTAGGGTTGGTTCTAACTGGACCAACATTGTTAAATTGGAAATGTGGTAAGAGTCAAATGTTCATAACTTCATCACATTACATCTTAGTAATGCTATGTAATTGATTAAGCACTTATCATGTGCTCCTTTTTCACTCTCACTTGTGCATCTCATAATTGATTGATTCGTATATGTTTAATTAATCTTTCCTTTCTTTGTTCAGAATGAAGTTTTAGCTATGTTGACCAAGCAACAATCATACCAACTTATCTTATATCATATGCATCTGATTTTTACCATTAAAAATATAGACATTTTTTTTGTTTTATTGCTACTTTCTAAGTATTAATCATGAAACTATTCCTACATTTTAGTTAGTTCAGACCATGCGTGCTTAAAGACAAGGATTCTTGTATGTCTGTTTTAATCCCCACCTGTGAAGTTTACTTTTCTTTAAGTATGTCTTTGAAAGCTATATGACAAAATTCTCTTTGTAACTCAATGTTTCATCCAACGTCTCAAATTTGAGTAGGTGTTGTGGTCCCTTTCATTCATATGATTTCAAGTCAACAATGAAATCTCTCTCTTTCTCGATGTTCATTAAGGGCATTCTGGACTTACATTATTTTCAAAAGGGAATTTTACGAGGAATCTTTTAGAGCTAGTCATTCGGATTTGTTCTTCTGATCCAAATGTCTAGGTCTTTAAAGATACGGATCACTAATGTTCCAGATGATTGTTGGTATTCAAGACAAGCCTCCTTTAGCACTATTACTTGGGCTTCTCTATCGAGCAATGTACGTTATCTCCCAAATTTCATCTTGATCGTATATTTTAAGGGCTATTATCATTTCTCTTTAGCCAATCAGATGCATTACCGCCTGTGTCTCATAAATGAACTCCCAAGCCAAGCACATCCCACTATCTTCTTAATCTGATATTGGTAGACAGATGTAATCAATACTTGGTTATCCAGTTTCCACATCGCCTCTTCTTGATAAAATTCGGCAGTTCACATGGATCAAGTAAATAATGTCATTTGTCAGGGAATTATTATTCATACTGTAAAATTCAAAATTCAAATCTCAATCCAAGTTGGCATCCACAACTTTTCCTTATAAGCACTATCTTGGCATCCGACGATGAGATTTGTTGTCTTCCTAGCCCTAATTGTTATCGATACCCTGCTCTCAAAACTTTAACCTTCCAAAACCTTCATATCTAATGAGAACATTTTATATAAACATTTATGATATATTTTCCCCTATTGTAGACATATTCGATATCTTTTTATGACTCATGTTGGTAGTCTTTATCTACTTTGGTATTTTATTTTTTGGGCAAAATATGTTTTTGGTTGTTTTTGTAGGTTCTTTTCAAGTTTTGTTTAGCTAGGCCATAGTGAAGAGGGAAGTCCAGCCTACTTACCTTGGGTTTTTTCCAAGGATTGTGTTTTGTTGGGCCCATGGAGCAAGCCATCTAATTTAAGGAGGGCAGCATCATCAATTCCAAGGGAAGAAACCAAAAAGGGGGATAGGGTTTTCTTAGTTGGGGGGACGGGTTGGGGCAGGAAGATCCTGAGGAGAAGAGCAGCAGTGAGAGATTAGAGATTTCTTGATTCTAATTCCATGAGGGCCATTAGACACATCACTGCATGTGTCCAAAACTGACAACAAAGCATGAAATAAAGTTTTGGTTCTTGTTATCCTTTGTCCCGCTTCATAGTGTTTGTTTGCCTTGTTCTTTGGCATGTGTATAGTTAGAGGGTGTGTTTCTGTGTTTATGTCTTTGATATCTGTCAACATCAACAGAGGACTCACCTCTCTTTATAGTTTATGGCCAAGGTACTTCAGTGGTTTATTACATCACTATAATGAGGGACTAATTATTTACTTGCATAAGGTCTGAGCTTTAAGGGACCTTGAAAGTGAGGGGTGTGAGCTTACTACTTGAGTGAGGCAGTCTTGCTTCCTTTGAGTGCACTCCAGAGGTGTAGGTGCATATTCTTTATTGGGTAGTTGAGTGGTGCTTTTGGGTGAGGCCAAGTGAAATGCTTATGGTCATTGAATTTTGGCTATAGTGTGGTGTAGCATGTAACAGTTGTAGCTTATAGCTACAAGTTAAGATTTTTCTTTTATCTTTTATTGTTTTTACTTATTGAGGAATCCTTTGTATGAGTGCCTATGTACTTTGTTTTCTTTGTGTTTGCTCGGGGCAAGCAAAATTCTAATGTGGGGGAATTTGATGAGTGCATTTTATATAGACATTTATGATATATTTTTCCCCTATTGTAGACATATTTGATCTCTTTTTGTGACTCGTGTTGGTTATCTTTATCTACTTTGGTATTTTATTTTATTTTTTGGGCAAAGTGTATTTTTGGTTGTTTTTGTAGTTTCTTTTCAGATTTTGTTTAGCTGGGCCATAGTGAAGAGGGAAGTCCAGCCTACTTACCTTGGGCATTTTCCAAGGACTATGTTTTGTTGGGCCCGTGGAGCAAGCCAGCTAATTCCAGGAGGGTAACATCATCAATTCTGAGGGGAGAAACCAAAAAGGGGGTAGGGTATTCTTCGGTGGGGTATGGCTATTAGAGGAAGGAAGATCCTGAGGAGAAGAGCAGCAATGGGAGATTGGCGATTTCTTGATTCTAATTCCAGGAGGGCCATTGGAGATTTCTCTATCTCAATTCTGTCTTTCTTCAAGTATGCTTTTACATTTTCAGATTATGGATTTGAACATGATTCTGGGGTAAATCCTTTTCTTAGGGAAGCAATGTAGCCCCCATTATGTTGTATAATGGTTTTGGCATGGTTAATTATGTGATAGAAACAATTCTTTGATGTTTAAATAATTCTCAGAATACAATACTATTTGATTCATGCATGATCGGATTATTTTAGCCCTAGTCTGGGGTGGAAAATGAAATTATTTGATTCGATTGGCTAAAGCATGGACCAAGTATTTAACCAATTAAAGGATTGATATCTATGATTGTCCCAATTCTCATGGACCAAGTGGTTTTGGGAATTTTAATTTTCTTATCATGGACCAAATATAAGGAAATGAGTGTTAATCACCATTATCAAAAATTAAGATTATAAAGAATTAAGAAATTGAAGATGGAAACCACATGTCAAAATCAGAGTACAATGCGTGGGAGGTGAAATTGTTACTCTATGAACCTTCATTATTGAATTCTCTTGAAAGTATAAGAACTAAAAGCAGAAAATAAAAAAAATTAGTGCTCTTTATTTAAAAGTTGCTAGACCTAAATTATTTTTCCAGTCATAACTAGCACTTTCCTACTTGGTGCTTGTTTATTTGATACCGTTTAACAGAAATTCCTTGAGGTTCGACACACCGTAATCTTAAATTACTCCACTTATCTATGCAATTAAATAGTTAGAAAAAAACTGGACATCAATATCCCTTTCTCGTTTCCATGGCACCTTGAGAACTCTATGACATTAATTCCAGTCACATTATGGATTAGCATGCTATTTCTGATGCCTAGATCGCTGAGCTTCGTCGCCTCTTGGAAGCTAACCATATCTTCCACCTTGTCTCCAACTTATGTGACCTCTTACTGGAAGACATTATGGACTATTACCATAATTTCACCTGGAACTCCTCTGAGATCATCTCCACCATCCACGGTGTCATCATCACCATCACTCCATCCACCATTCGCACCACTCTCCATCTTCTAGAAAGCACTCCAATCCGACCTGACCCAGACATGATGGTTGTATGCATGTGCTATAAATAAAAGGTTAAAAAACATAAGGTGAAAGCCTTCATCGGCAAGTACCAATGCATGGCTACTATCCTCAACCGCTGCCTGTTGTGTAGAACCACCGCTCTAAACTCTGCACCATACGATCTTCTTCTTTCTATGTACAGAGTCTTAGAGGAAGCTGATGGATGAGGGCACGATTCTCTTCTGACTCATGGGTAATCCACCCAAGCACATGTCACTAGGACGACTTCTAACGCGTATCCTTCTCCATCTTTATCCAAATCTGTTCTCTAGTAGTCAAGTTGTTACCTTTCCCTAACCCTACTTTCTTCAGCATCTCCTCCCTAATGGCACTCTCACCACCCAGCGTGTCTCCACCGCCGGCCCATCAACGCATAAACAAGAGCAAACGGGGAAGCTCTATGGGTGATCAGGCCGCCACTTCAGCTCAAAAAGTGAGCTCAGCTTATCAGTTTTTTTGTATCCGCTCCATTGCTTCTCCATCCGTTTCTAAAGGGTCATAGCACAGTGTTCCTGCAACACCTTATTCTCAACCTTCCGAGGCCGCGGCCTTTGTTTAACCCGACTTATCTCTCGCAACTGCCCCACTCCCTCAGATGTTGTTGCTGCCACCTTTCCTGAGGATGTCACTCTATTGATGCTATTCGACTCTCAAGAGTAGTTGTAATGACTTGTGTTTGGGGATTTGAGGAGTTAGTCATTTGTGGGTTTGGGTAAGGACTCTTGTCCAGACAGTTAGCAGGAATTCAAGGGCGCAACGCCACGGTGGGGTTCTCGATGTGGAATGTTGTGGTCAATGTGGTCAACCTTGCCCTCCTATTGGTCAAGGTCGACCAGAGAAGTTTCCATAGAGTTCTTCAAGTGTTGGTCGATATGAGATGAATTTTGATATGTGGTCGATGTGGTAAATGTCGACCATAGCAATTTCCCGAGAGGTTTCCCATGTGTATTGGTCAACACAAGATGGTTGGTCGCCGTGTGGTCGACGTGGAGGATTTAGGTGCACATCGACCATGTCTAAAAGGGTGTTGGTCGACCTGGATGTCTGGTCGATGAGGGAGAATAGTAGTTAATGTGGTTGATCTCGGATGTTTTTGGGTCGATGTCGTGTGTTTTTGATACAAGTCGTATTTGTTTTTCTAAGATTTTAGGGTTTTGGGTATTGTTTTGAAGTCGTTAGAGAGAAAGAGAGAGTGAGTGAGAGTGAGAGAGAGTGAACGTCGTTGGTTCGATCGTTGCAGCTGTGTTCGTGGAAGAGGGAGGCGCCTATCGGAGAGGAGCAAAAAGCAAGGAAGATCCTTCAAGTCGAAACCCTAACACAACCGAATTCGAGGTAGGGATTATGTACCCCTCTTAAACCTATTCTATGGTTAGATCTTGAGGTGAATGATATGTTTATGTGTTACGTAAATTCATATAGGTGTGATCTCCTATATGAATGTTAACCTTTATTGGCGTGTTATAATTGTCAGTGTCGATGAGTCTGTGGTTAATGGGGATTAAGGGTCCGTTTGGTGGTCATTGATTATGGAGGTTGTCATAGTGTTCGTTTGTTATTCATCTCGTGGTTGTGTTAGTTCCGAGATAGAACCTCGTGGAAAACCTTGGGAATTATAGGAGGGTTGTGATTGAGACCATATTATGTGGATTAGATCTAATTATGGCTTTTGTGATGCACATTGAATACATGTGTTTATTTGATGTGTTGTAGATGTTTATTATTATGATATGTATTAAATTGTGCTATGTGGAATTGTTATTATGTTAGCCTGAGAGGCGATGATTTTGATAGCCTGAGAGGCTATGTTTATTATGACCCGAGAGGTGGTGGTTGTATTAGCTTAAGAGGCTGAGGTTGTGCACTATATGTGGTTTGTTTCTGTACCCTATGAGGTTGGAATTTTTCATATGAACTATTTATATATAATGACATGACACTACACTTGTGTATATCATCATGTAAATGCTAGGAGCATGGGATGGGTGTGAGAGACATGATCCCTACTGAGCTGTGGTTGCTCACCCTTCCTGTTCTGATTTTCTTTTCAGGAACCTACAAATGTTAGGTGGAACACCAAGGTGGAAGACCGAGTTTATTGTTTGTTGTTTTTCATATTATATTATTTTAAGGAAACTAATGTAACCCAATGAGAAAATGATGTAAAAGATATTTATTATAATAAAGACATAGGGTTTGGCTTGTGAACTTTTTTTGTGGTTGTTTGTGATGTTTTTATGTGGTATTGTTTAACCCAATCTCTTATCCACCGAGTGGGTAAAAAGGAGTCACGAATTGGTTTTCTCGGGTTGAAAATCCGAAGCGTGACAGTAGTTGAACAGACTCACCACCTCTACTCTTACCAAGCTATGGTCCAAGTTCAACCTCGGCTCCACTACTAATGTCTCTGATGCTTATCTCAGGGTATTCTACACATAACACCACCAAACCCTGGTGGATTTTATTTTATGGAACCTGGAGCACGAATTCTGAACCCATTCTCACATGTTCCCTTCCCCAACTGTTGTAGCTACTAAAGGATCGATCCAAAACGCAAGGGTTCCTCTCCTCGCTGAGGTCGGACCTTTTTCTCTTGCTGCTGCTCCCTCTCCCTCTATTGTTATGGACGTCATTGCTCTATCTGACACAATGGGTCAGATATCTCGGCTACTGCTCAATCTATTCAGCTGCCGTTCTCTCCTCCAGCTGACTTCTCTACCTAATGCTTTCTTGTTCCTTTTAAAATGGGGGAGTCATCCAAGGCGCTAGAATTTGCCCTCGGTTGTGGCTTTATTAGCATGACTATTTCTAAGTCTCTGATCTCCATTCAACTGGAGCGCCATGCCCAATCTCACTCTAAACAGATCAAGGGCGTGGCTGATCGATGAATTGTAAGTGTGCGAATCGTAACAAGTAATAAAGTGGATTTTAAAGTCCAGTTACCAAACTGAAGGGAAGGATGTAGAATTTGAAAATTTTAAACTAGCTTATAAAGAGATTTTTAATTGGACATTATGAAAACATAATCGAATTTAAATAAATTATTTTAAGGAATGTGAGAGATGGAAGAACACTTTTAAAGCAGAGAAATATTCAATTAATAAAGACGATTGGAGTTAAGATTTCATTTAATGTATTTTTCCAATGACTTAGTTCAATCTAATTCTTTCTTTGTGATTATGATACTCAACTTCTAATGCATGAATTAACCTTTTTCAAGTGCCATAATTCTGTGTACACCCTAACATGAGGGATGGGTGACCCTTTCAGTTTTGAGTTATTTAGTCTAAAGCTAGCATCACACCCACTCTTAACTTGGTATCTTAGGTTTTACACTGACTTTCGCAAATTATGCAACCCCTAATCTAAGTATCTTGATTTTTCCAGTAATTATGCTTTTTTTAATCCTTCACATAAATACCTAATATGATAAAATAAAATGACCAAGTCCATTTTATATTTTTACCCAAGATATTCAATAAATACTAACAAGGTAAAAAAAATTAAACTAAACCATTGTAAATTAATTTATTACATTAACCTCTATCCTAACTTCAATCAAGGTTTTTAAGCTTCCATAGTTTGATTGAAAACAAAAGAAATGCAACACATGGATTTAAAAGAATACAAAAGAATAGCTTGCCTAATTGTCCAAGAATTTCCAAGGTTGATATTCTTTTCAAAGCATATTGCCTTCAAACTCCAATGGATACCTAAACCTTCTTCAAAGCTCTCTTTCTCTACTCTAGATAAGGATGTAAAATGGTAGAAAATTGGATGATTACAAATGATGAGTTGATGTCCCTTTTATAACCTCCCTAGCTTGGATTTTAACTTTTGAATTTGAATTTTTCATTATTCTTCCATAATATCTCCAAGTAAATACCTCTATTTGTTCTCTTGTAACTCCATCTTTGATTTTGAATTTGAAAATGAAATAAATCCCACCATTTATCTCTTGAAAATGCTCCTGTCTCAATGCAAAGTCTTTATTTGAATTTGAATTTCTTCTTTTAATTGCACTTGAACTTCAGAGTTGATGCTTATTCTTTGTCCAAATGACTTCCTTCCAGAAAGAAACAAGTAAGCTTCCAAAATGATGATTCTAACTCCGAAATTTGGGCTTGGTCCAGTGAAGAAGGCTTCACCCGACCTTCACCCAACCATTATCTAGTCACCTTCGATCTCACCTAACTAGAAGGGTATTTTCTTCAATGAGGCTTGTAGACTTCAAATATGCAAAAATAAGCTTCACCCAACCTGGTCGAGTGAAGAATCCTTCACCCGAGCATCACTTAACCACCTCGGATTTCACCCGACCAGAAGGATGGTTTCTTCAGTAAGGCTCTTAGACTCCAAATATGTAAAATTGGCTTCACTTGACTTGGTTGGATGAAGAGTTCTTCACCCGACCAAGTTGAAATTTGGCCATTCTGGTCTTTAGGTCTTCAGGATTCCAACTTCCTTCTGATGATCTAATGAATTCTTCCTTGATTCTTGGATTTCTATCAAAATATAACAAAAATACCACAAAACTCTAAGAAATCCTCTATTTTGGGTTATGGTATAAAAATGTGATAATATATCTTAAAGAGCAATAAATGAAGCAAAATAGTATAAAAATATACCCAAAGTGACCCTAAAAGGTGGTAAAATCCCCCCGATTAGTGGCCTTACAGGTTGATCATCTTGGAGCCCAACTTCTAGCTACCCTAGATGACAAATCGACCATTATCGAGCAAAAGGTCGATCTCATGGCCGAGGCTATCCATACAATGAGCTCTTCTATGACTAGTTATGCCACGAACCTGTCTGCCTCCCTTGTCATTCCTACTTCCAAAAAGGGGGAGAGAGTCTTATCTGTTGCACTTTCTGCCTCTACCACACCGACTGCTGGTCCTTTTACTCGACCTTGTTCTTCCAAGAAATGTTCAGTTATTGCTCTTTCTCTGAGCGTCCCTATTCCCAAGTACAATCGTTCCTCCAAAACAAGCACCTCCAGAGCTGGACCTTCTGCTCCCTCATCTGCCGCACCAACTGCACTATCTACGGCATCCCCAGCTGCATTGCCAGCTGAGTCTTCTACTTTTCTCCCACCATAAGCGGAATTTAATCTAGCTGATGAAGATGGGAGGGTTAAGACTACAATGAGGGTCTATGCCAGTTCCACCTCCTCCGAGCAAAGATACTTGTGTGACATCAACCCCTTCAAATCTGAAGATATCAAAACCCTCATATCTGAGAAGGGACTGTATACGATAGAAAACATTGATAACTTTGCTTTTTCCTTAAAGATAGAAGCCAGAATGTTCCCGTCCGGATATGAGGATGCTCTTATTACTGATATGCTACCATGCCAGACTAAAGATTATATTCTAGATACTTCCATGATTAGTTCCTTCATCAACAAAACTACTCCTAAGAGCAAACCATGAATGGATCTAAAGTCAGTACTTATTCTATTTTGAGTCAACTCTCCACACTTCATGCTAGTTGTGGTAATCATGCAAAAAAGGAAAGTTGTTATACTCGACTCTCATCAAATCGTCGAGAATGATGTTGGACCCCATTTTATCCGAGTTGGACATACTAACCCCATTTGATAAACCTTTCTGCCCATGCCATATACCTTGTTGAACAGGTCCACAATGATCCCATACTTCCAAGAAATGGTTTACCCCAATTTGCACGAGATGGATACAATTGACACGGACGGGGGAGTCCAAAATTAATGGCTTCTGCTACAAGTCTTTGAAGCACCCCAAGACCAACACCAGGTGATGGAGGATGAAAATTGGAGACCAACGCACTTGACCGAGCTCAAATCGGACTTAAAATGAAGAAGTTATGGCCAAAACATCTTTCGTTGGAAAAAGTCAAGCTTGCCAAAAGACAGTCAATGCCCCTAGTCAAACTGCTCACAAAAGTGATCATGCGAAACTCTCCAAAATGCCTATGTGGGCGAATACGGGTCTTCCCAAACAATCCCTAAAAGGTCGTCCATTTTTGCATTATGGGTAAGGGTAAAAAGGTAATTCAAAGTTAAAAAAAAACTTCGGGGTTGACCGTTGACCGTTGACCGTTGACCTGCCGACACTCCGACCTTCGACTCACCACCTCGACCCATTGACCTTTGAAGCCTCGAAACCTCGAAACCTCGAAGCATCGAAGCCTCGAAGCCTCGAAGCATCGAAGCCTCGAAGCCTCGAAGAGTCGAAGCCTCGAAGCCCCGCTGTCGACACTCCGACCTACGACTCGCCCCTTCGGACTTTCGAACCCTGTGAAGATGCGACGCCTCGAGACTTACGACGCCAGGACTTGCGACGCCTTGACCTGCGAACCTCCGACCTTCGACCCTTCGACCCTTGACCCTCGAAGCCCCGCTGCCGACACTCCGACCTTTGACCTGCCGACACTTCGACCCGTTGACCGTTGACCTTCGCCCCACCGAAATTTCGACCCACCGAAGCTTCGACCCTGCCGACACTTCGACCTTCCGACACTTCGAGCCTCTGACCCCTTTGACCTTCGCTGGTTGGCGCTTCTCGCTGGCTTGTTTTTTTTCTCGCTGACGGTTCACGAGACCCATCCTCTGCGCTGGCCACCTGACAAAGAATCAATTTTGCAACAACCCTGTCAGTCACGTGTGCTAAAATAAAAATTCAAAAGGGAATCACGAGCTACCCTGTTTTCTGCACAAGCTGTCCACCCGATAAAGCATCAAGTCTGCAAATTAAAATACTGCATCCATAATACAGCATTTAATGCTGCAATTAATGACAGTCCAGCCAAAAAAATTCTGCAGCCCTTTAAGATGCAGTCGTCCGTCCCTTAACAAGGGGAGGAGAAAAAAAGAAAAAAGGACAACAAAAAAGGAAGAGGGGGGGATCGTTGAAAAAAAGACTGACTCGTTGAAAACAGTTCTGGTGGATATAAAAAAGAGAGAGAGAGAGATCATTGAAGAAGAAAGAAAGGAAAGAAACTCAAAAACCAGCCTCATCATCATCAGAAAAGGCCCCAGCCTCATCATCAAAAAAAACGCCCCAGCCTCATCATCAAAAAAAAACGCCCCAGCTTCCTCCTTGCAAACCCAGACAAAAGAAACACAGAATCCTAGAATCATCATCATAAGAGATCACTCGTCCACTCCTTGCAAACTCCAACTTCAGCCCTCTCTTTCTCTTACACCCACTCCAGCCCTCCTATCTCCAAATACCAGGGAAGTCTCTTCATAAGTCCCACTGTCAGATCTGTCGGTTCTGAGTCGAGCAAGTGACTATCAGCGCCGGCGGGAGCTCAAGCAGAAGATTGGCATTGCAAAGCTTCAAAGTCGGTTCAGCCCTTATCTTTTCACTACTTTTTCAGCTTATTTGTATCTATATTTGGTGTAATTGTTTTTTTTTTTTTTGCTAGTTTTCGTTTTGAGCTTATCTATATTTGATGTAATTACTTTTCAGCCTTTTTCATTGTATTTTCCTGTATTTCTTCCTATGTGTATGTTGTAATATATAAAGTATAGTAAAAAGAAAAGAAAAACAAAAAAGAAGAAAGAAAGAAAAGAAAAAAGGAGAGAGCAAAGGGAGAAGATGAAAAACAAGAAAAGAAAAAAAGAGTGATTTTATTTTATTTTTTCTTTTCTTTCGTGGATGTCACACTCACACACTCTACATCTATTTTGATATATATGTATTTTCAATTGTTGATGAAACGCATAGATTTAGGTTCGAAGTTTTAGAAAAACAAAAACAAACAAAAACAAACAAAAAAAACAAAACACACAAAAAAGGAATAACAAAATGTTTTCCACAAAAATGTTTTCCAAAACGTTTTCAATAAATAATTTTCAAAATGTTTTCAAAAAAAATATCTCCTAAAAAAAACCAACAAAAAAAAACAAAACATTTTGCTATAAAATGTTTTCCAAATCTCTTCAACAATATGTTTTGAAAATGTTTTAATAAAATGTTTTCCAAAATGTCTTCCACCAAAAAAAAACAAAAAAAATAATAATAAAACAAACCCAAAAAAAATGTATGTTCTAACCCAAACCAAAAAAAGGAAAAATAAAAAACATTTTTTAGGACTTCAATTTCCAAAAGTAAAACAAAAAAAAAAGCCAAAACCACTCCCTAGGATCTCATTCTCCACTTCACACAAAAACCCAAATCTTTTAGGATTCCTTTTAGAAATTTAGGGTAAATCAATTTTAACATAACTTTGACAAATAACTTAGTCAAATAAAAATCATAGACCTTTTAGGAAATTTAACTCAGTCACAGCAGTATAAATAAAAACCTCCTCCTCCTAAATTAGATACCGAAAGGGCGCTGTAGGGGTGCTAATCCTTCCCTACACGTAACCAACTCCCGAACCCATTTCTGATAACGCAGACCACACACTTGAAACTACTCAAAGTAGAGGGTATCCAACTGTACCCCAAAAACAGTTGGTGGCGACTCTAAAATTTCTCACCATTGGTTTAGTTTGAGCTCACCCCAAAACGGGCCCGGACGAAAACCAGTGATGACAAATGAGGTAAGGCTTCGTTAGTTGGAGATCTTGCTGATAAATTTAAGTGTAGCTCTAAAGCAAAACAAGTTCTTTGAGTTTATTGTTCAGCCTTCAATTGGTCCGAGTACAAAGCTAACTGCCAAGGTCTGTGGCAAGGAGTTTGTTCCTCAATAACCTGACGAAGAAAGATGCAGGACATTCGTTTGTTATGTTATGCAGTCACTCTTCAGGAACAATGCTGGATAAAATAACACTTTGGCTTACACTACAAAGAAGATGATGGAACTGGGACAGCAACAAGTAACAATGATTTTCAAGTACAATAAGCCATTTACTTCATAGATAAACATTTCTATACTTTGTTATCAATATATCAATGTTACTAATGAAAGGTGCAATTTTTTTTCTGTTTGTGATTTTATCTTAATGCTTCACTTATCTAGTTATGCCACAAAGGGTTTTGGCATTACAAAATTGGGGGACATTGTTGGATCAAACCTGGAATTTGGAATATGCAGTTAAAATCTTATGTAATTTGAATTGAGATCACTATCTTGGTTATTCATATATGTTACAGAAGATAATCCATGTAATAAAACCCTGGATGACATTAAAAAGATACACAAAGGCATGTGAGTGATCAAATGCAAGTATTTCCAAATGAGCGACTAAGGATAGGATACTTAATCCTGATCCGGATCATCATGAGTAACGACCAAAGTCTTGGTAAACAACCAAGAAGTCAGTATATTTTAAAGATCCGTAATAAAACAAAGAATCACTTGAAATAAAGAATCATGATACGGAGTAAGCATCTGAGTCTTGCAGTGTCTCGGAGTAAGTGAACAAAGACTCAGAATAAGCCTTCATCATCCAAAATAAGGAATTATAATGCGGAGTACGCACCTGAGTCTCACAATGTCTCGGAAAAAGTAATCCAAGACTCGGTATAAACTTTCATGCTCCAGAGTACGCTCGCATGCTCGGATTACCATTTTAAAGCACGTAAATGACTTGTTTAGTCCCAATGTAAAAAGAGTCGCACTCATTTAAGATGTTAATGACATTTTACATGTGGACTTCTCGGATGCGTTGACGAGATCTTCAATGCAAAATTGAAACCATACAAAACAAAATTATTATGTAATACAGTTCCAATAACCATAAGTTTAGCATTTGCAGTGTACCAAGGAAGAGACATTAACACTTTGGATTTTCAAGGAGAAGAATTCATCAATGTAGCTCTCTATTCCAGAAAGAACATTAAAGTTCCAAAGTAAACAGACTAAAGGTCGTATGTATATATGGATAGTTGTATACTTGTAAAATGTGTGGGCTTATATTATGTGATTGGCTGTTAAAGCGTGAGTTTTTGTAATCTTTATAAAAAACTTTAAGAGTGCTACTACAAACAAAGAGAGTGTGTGTAAAAAGTAATTATCTTTGGATAATAAAATAAAATACCTCCACTAGGTTTGATTTTTTTATACAATGATTTAACCTCTCAATCAGAATCTAGGCATTTTGTAGAGTTTGAAAAGAGATTTTTAAAGAGCATATTCACCCCCCACTAAGATCTCGGGGACCAACAAGTTCCTAGGTAGTGTTCAACTTCTACTTCTTTGATGCATCTCACAAAATGCATTAGTGTTTTCAGCATCCCATATAATCGTAACCCTTAAGACACTTACCTTAATTTCATAATAGTTGCCACTAATTTTTTCATTTTCCATCTAATTAGAAGAAATAATAATATTAAATATTAGAAGAGAAAATAAGCAGTTTAATTGGGAAAATCAAAAAATTAGATGCATTTCATTTAAAAATGCAGGAAAATTATGTCATTTAGGGACAGTCGTCCTTTTAAACAATTAAAAAGAATATCAAAATTTTACTTCTATTACATATTTTGCTAATGTTTTGGTCTCAACATAAGTATTAGGCCCAGATCCTGTACACCCACGACGCGCCTGAGTTTTATTTGAATATGAGTTTTCAGTTTGATTCCTACAAGGAGAAAATATATTTTGGAAAAGGAAGACAACATTTATTTATAAGTATTACACTTGAAATCTTCCATTTTGACACTGTTTAAACTTACTTGCTTTTACTGGATTCGAACTCAATGTGAAATACAAAAGAAAATTTAATGAGAGTATATTAAAATAAAAATATTGCTCCTGCTTTGCTTTCTGGGTAGGAAAAGAAAATTTTTCTAATTTGATTTTTTTCTTATTATCTCTTGATCTAAACAAGTAGATAGTCTATACAAATGAAAATAAAATACAAACCTTAGTAAATAAGTTCTTATGTTTCTCTCTCTTTCTATTTCACCCTGGCTACCAGTGCAAGCCAAGACTAGTAAGTCTTTTTGCTAAATTCTTAGTGTGTAATTACAAGTATTTGTGTGTGCATGTAAGAGTGAGAAATTGAGGAAGAACCCTAAACTTTGTTATTACGTGAAAAGGATTGAATGAAGAGTCTTGAAATATTGGATGAACATACCCTAGGAGAAAAGAGCAGATAGACGATGAAAAATTTGCGCAGCATAGATGACATGAGAGGAGAGAATGAGTATTTTTAAATTTTAAAAATTGCTTCTTAAAAAAAAAATTAACTTCTAAAAGTTAACATTAGATCGCTTCTGCGTTTTTAAAAAAAAGTAGAAACTCTTTTAGTAAGTAATTTTTTAATTAACCAAATAGTTTTTTATGTTTCTGTTTATTTTATAAGTAGAATCAGGCTTTTAAAAGCTTTATCAAACTTGCCCGATAATTAGGTAGTGTTTTTGATATTCCAATACAAAAAACAAATTTTGGGAACAGCTACGAAACATGTTCTAAGGCACTGTTTGTCATTTTAGTGATTTTTTTTAAGATTGGTAGGCTCATCTAAATTTAAAATTATTTAATTTTAAAATTCTATTTTTAAAACAGCTAAATTTTATTGTTGTTTTTAAAAGTTATTTCTAATTATTTTTATTTTCATATCTAAACACAATTTTGGTGTGAAACTTAAATAATTTTTTTATTTTGTATTTTTTTACTTTTTTCTATTTTATTTCCTAAACCCATAATATTATTTTTTATTTTTATGAGACTCAATATTAAAAAGTATTTTTTTATTAAAATATTTCTTTTTTCTATTAAATAAAAATTAATTTCGTATTATAATACACAACGTTCAATTCAACTGCAGAAATCAAAACTGATATCAAAGACCCAGTCAAACGAGGAATCCCGACTACCATGACGCACGCCTCTCGTCAACAAAACAATTTACGTCGTTCAATTCTTGTTAAGTCGCTTGCATCACCATCCCATAAAACTGAATGTAATCTGATATGAAAACATGCAGACACTCACACCATAGAATCTTGACACATCAACGTGTATAGGATTTCAGGGGCCGGCCACTGAAATAGAGTTGGTGGTGATAGCCGAAGAGAAATGGAAAAGGATGAGGATAAGATTCGAGCCTCATGTTGTTGTTCTTATTTATTTATTTATTATTACTTAATAAAAAAAATAAAAAAAAACTAGTATAACGGCAAGTTACTTTTTATATTTTTTTCATTCTGTTTTTGGATTTTGAAAAAGTTCAATAGTTCATAATATTTTCTTTATAACTCAAATTTTTTAAGTTATTTCCTATTTTTTTTATCTTCTTCACAGTTATAAGTAACTAGTGTAGTAGTTAGAAACCTTCTTGTACTCTTTTATTTTAGCAATTTCAAATTTAACTCTTAATAATTAAAGATGAATTCTTTATCAACTCCTATGAACACTTTGCTCAAAGTGTTATATACCTCTTTGCTTGTTGATGCTTTTGCAACATTCTCAAATGTTGAATTATCAAATCATTGATATATAAAGCGCAACGCCTTCTTATCTTTATTTCTTTGCTCTTTTTGAGAGTAACCTTTTGCTTTGCAATATAATAAGTGGCTTCTTGCTCCATAGTAGATTAGACGTACTCATAATTTACAATATCTCAAATATCTTGTAATCCAAACAATGTTTTAAATTGGACACATTATTTCTTGTAATTTTCTTTATTCAATTGAAAAACTTACAATTGTACCATATTGAAAGTCATAGTTAATAATATGAGATAGAATCATAGAACTTGCTTTGATGTCAAATATTTTTTTTTTATTTTAAAAAAAACATGCAGGGTGGAGATTTACATGGAACTAAAAGGATTTTATATTTTTCAATCCAACAAATTTTCTTACAAGAATTTCCATATATATATCAAATACATCTCAAGGAAATTCAAACTAACATATTTTGGAAAACGATTGCAATAACCTAATTAATAACCTTATTTGCCAAGGCTAATAAATGCAGAAAACAAAAAACGATGAGTATGAGACGGCTGGCAAGATAACAAGAAGGAAGGCCAGGGACAACAACACTACCGAGATTGCTACAAGCCAAAACGTATCCGAGAATCAACTCACTCCTCCGAGTTTGATCACTTCACAAATCCGTCGCCGGCTCCATTGTTGTTTATTTTTAATTTGCAGATTCATTAGATTTTATGTACCGGTGGCAGCTGGTGGATAACTGATATGTTATTTTCATTCTTACATGAAAGCGAATAATTCATGTGTGCCTACGAATACCCTATTTATCAGGTTTACTTCACGGAGAATAAAGATTAAATTAACTAGACCTTCAAATCGTAGTTGCACGTACACTCATGCCATGAATGAAAACAAATTAAGTTTGAACTTTAGTGGCGCCTAGTGGCTGGTGTCGTTTTCTGGATGCAAGGGCACCGCGTTACACGTACCATAGGGATCGCTCGCAATATTTGGGCGTTTTTTGCAAGTGCAACTTTGTATTACTGATTGATTGATTACCCGAATGTTCCTTTTATTGTGGTTGCGTGTCCGAGAAAGATATCAATCCCTACCTGCCACACTCCCTCACTGTCATTTAATTCCCCTTTTCTTCCTTTTTTGGGTTGATGCCAGTTCGATGATCCATTGAGAACAGTGTACCCTTTCGCTACCACTCTTTGTTGCATCCGGTTGGCCTTATTATAGCGTAATGTTTGAGGGAGATTCTGACAGTTCAATGAATGATTTGAAAATTTACAGTGTCGTTTACATTTCAAGTGAATAAATTTACTGTTGGCCAGGCCATGTTTGAGAACAGTATCCTTTGGTCTTGTTAGACGGTTAAAATTATTAGCAGGAAATTTCTTATAAGAGTTATTTATTTTTATTTAGAAAATATAAAATTTAAAAGTTAGAAAATTGTAAATTTTATATTTGTTTTTTATACGTTTATATAATAATTTTTAATACATTAAAAAATACTTTTCACTCTATAATTATTAAATTATAAAAAATAATTAGAAAATAAAAAGTAGGAAAGAGAAACAATAAAAAAAATATTTTAATAATATATGAAATAATTTAAAAAATTATTATAATATATATTTATACAGAAAAGCAAAAAATTATTTAAATATTTAAATTTATAAAAAATGATATGATAATTGATGTTAGTACTCTAATATGAATAAATTTGAGTTCCATAGAAAATAAAAGGACATAGTGCACATACATTTAATCTATAAAAATTTGAAGGGTAAAACTTCTTATTAATATATTATACGCTAACGCCGAAACTAGCTAAAAAGTAACTTTGTCGAAATAAAAAGGTTGAGGCCATAAGCAGCATTAATCTAGCATAGCAATACTACGTATAAGAGTATCCATATTAGATTTTTTATTTTTTTTATTAAATTTTAGTTAAAAATGATACTCTCTAAAGTTTTGTCCTAAATTTTACTCATTTTTAAAAAACTTTCTACATCTTATTCTCTATAATTTCTCTGTTCTATTAAAATAATATTCTTATAGTCATTCTTTATTATTTTTTCTCTTTCATATACTTATTACATCCATTCAAAAATTTGTATATATATATATATATATATATATATCATACAAAATATAAACATTATAGGAAATCTTTTTTGGAGAATAAATAGTAAATCCCCAAATATAAGAAAATATTATTCATTCTCTCCAAACCTTATTTTAGGCATCTGAATATGAGGATTATTTTAGAATTTTTCCTAACTCTTATCCTTATATTTTATGGGAAATAAAGGTTTAAGAAACCTAATGTGAATGCTCTAAGTCTCGCAGGTTTTTCGTATATAACTAACATGACAGTATTTTATTGGTTTTGAACAAATTACAAGTGAAACCTAACCAAATTATTAGGCTAATAGAATGCTACCATGTCAGGTGTGCGCGAAGTCTTCCACAAAAAAGTAGCTTGTAAATAAACTTTCACATCTTGGATATGTCATATTATTTGCAACTTTGGATACTCCTTTAAGCATTGGCATTGGCATTGGCATTGGCTTCATCAAAGCTAATCCAAATTTGATGAAATGTAATAAATAACATCACATTGGTCTTGTAAAAAAGTTAAAATTAGTAACTTTAACCAACAATATTTCAGGTATGTTCGCCAAATTTGTAGAGTTAATATAGGATCATCAAATTATTCTAGCTCTTGTAACGCTCTATTTCCTACATCTCTATCTCTCTACTCTCTCTCCGCTGTGCCGGGACTCACCTAGGTTGTTGGAGTCCAAGATCATCAACACAGCCTTCGAAAATGGCATCTTAGGTGTCCCTTTGCTACTCGGGCTAGCCCATATTCTGGTACCCATTTTCTATTTTCTTTCCCATCTCCTCCAGAATGTGTTTTGGTGGTGGAGCATTGAAGTGTGCTAGAAATGGAGATGCAAAAAACATTGATTGACATTTAACTATTTTTTTTATTAAAATAATAATATATTATTATTTTAATAAAAATAATGTATAATTCAATGTGAGATTATGAATAAGTAGAATTTAGATTTATGAAAAAGTATTCATTTTCATCAAATTTTGATTATTAGTTTGGTGAAATTAATGCTAAAAGCATTGACATTGGATTCACCAGATGATTTTCTAAATTATACATATGTGACTAAATATTAACCACATATGACTATAAAGTATCATCAAAGTATATATTTTAACTAAAAACTTTAGAAAATTATGACTTTTAATAATTTAGAGAACCAATAAAATAAAAGTCAAAATTTGCTAAAGTTTTTAACTAAAATATGTATTCCGATAGCACTTTATAGACATATATGGTGAATATTTAGCCACGTATAGGCAATTTGGAAAGATTTTTTGTCAATCCAATGTTAGTGCTCTAATGCTCCTAAACTATGAATAACTATTTATGAAGAATACTGTAGCAACTCTATAGACATAAAGTTTTTTTTGAACTACGTAAAATTTTCAGTATGCTCAATTTATATTTCCTCATTATTCCAGTTTTTTCTCCCAATAATTAATTGGTTGCGGCTAAAGCTTACAAACGTTTTTGGGATAAGGTGCTTGAGGTGAATTTGTAGGTACGTTTAAGTTTTGAATTAAATAGTTAGGTCTTGTTTGGTTTGTAGATTGTATATTCCATTGAAAAAGGATTAGCTAAAACTGAGATTAGCTAAGACTAATAATGAATTAATTATTCTTATTCTTTTGTTTAGTTGTGACATTGAAATAAACTACTTAATCATATTCTTTTGTTTGTTATACAATGCAAAATATGTTGATGAATGAAATAGTATTTTAATAATATTTTGTTGAAGATTCGCATCAACTCGGGGCTCTATCGGAAAGGGATGAACGTCAATGACAAGAACATTAGCCCCAATGGTGTGTGATGGAGGCCGTATCCTTGGAGGTTGGATTGGTGTCAACAGAAGTTAACTAGTGCTTCCAAGGTGTCGGCAGCAGCAGTGGTGTGTGGTTGTGGGTTAGATTGGCATGCGGTTAGAGGTCACGTTGTGTCATGGAGTTCGTGTTCCTAGAGACTAGATCGGCTTTGGCAGGGTTGAATTTACAGTCGATGGAAGTTTACTGGTGCTTCCAAGGTGCAAGAGGCATCGACGGTATTTGATTTTGTTTTCTAATCCCACGAGACAGGAATAGCTAAACTGCTCTTTTCTGTGGCTTAGCTAAGAAGATGTTTGTTTGATTAATATTTCTAACGGTGATAATTACTCCTAGAATCAAATATTACGAAACAAAGTATTAGCTAATATTGGTATTAGCTAATCCAATCATATGACTTAATCCATGAATCAAATGGGACCTTAGTTCCACTTGGGTGATGGTATCATGTTTGATTTTGAAAGGAGAAGTAATGCTCCTCATTACGCCTTTTATTTACATTGTTTTGACATCATATGCTAAAACACTTAAGCAACATTAAATAATAATAGTTAGGATGTTCGATACTAGGCTTGGCATGATTTGGGCACTTGTTTGTGGGCATCGTTTGGATGAGCAAGTGAATATTTTACTTCAATTGCTTCATGACTAGATAACCGTCTAGATTCAACCTTTATAGGATGGATTTTTATATCGTAAAAGGTTAAGTGGGAGCATCACCGTCAAGTTGTGTTATGAGTCTCTTAGCAAGCATAGGACACTCCCTCGTGAGTTTTGCTACATGCAAATACTGCCCTAGAGTTGCTATGGTTAGTATTTTTTTATTAAATATCATTACACCTCTACCATTATGCGATATATAATTGGTGATGCTTTAAATATCACTCCATAGTGGGTGGACTCTAAAATAAGTTTATGTTTTTTACTCTTAGTAACCTTTAATGATAGGACTAGCAATTAGTTTTTAACCATAAAAGTTGATATAATTCATTTTTATCCATTACAAGTAAGCTAGTTTAACTCTTTTTTTTACATAACTACAGTAGTCCTATATTTTTATCCTCTATTTTAAATATAATTATTCTTTACTCGTTAGAACATACAATTGAGAAGATCGTAACTGGAATGCCCTCTGTCTCTTAGAGTTGGCACAAAGGAGAGATCCAATAGGCAACTACCTAGTGCACTCAACCAAAAATATAATTTAGGAGCACATTTTTGTCAGGACCCATATCATTTTTAGGACACCACTGCGCCACCACGCCAAAGAGAGAAACTCTCTATTCTCTCTTACTCAAAGCCCCTCTCTCTTTGGCATCCCTTCCAGTAGCCCCCCCCCCCTAGGAGCCTTCTCCCTCTTTTCGACAGTCGGCATTCTGGTGGTCTTCTAGTTCGTCCACGGTGCTCCAGGCATCCAACGGTGATTGATTGGTATCCTTGGTATTCTCCTCCCATTCGCTCCTACTCTATTGCTTGTTTTTGTTATATGAGTGGCCTCCACTTTTAGCTTCTATGTTTTTTCCTCTAGCAATCGATCCGCCCTCTATCGGGCGTCTATTCACCAGCCATTTCTTGTCCTCTCCAATTCTAGCTAGATTTTGCTTCTACAATTCGGCTTTGGCTATCTCGGCTTAGTTGTGGTTACAGGTTGGCGGTTAGGGTTCGGTTGTCAGTGACAGCATGTTGTTCGACTGATATAGCTATCTATGGTCCATGCGACGGGTTGAGAGGATCCTCCTTCATAAACTCTTGGGAGTTACTTTGTTTGGCTCCCCACTATTTTGGGTGTCCTTCTTTGTGTGCAGGGTGACTTTGTGGCGCATGGGTGGCCATCGGCGGCATATAACGATCACAGATGGGTTGTCTTCTATGGTCCATGCAATGGATTGGGAAGCTTAACCATGCTCTCTCAGTGACGTACTCATTTTGTTGGTTAGTCGTCGTCCAGTCAATTCAAGGGGGCTAGAGGACTGCTGCCCTAGTTATTGTGGTTTGTTTGGCTGGTTGGGCCAGCCATGTACTTTCTATTTGCCCCTTGGGCTCTACAATTTGGGCATGCTGGAGCCTTTAGGCTGGGTGGAGCCTTTGGGCTTAGCATGCTAGAATTGTGGCTTGGGCTGGGGCTCACTTTTTCTAGCCTATTGAGATTTGTTATATTGGATCGTTTCTTTTTGTTTGGGTTATTAGGCATGTTATTTTGGTCGTTAGTCCTGTTATAGATTTTAACTTAAGATTACTGTAAATTTCACATTGGTATTAAAAAAATTCAGATTTAATAATTAAAGCTTAAAAAATTAGGGGTACTTTTTTTTGAAGCTCACCTAGGGCATTCAATTTCTTAGGATCGGCTGCTCTCTCTGCCACTAAACTTAACGAAGACTCAACGTCCAATTGCAGTACCCATGCTAATATACATAGTAATATATACATATATATTCATATGTACCAAAATCTAATTATGAGAGAAGCTCCAAGCAACAAGAAAGTTCTGCTTAATGAGGACACGAGAATGATAGGTGGATTTAGTCATACCCGACTTGAATATAAGTGTTTGATGCTGATTTTCAAGAAAGTTATTTGATTGGTTCCAGCCAAAGTTTGAAGGACAATGAAAAGAAATGTTCTACCATGTGAGAATGAACCACAAAAGATTAATATAAACTTTTTTTACTTCCTCTATATGTCTTTGTATGATATGGTATGCAAATGACAAGTTATGGGCTTCCGTCTTGTTTTGTGGTATAGTTGATTGATATGACTCTGTTGGGAGTTAATGAACCATGTGATGTTTGAAATTTTGATGAGTGATTAATATGTGTATCGTGTTATGTATCTATGCCTAAGTGTGAGCATGATAATACTTCCTATTGCTACCTTGTTCCACCTTGATTAGGTTGTTGACAGCTACATGCATTCTTATTTTGTGTGGTGACCCATGGTGAAACCGGGATGGACCTTGTTTCTTGATTGTTTGGCCTGATTGGTTGATAGTAAGCATGATGATGTTGAACTGGTGGATGATTTAAGGTGAGATTAGTGTGGTGAGCTCTCCCTCGGTGAGGTCATTGTAACATGTTGTGATAGCCAAGTTTGTTTCTTGTTTGTGGAGCCCTCTTTGTAAGGGGACTCAGTTGTGATTCAGCAGCGTCTTACCCTATTTGTTGGAGCCTACTTGGATATGACCTTCTTTCCGTGCATGGGAATAGATATTTGCATGACAGTTGATATATTGATGTTGTTTTGTTTTGTGCTCTATTTGTAATTGTTATATGGTTAACATATTGTTTATAATATGTGATCATGATTTTTGAGGCAATGTTTCCTTGTTGCACTTGTTGCGGGCTATTGGTTCATTGGGAGTAGGTTGTTAGACTTTGGTTATACAATGTTTAATTAGGGTGGCAAGGTTATCTTGTTAATTTGATATGATAGTGTTTTGATTGATTTTTGGGCTCTAGTGTTAATCCTTATTGTTTGAGTTTAATTAGATTGGTTACTTTGGGTGATGATGTTAGCATTTGTTGGTATAATTTTAAGGTGATATGTGGTTGATTGGGGTGTTGTTTGTATGATGTTGTTTCATTAATGGTTCATTATTGCTTCTTATATGGTGGGTTAATAAAAATTGGTTTATAGTAGTGGTTCGAAATTGGGTATTGGGCGAGTTTATGCTACGTTTTAAGTGACTTAGCTAAGAATGTGTTACTCGAATATCTAAGCCTTCTTGTGTTGGCAAGGGATCATGAATAATTTACAGAAGGATGATACCCCCCCCCCCCATTATGTTTAATGGTTAGTTGATGCATTGTAAGTTTAAGAGAATGTGAATCGGTGAATGTATTGTTGCTTTGTAATAGTTAATTGTATGTCCTCAAGCGTTGTGCTGGTTACTGGTTGGGGCACCAAGCGTTGCCTTAACAGTACAAATGGTTAAGGGCTAGGTGGGTTTATGGATCCTATCATTGCGGTTAGAGACCCTTTTCGTTAGGATTATTAGTTGGTTCGTTTTTTAGGGACGAAAAGTCTTAAGGTGGGGAGAAAGTGAGGATTTTTCTAAGTGGTCGGAGCAAGTTCACTATGATGTGTATGTTAAAATGATTACTTGTTGACATATAATGGTTTTTGTGAGGGCATGATGTATGGTTATTGCTATATGTTGCTTTCGTATAAAATATGATAGGCAATGTTAGAATTATGCCAGTGAAAGCAATTGTGTTCGTTATTGGGGGTAATATGTTAGATATTGGGTATGCGTAATAGCTGTGTGTAGGTGTAGTGTCCATAATGTCACGCCCAATATCACACCCCAAGAATTTGGGACGTTTTTCGATGGCATGATCCTAAAATGTATTCGTGCTACTTGTAGGAGAGGGGATGTTGAAGCATAGATGGTGCGCAGCGGAAAGCTTTAGGCAGTTCGTGTGGCAGAATGGATGGAGCTCCTTCGCAGTTCAGACGTGCCAACCCGCTTGAGTGCGGAGAGCATGCCGCTAGTTAAGTACTTGACGTTGAAGAAGGGATTTGACCATCCTTACACAAACTGGTCAAGAACTGGAGTCGTTCTCCTGATGAGCCTGATGGCAGGGTGAAACCAGTCTATGTGCGCTTCAACCCTCAAAAGGCTAAACTTAGTGGACCATGGAGAAGAAAGCTAAGTGCCGCAATGGGTTGAGTGCCGCAGGAAATCTGAACCCGTGATAAGTGGTATTAAAGTTGAATCGGCTGGTATCCTAAAGACTCGTCGAGCACTCTCGCGAGTAACATGATCCCAAGGTGGGTGCTCACAGAGGTGAGTCGACCAAAAGCGTCTTGCATGTATCCGTGTCCATAGAGTTGGAGTATCTTAGAGTGTGATATAGAGTTCGGCAAGGGAGTACGAAGGAGTGCGCCAAAGTGATCTTGGAAGCCTCCTATCTGTTGAACATTGGGCGAGCAGGGAACATCTGGGTGAAGGTATTACAACCTGCAGGGAAGCGATGTCCAACTAGTTGTCATTGGGTGAGCGGGGGGCGTCAAGGAGAAGATGCCTGTAAAGAATCGTATTTGGGTAGGATTGAGAGATAGGCATTCGATGGGAATGCAACTATCTGAGCGATAGAGTAGCTGTCAATGTGAGCATTTTGACAGTACTTGGGCCCGATTTTGAGTCAGGGCCCTGAATGGCCCGATTGTTGACTTTCTTGGGGTTTATTAGTTGACTTTGCATTTGAGCAGTCATTTGAGTGTGATAATATCTTAATACTATTGTGCTCGTCATTTCGAGTGTTTTGGCAGTAGTTTGACTCAATTTGGAGTTCGTGACGTTGAAGGTCAATTATTACTTTGAGAGGTCAATTATTAACAAGGTCAATTATTGGTCAATAATTAGAAGAAATATAAATAGAATGAAAAGAAAGAGCTTTTATTTTACGCTATCACATTAGTGCGTTTAAGAGAGAGAGAGAGAGAGAGAGAGAGAGAGAGAGAGAGAGAAAGAGAGAGAGAGAGAGAGAGAGAGAGAGAGAGAGAGAGAGAGAGCTTGGAAGTTTGAAACCTTGGCGATTTGGGACGATTTGGGTTCGTGGAGCTCAAAGAATCACTCCAGGTAGGTGTCCCTAAACCTCTTATCTCAATCCTGTCTTTGAATATGCACGAATTTGTCTTTGTATTACATACTGTTTGTCATATGATGCTTGTATGACTGTTTGACGTATTGTATGTATGTTGATGTATGGAAAGTATAGGCTTACCCTTGATGTATGATTGTACAGGGTTGCATATTGAGACAGCACCCGCGGTGTAGTCTCTATTGGTGCTAGTCACCTACCTCTTGACCTTTCGGGTGCGGGCAAAGGGAAATCATGTTCCCGGTTCTGGGTACCCTAGAATTTGGGGGCGTGACAAGTTGGTATTAGAGCATGGTCTAGCGGACCTAGGTTAGTAAGGGGTGGTTAATTGATTTCCTGTGACTTGGAAAACTGTAGGGTGGGCGCCTGATCGACACAGTCCTAACATCTATTCTAGGTTATGTTGGTGTCAGTTAGATCATCCTAGGAGCATATGTGGGAATGGATGCATCTCTAGTGGTATGATTGTGTGCATATAGGGCACTAGACTGTCTTTGTGTGTGATGTGATCGCATTTGGTGCCTAAATGTCACGTGGCCTTGAGAGCCTGGACTTGATTTTGTGTGCCCTAAGGGGTGACATGATGTTATATGCATGGTTGTGGACCTACGGGTCGTGTGGTAAGAACCTACGGGTTGGTTTGTGCCTTTGATGGCTGTTTGTGTTAGCAATGCTAGTGTTGATCGTTTGTTGTTGTTGTTGTGGCCAATGTGATGGCACCACCGAGGAGAGTTGTTCGAGGCTAGTGCCCGGCAGAGGAGCCCACGATAGAGTTGAGGCACCAGGGGCAGCAGAGCCCGCAGCAGAGTTCGCCGGCTCCCGTTGTGGGACCTAACTTGGCTCAGGTGTTGCTTCAGTTACAGGAGGCCATGCAAGGCATGTAGGGCTCGTTGAGGGAGATGACTAGGGAGGTGGATGAGCTGAAGAGGCAGCAACAGTCTCAGCAACCACCGTAGCCTCAGCAGCGGGAGACAAGGGTGGTGCAGGATGTGCACCAATAGGAGGTCGTGACAGAGCCAACGGAAACCGGTTAGTGAATCTCCATGCCCGGCCCGCACCCGAAGGAACAAGGGGTTGGGGATAACATTGGGAAAGGGACCTTAGCACAGGTGTCGTCCTTCATCCATACCACATATATAGCACACGAAGACAGAAATCCACAATACAAACACATATACATACATGTTCTTTCCCCTGCGAGGTTACAATCATAGTTTTTACAACCTAACAAAACAAACAAAGACACACAAGGTCTTCACCTCTGGTGAACCTCCTAGCTCCTGTAAGCACCTGAAATAAATAAAGACAAACACAACAGGAGGGTGAGCAATCATAGCTTAGTAGGGATCATGTGTCCCTGACCCATCCCAACTCATAAACTAGTGTATACATGTGCTCATGTAATACTACATATACATCACCATTTCAATCATGTACACACACTAAAATACAAATATAACCTCCCATGTAATCTCAAACATTGCCTCTCAGGCACTATGTTTCCTCTAGGCACAATACTGCTCCTCGGCCCCATATTACCACTCAGGCACAATAGCCTCTTATGCTCTAAACAAATCTCGCCTCCCAAGTCCTCAATAGTAGCCTCTCAGGCTTAACAAAGTAGCCTCGCAGGCTCACATGACCACTAGAGTTCACAACTCTCTTTGTAATATAGAAGCTATTTTCTTGAAATAAAAAGCCCCAGCATTGGCTCCCCATACCATAACTAAGATAATCTGATTTTTAGGGATTTTTCTGAGAGGTTTACCCCACTTTCCAAAAAGTTACCATTACGAAAAATTACATATTTCTGGAATTTTACACTAAATCTCATTTTTCACATTTTGAAAGAGTGAGAATTTGATTTTCTAATATTTTTCTTTGAATCCGAAAGGGGGGTATTTCATTATTTACATTATAACTTAAGTATACTTAATGTGGAGAGGCATAATGGTCTACAATGTAAATGGTCCTGCTCTACCTTGGAATTGCTAACCCGAAGCTGCAGAACTGCTAACCAGGAGACTCGAAGCTCAGACTTGAAAACTCGAAGATCTGCCTCAAAGACTCGAAGATTTGCCTCAAAGACTTGAAGATTTGCCTCGAAGGTTTGACCTTCGACCTTTAATCCTTCGAACTTCGACCCTTCGAACTTCGTCCCTTCCTAGATTACTCATGGTACTGTTTATCATCGTCTTTGGCCTGTTCTTCGTCTGGAATCAACTTAGCGACCCCCAAACACTCACAAACACCATTTTTACTCAACAAGCCCCAATATATACCCCAAAACGCGTCCTTAATGCCTCTAAATCGTACAGTAACAACAGGAACATATATATATATATATATTGTTTTTACAAATTATATCCATCTAGATCTAGATCTACCTTGCCATGATTAACTTCTCAACCCTCATGAAATACATGGTTATAAACCCTCAGATTTCAAAAATACATACCCACAGCGATATAAATCAGTTCTTAATCACAGATCCTATGATAAACCACCAGATCTAACCCGAAATCTGGATTTTCCTTAACTTCCCCAAAAACCCAAGGTTCATGCTATATTTCATATCATGACAAAATTCGTGCAAATTAAGAACATAATCAAGAGAAGGAGTACATGAACCCCTACCTAGAGTGATTCTTTGAGCTCCACGAACCCAAATCGCCCTAAATCACCAAGACTTCTAGCGTCCAAGCTCTCCAAGCTCTCTCTCTTAAACACACTAACATGATAACATAAAGTGGAAGCTCTCATTATGTTCCTCCTATTTATATTTCCTGCTAATTCTTTAATTAATAAATACTCAAAATTACACAATTAGCCTTCCAAGGTCCCGAATTCCAAATTGGACCCAACTACAGCCAAAACGTTTATATCGCCGAGCACGATACCAAATGAAATCTTCATTACCAAATAAATCAACCCAAATATGGGTCATTACATTAATTTTTTCCTCAAGGTTGAGAGGAAGGAACTTGTGATTGAGCTAGTAGTATCTACCCATGTAGTGTCCTTTGGTGGAAGATATTTCCATTCGATTAAGCTCTTGTTAACAAACTTGGATCACTATTGGATCCATCAGTGGTCCATTATGGCTTCATGTTCCATCTCTGGCTGCCCATCCTCTGCTATTGGAGGCAAGTATCACCAATTTGTTTCTCTAGCAATGAAATGTGAAAGATAGGGTGAATATGAGAAGTTTATGGTAGCTTAAGTTTGTAGGCCACCTTTCCTATACATTCTTTAATTTGATAAGGCCTATATAGATGACTTTCTAATTTATGACACACCCTTTTAAACATCAAGTGTTGGCGATAAGGTTACAATTTGAGAAATACAATATCCCTAACATGATACTTCACATCTCTCTATTCGGCATTAGCATGTTGTTTTATCCTATTATTAGCTATAGCCAACTTTGAGATGTTATAGTATGGCATCTCTAGTGGTCAGGTTTTATGCGACTTCATGGACTAAATAGTCCCCTACATTGTATAACAGATTTGATGGAGGTAGTCTCCTACATAAGGCTCGAAAGGTGGTATTGTATCAATATTATACCCATTGAAGGAAAGAACACCATTTCCTTGGTTGTTGGTAGAAAAAGTTACAAAGGTACTGTTCAAGGCATTGATTGATGACCTAAGTCTGACCATCGGTTTGGGGATGCTATGCGGAACTCATATTCAAGTGAGTATCCGACATTTTAAGGAATTAATGCCATCACTAATGATTGAGCGGGGCCTACCATAAAGTTTTGCAATGCCTTCTATAAATTTTTCCACCACTATTTTACATTGTAGGGGTGAGATAGAGTAAAGAAATGTGAATACTTACTCAACTGATCTACCACAATGAAGATTGTAATTTTATCAATTAAGAAGTGGAAGCCCCTCAATGAAATCCATGCTAATTTCATCCCAAACATAGTAAGGTATTAGAAGTGGTTGTAGAAAACTTGTTAGGGATAATGTTTGACTCTTCGTTCGTTAGCAAACGTCACAAGCAGCGACATAATTGTCGACTGATGCAGACATTGAATCCTAATAAAATTGTTGAGATAACCTTTTATATGTTTTAAGAACCTTGAAAGGCCACCAATAGGAGAGTCATTAAATGCCTTTAATAACTTATGTATAATAACTGACTATGGAGACACCACTACACAGTTTTTGTAATGTACCAACCCATTCTGCATTTTATACGGCTTCCTCGAATTGTCTTCAACAAACATTTAGATTTTTTGCATATAGGAATCTACCTTAGCTTCACTTTTAAGTGTCCCAAAGAGATAAGTGAAATACGAATAAGGCGTGTAAGCTACGATTACCTAACACCCTTGAAAGAGTATCTAGTGCCCCATTTTTCTTGCTTGGCTTGTACCAAATTTCATACCTCAGTAGTTTGGACACTTATTTTTATTGTTCAAGTGATGTAATGCATTATTCCATCAAATACTTGGAGACTCCTTTAATATGTGTGACTATAAACTTTGTTGCCCAGTAAGTATGGTCTCCATGGCAAGATTGCTTGAATAATGGCCAACATCTCCTTTTCATAAACTGATAAGGTGAGTTTTGTTGCTCTGAATGCATGACTCATGTAGGTGATAAATTGCCCCTATTGACTAAAGACCGCTCCTATACCACCTCCAGATGCATCTATTTCGCGATAATAAAATATGCCTGAAATTTTGGATGTGCAAGTGTTGGTGTAGTTGTTATAGCCTATTTGTGTTGTTCAAAGGCATCCTCCGCTATTACATCCCACATGAATTGTTCCTTTTGTGTAAATGCGTAAGGGTTCGTGCTATGATACCATAATTGCAAAAGAACTTTTTGTAATGTCTTATTAAGTCTAAAAATCAACGTAGCTTAGAGATATCAGTAGGTCTAGGTAAGTTCACCATGGTGGCAATTTTTTGTTGGTCAACCTTAATTTCTTAAGAAGTAACAATGTGACCCAAATACTTTAACTCTTATGACCTAAAGACATACTTGCAGAGTTTGACACAAAAGTGATGTTGCTTTAATATTTCAAAGCTATTTAACATGTTTCAAATACATGGCCCAATTGGGACTTTAAATAAGAATGTCATCAAAGAAAACCATGATGAATCAACGAAGGTAAGAGCTAAGAATTGAATTCGTGATAGCTTGGAAGGTTGAGAGGGCATTATATTGCCTAAAGGGCATGACCAAATATTCATAATGACCATTGTGGGTGCGAAAATGAATTTCATGGATATCATTGGGCTGTACTCTTACTTGGTCATAGCTTGCCCATAAGTCGAGCATAGTAAAATAGGTAGCTACATAGAGTTCATCATGCATGTCCTCTATATTAGGAATAGGAAATCTATCTTTTGTAGTTATAATACTCAAAGCCCCATAATCAGTACAAAACTGCCATGACCTATCCTTTTTCTTCACAAGCAAAACAGGGGATGAGAATGGACTAGTACAAGGTTTTATAAGTCCTATACTTGTTTTTGAATTTTAGCTTTTTGAAAATAGGCGTACTTGTAGGGTCTAACATTGATAGGTTCACTTCCCTTTTTCAAGTTAATAGGATAATCAATTTCCCTTGCTAGTAGTAGTTGTATTGGCTCTTTGAAGATGTCCTTAAATTATTGCAATAGTTATTGCATCTTGAATTTTGTTGCATGTTGGGCACCAGTAAAGTCATCTTCAAAGGTGAGGAAAAACAATACATGCACTTGTTTTGTCGCCACTCTTTACTAATAGTTTTCAGTGATGCTACTTATATTGTTGGTTTTCCTATTCCTTGTAGCTTTTGTATTTGATTTTCCCACTAGAACTCTATTATTTGAGTCTTCCAATTGCACATAACATTTCACAGTTATTCTAACCAATTGACACCAAGAACCAAATCTAACCCAATTAATGAAAGAACGTATAGAGTAAGAGTGAAAGGAGTACTTTGCAAATTAATTTTGGCATTCTCAAATATGCCCTAACACTTTAAGGGTGTTTCATTGGACACTTTGACATCGAAAGTCTTGGTTGGTAGTACTATAAGTTGTAACTGATTTGCTATCTTTTTCCTAATAAAATTATGTTGACAAGCTATCAATTAAAACTACCATGGCTTGAGCCCCCATTTTTGCCATCACCCGTATTGTTTTGTGTGGTAACCATCTAGTTAGTGCATACATAGAAATCTTAGCTTGAGGAGTTTCTTTGTAGGTATCCTCATCGTTTTGAGATATGGCTTTCCCTTCTGAGGAGTAACAATTAAGGTCCCTAACATTTGTGCCTTGTAGTAAACCTCTCATCATAGTTTAAGCACAATCTTTGAGCTCTCTTACATTGTATTTCTTCCCATATTAGTCTTTTGAAAGGAGAGTTGGCCTTAGCATTGGTTAGGGAGTGCGTTTCTGTCATGAATTTGCTAATTGGTCTGGAAATTTTGTTTTGTAGTGCTAGTTGTCCATCCTTTATTCTCACAAATCTAATAACTTCTATTTTAATGTCCTAGGCTTAAACATTTAGATGCCTTCATCAATTTTAGTCTTAATTCCTCCCATGAACGTTCCCACCAATGCTATTTGAATCCACCCATGTACCCTATTCCTTAACCTCTCAATCTCAAGCCCCTTTTAATAATCTAGTAGGGAGCGTGCCTGTTTGATTTTTTTATAATGATTCATCAAAATCCTCATAGTTGGTAAGCCAAAGGAAAACCATAGCTCTTCGATGAAAATTCCCCACACGATCCTTGCTTTCTTCATGATATGTCCTGTATAACCATTGTTACCATTGATTGGCTTCACCTTCCATATTAAAGGATGCCAATTAAGTATACCCTTTGTATTTCCAAGGTATCCTATTACTCAAAAAATTGAACCACCTGCATAAGCTATGTAGTCAGGTCATCTCCATAACATTTTGAAAATTCTAGTTTTACCAGGTTAGAACTAAACATGGACCGTCTTCCTAGTATCGAGTCCTGAGTCTCTCCATTTGAAGATTGGCCTACCTATGTATTCATGAAACTTGAGGAAGCCCCAAACCCAATTGAAAGTTTGTTAGACATTTTGCGAATAGCATTTTCAATATGTCAAAGTTTATCATGGATTTCAACTTTCATCCAATTAAAGTTGTTTTGAAGGTCTCCAAATCCTACTTTGAGATTTTCTATTCAGTCTTTGTTGGTGGTTGAATGAAAGCAAATGTTCTACTTCGGGTAAGAACGAACCATGAACCCTTTTTGCTTCCTTATTTCTCAACACAAACTCTTTATAACAAGCAGGAACGGATTTAGGGGGCCGGTCGGGGCCATGGCCTCCCATCTCCTACCTTTTATTTTTTAAAATATATATATGTTAAAAATATAAATTTTAAATTTAATTATATATATTATAAATATAATTAAAATTAATTAGTAATATAATTTATAGTTTTATAATATTTGTAATTAATATGTTGTTAATTGTAATAGTAATAAATAGATTATATGATTTTTAAAAATTATCTAACTTGATAAGCTTTTTATGCTTTTATGTTATGTGACTTAGACGGTACTAATTAGTGGTGAAATTGGTTCAGTTTAGGTCGATTTGAGCTATTTTTCAAACCAAATTAATATTTTTTGATTTAAACAAAACCAAATCAAGCCAAACTAGTTGCTTTGACCAAATTAAATCAGACTAAACTGATTCGGTTTGGATCAATTCAGTTTAAGCCACTGATTTGAAAAATTATCGATTTGAATGGGTTTGCTTCATCAATTTTTGATTCCTTGAAAGTTAAAATGATATAAAACAAAAAATTGAATAGTGTGTAAGCACATCAATACTAATATATATCAAATTTATAATTCTATAAGTCTCAAAATTAAATAATATAATTTATGAACATAACATATCAAGTATTAGATATCGATCTTAAATAAATAAGTTTAAAAATATAAAATCAATAAATAATAATATTATTTGCTTCGGTTTCGTTTAAACTGCGATTTTAAAATCTTAAATCAAACCAAATCGATATATCATTCGGTTTCAAACCAAACCAAACTAATTTTATTTAGTTTTGATAATTTGATAAATTGACCATTTTAGCAGGTCGGTTTGAATGGTTTTCCAGTTTAAAATTTCACCCCTAGCGCTAATTGCAAAAGTTGACTATTTTTTTTAAGAACAATACTACATACAACTGGTGTTGGGTAATCTTTAGGTAACCGTAACGACGTATTAGCATACTAATTTATTGAATGTGAGAGAAAAAATTATGACCATCAAATCAATCATGATTTCACGATGCGAGTTGATTGCATAAATATTTATTTTTTTAAAAGTATTTTTCATTTAACAAACTCCTGATTACTATCCTACTATTTTGCAACAAAAAGCTCGATAAGACTTGACCCGTTACCCCCATGCATGCACGTGCTCCACCCGTACATCAATCAACCACATATTTAGGATTTCTCCGCGTGGCTGCGTATCATTCTCCACAGTCAAAGCCAACACATAATCAAGCTTGTTCTCTTTCAAAGACCGTACTTATTCATCCTGCGAAGAAGTGCATCAACCTCAAAAATTCAGTGTGGATTTTTCCCATTGTTACGAAACCAATTCAGTACAAACGGTACCCTCCAAAGCGCTCCCGATGCCTATACTCTCCCACAAGCTTAAACGCTCCTTCTCGTATGGATGGCATGGCTTCTTGAATGTCTTCACCATGGTTTCGTTAGAAACTGATGTGAACCATGGTTAAGGTTAGAGAGAGACTCAGATAGACGATGAAGACGCAGCGTCCCACCTTCTCTCCTTGCTCGCCGTCTTCGCTGCCTCCGATGTCATCCGCCTCCGCACCGGCACCCCCGCCATCGACCTGAAATTATTCAGTCCGCTCCCTGCTCGAGCCCTCCAATCATACCCAGCGGCATCGAAAAACTCATCGCTAGGGGGTTCGCCTTCGAGCTCGACGCTAGTGGCGGTTGTCGGAGAGGGACACGTAGCGTCCGAGTACGACCCGACGACGAGATCAGAGCCGGCCTCTCTGGCAGACACACCAAACACGAGCGCGCCTGCTTCTGGTTTAAATGGACTCTGCCAACCTTATAATCAGATCTTCAAACCCCCATTGGCCCATTCCCCCACCCACCTCTCTCTCTCTCTAGAACAACGTACATCTCCCCACTTTTCAATTTGTGGTTTGAATCTTGTGAAGTTTGGTGAGGGTTTGGAGGTGTTTGAGGCGGCCACGTTCCTCTGCGTTTTTCGACTGTGGTAGGCCTCGCCTCTGTTTGGTTAATTATGTGTTTTCCCGCCATGTGATTATGTGAACATCGTGCTAGGGCTGTGTGGCTAGGGATGTCAACGGGGCGGGTTTGGGATGGGTCACCCCTATTCCGAATCCGTTCCGTTTAAGAAATCATTATCTCAAATCCGATTCGAAACCGTTTAAGCTGATTCGAAACCTGTCCCATTAGGATCGGGTTGGGGCTAGTATCCGTTAAACCTGCCGTTTTATCTTATATATACGGGTTTGGGACGGATTATCTCGCCCCAAACACGCCCCAAATCTTAACTGAGTCAGAGATACCCGTTCCAAACTCGTCCCGAACCCGATTACAGTTATCTCAAACCCGTTCCATTAGGGGCGGGGCGGGACGGGCATCCGGTATGACTCACTCTATTGCCATCATTTGTGTGGTGTGTGATGACGGCGCTAGGCAAGCTTGATGAAGAAAATATTAATTTTGCAATATTTACAACAGTAAGCGATACTGCATATTTTGAAAAAACAAATAAAGGTACAAAACTATTTTGGAAGAGTGGTGAATTTTTCATTTTTTATCTAGAGATAGATATAAAGTGCAAGTTTAGAAGACTGTTGGCCCACAGTATGGTCAGTTTTTCCGTGTCAAACGTTATTGTTAACGTTTAGATTATTTTGTTAATTTGTTGACATGCATTTCCCTGTCAAACGTTATTGTCTTTGCTACTATCATGTGATAGACAATATTCGCCTCCTAAAACAAATTAAAAGTAGAAAAAAAAAACAGTAGTTCCAAACTCTTTTGTGCATGCTCATCTCCCTAAAAATCGATTGACTAATAAAGTGTATGCGTTGATTAAATTTTTGGCGGTGAATCCTTTAGCATCTTTCATCCGATGGGGATAATGATGCGCATAGGTGCCAAAGAAAAATGGGGACAGAACATGGCAACGAGGCTAACAAATCCCATATCTCAATCTTTTCCGGTCACATCCTCGTCCTTGTGATTGATTACTTAATGATCAGTCAATCGCTATGATGAAAGATCAATATGAGGCGATTCCCAACGAGGCCCCACAATCTCTATCGCTATGATGAAAGATCAAATCACAGGCGATTCTCTGATTGGGAAAAATCTTTGATGACCTCAACACGATAGAGAGATTATAGGTTGATAAAAAGAAAAGACCTCATTTAATATGGTCTTATGATTGTAATTTAATTAAAGCACTCTATTTCAAAAATAACCCTCAAAAAAAAATTAGCATAGACAAACATATTAGAACTCCTATATTAAATTCTATAAGCCCAAAAATATAAAGCTAGTTATTAGCCAAAAATGATAAAAGTATCAAAATTTTAAATATTCAAATTTACATAGTTCATTCTGCCGCGATGCAAAAGTAGAAGACAATAAGGTCGGAGCATAGACATAAGCAGTTTGATGTGTAGTGTAGAGACTTGTGCTTATTGGGTTGATTTATGAGATTTTTTATTTGGTAACGAAGATATCATTCTGGTATCGTACCCGACGATACGAGTATTTTGGCTATAGTTGGGCCAATTTGGAGTTTTGGATCCCAAAAGGCTAGTTGTATAATTTTGGGTCTTTATTAATTAAAAAAATTAATAGAAAATATAAATAGGAAAAAAGAGAGAGAGACTCCCAGCATATGGTCATTTGTGTTGCACAGAGAGAGAGAGAGAGCGCTTGGAGGTGGAGCTTGCCGAATTGGAGCTTGGAGCTCGAGTTTTGGGGTTGATTCATTCGTGAATCCTTACCAAGTAGGTGTTCCTAAACTTCTTATCTCAATTATGTTCTTGATATGCATGATTTTGGCATGATCTGTTAGATTTAGCATGAACACTAGGTTTTGGGGGAAAACCTAACTTTGGGTTGAATGTAGTGGTTTACATAAAATTTGTAGTTAAAATCTAATATATATAGTTGTAGGTATGTGTTTCTGTGATCTGAGGTTTTATTACCAAGTATTGCATGAAGGTTGAGAAATCAACCATGGAAATCTGCCCCTAAATCTAGATAACTATAATATGTGTATATATATATATATGTGTGTGTGTGTGCGCGCGCTTGTGTATTACTGTTATTACTGTGTGATCTAAAGGCATTTAAGACGCATTGTGAGGTATATATTGTAGTTTGTCGACTAAATGTGTGTTTGTGAGCATTTGGGGGTCATTGGGTTAACTTTATATGAAGAACAAGCTAAACAATGATGAATAGTACTCTTGGCGAACTATTAGGTTGGGGACGCATTAAGGGTTGAAGCTTCGTAGGTTCATAGGTTCAAAGGTTCGAAGGCTCAAAAGGTCAGAGGTTCGAGTCATCAGCTACGAGTCAGAGCTTCGAGTCAAAGCTACGAGTCAGAGTTTCGAATCAACGGCTACAAGTAGAGATACGAGTCACCAGTTCCGAAGTACAGCTTCGAAGAACTATTTACATTGTAAACCTTTATGCATCCCCACATTTAAATAATTTACTTAAGTTACAATGTAAATAAGAAAATACCCCATTTTTGGATTCAAAAAAAAAACTAGAAAATCAAATTCTCACTCTTTCAAACTGTGAAAAATGGAAATCAATACTAAATCTTGGAAAAAATCCAGTTTTTGGTTAGAAGTGACTACTTGAAAAGTGGGGTTAGACCTCTCAAAGAAATTCCTAAAAAATCAAATTATCTTAGTTATGATATGAGGAATCATTTGCAAAACTTTTTGTTTCAAGAAAATACCTTCTACGAAAATCTTCTCTCTTGGTCTAGACATGAGAATAGATTTATGGAAATTGGCCTCTGTTACAGAGGGAGAAGTGTGAAACTCTAATGTCATACTTGTGTTAATTTGTTGATTTGGTTGGTTGGTCAACCGAGGTCCCATATAGGGCTAGCTAGGAGCCGAGGTCCCCTATATGGATGGTTGAAAGTGGAAGGTTTCACAGATGGCTGCTTTTCATGTTATGTTCCCACTGTGGGGGGCAGGCCGTAAGAGTCTTGCCCTGTGCTGAACAGCTGAGTTGCGAACTGTTTGTGTGACTTGATTGTGTGGACCTTGTATGTTAATGTTTTCATTGGTATTGTATAGGACACTGTATATTATTGTATGGTTATGCATTCAATGGCACATGTATACATGGATGGTGTGTTATAGGTCACCTACCGAGATTTTGTGCTCACCCTATGTTGTTATCTTGATTTTCAGGTTCAGGTAGGAGGTAGCCATAGGGTTTGTAGTCGAACAGATTGAGCAAACCAGACCTCACTGATGTATGGGACTTTGTTCATTTTGCTTGTTTTGTATTATTACTGTATTTTCTTCCTAGACATGGGTTTGTAGTTGTTGTACCAGTTCTCATGATATGTATGTTATACTATGATGATATTTTATTCAATTGCATAGTTTTTAGAGCATACAAGAATACTCTTTATTGTATGATTGTATAGGTGCATTTGGGCAGCACCCGAGGTGTGCTCCTTTTGGGTACTAGTCACCAACCCTTTGCCCTCGAGTGTGGGTAGGGGGTAGCCACGTTCTCGATTCTGGGTCTCCTAGAGTTGGAGGCATGACATGTTGCAACGACAAAGCCAATGGATCGGGGAGGGATGACTTCAGCTGAGTCAAAGTCGACAAATTGGGGGCTATTGTTAACGAAAAATGTGGCGATCTGGACCGATTTGAGGTATGTCGAGAGAGAGAGAGAGAGAGAGAGAGAGAGAGAGAGAGAGAGAGAGAGAGAGAGAGGAGAAACGGTCGCGTGTTTTGTTTACCATCGTCCACTCTTGGCTCCACTGTAAGATTCAATGGCCATGACAGCCCCTTTCCACGCCTCACCAATCGCCACCACCAGTGCTAACCCAGTAACCCTCCGTCTCGATTCTTCATTTCCCCTACCCTTCATTGTCGCCAGTGCAACATGGGCTAGTTCAACCTGATGGAAAATTAAAAAGTAGTAAGAGACAGTAAAAAAAAAACTGAATGTATTTAAAAAAACATTTTAGAGGTGATATTATTAATAGTTGCATTGCAATTCCAACAATTTCGGGAATAAAGTGCTTTAATTACCTAGAATAAAGCAAACCTGCGTGGGGTTATTTTTGGAACAGAGTGCTTTAATTACAACCATGAGATCTGATTAAATGAGATCTAATGGCTAAGATTGATTTTGCACTCTTTAAGAGTGTTGTACCCCTTTTCATTTTATCAACCATATATATATATATATATATATATATATATATATATATATATATATATCCAACCTTCAAAAGAATATATTTATGATAGTTCCTAGTCAAAATGGCTTGATAAATGTTATACGTTGGATCAAGCTCGAAATTTGTAAGATGCGGATAAAATCCTATGTAATTTAAATTGAGATTATCATTTGTATATTCTAACTTGTTGTAGAACATGATCTTTATTGTTAAATCTCATATCACTATAAAGAAATACAAAAAAGGTGTGTATGCAATCATATACGAGAGTTTTCCAATCGAGCGACTAAGGACGAGATAGATAATCTTGATTCAGATCATCATGAGTAACGATCAAAGTCTTGGTAAATAACCAAGAAGTCAAAGAGTATTCTAAAGATCAAGTATAAGACAAAGACTTGGTTTAACCAAATAATCATTTGTTATAACTAAAGTCTCTCATCCGAAATTTTGCTAACTCAACTTAAGCTAAAGGCAAGAATCTTAAAGACCCTGTATATGGAATGAAGGCTTGGTATAAGGACAAAAGACTTAGTATAAGCCTAAGTTCCACTTCCGACACTTAACAAGCTTCGGTTAAGCAAAAGAAGTCTTGGTATAGGCAATTAAGGCTCATATGGATATCTTAAAGACTCAATATAAGGACAAAAAGCTCGATATAAGCCTAAGTCTCATATCTGATACTTATCAAGTCTCAGTATAGGCAAACCAAGTCACGGTATAAGTATTCGAGCATCAAATTGAGTAATCCAAGTCTCGGTATAAGCATTCAAGCCTCAATTTAAGAAAGCAACTTATCCGACATCCATTAATGTTTCAGACTTATCGCAAAGATCTGGTTTAAGACCAAAAAGTCTGGTATAAACCTTCAAGGCCCGGTATAAGGAAGGAAGACTCAATTTAAGACTCACATACTCAGATTAACTTCACAAAGCTCAGAATTGACTCATGAAGTCCTAGTGTAAGCAAAAACAAGTTCATTAAATACCTTAACGACACTTACACGTGGACTCCTCAGATAAGTCAACATGGTCTTCATTGTAATATTGGAATCACACAAAGCAGACTTAATGTGTTATGCATTTTTAACATCCTCAAGTCAAGCAATACGGTGTTCCAAAGAGAGACATTCAATGTGCAGTTCGTTGATCAAGAAGAAATCTTATTTAATTAAAGCTCTCTGATCTAAGGCAGACATAGCAAGTTCCAAGAAGATGTTAAACAAGACTGTGTGCATATATTGAGAGATTCTTTCAGTAGAATAAGCGTGTGTAAACATCTTACTCTGCTTTTTATAGTTGTGTAATTATCATTTGATAATAAACAAAATACTTTCACTAGTTCTGATTGTCTTCAATACTGATATTATCGTTACAATCAAAATCTAGCTACCTTGCAAAGCTTAACCCTATTCACCCCTCTCTAGGCTTTCAAGGACCAACATTCTCTTCGGGTGAGAACGTACCATAATATTTTTAATGAATAAATATCTCCCTAACTTCTTTATTCGTGACCCACTCTTTAAATAAGTCATAACTTAACAAATTTCCTAAAAACATGGAATCAAAGATAACAATGATCTCTTAAACAAATATTATTAAAAGATAACAACATATTAAATAATAAAACAAACTAAATAATCTCTTTGATTTATATCTGCCATGGCTTATCAATTTATATGAATTTTATAATTCATGATGAATTTCTTTTAATATAGGTAAGTATACCAGTAGGCATGGACTCATGACTTGCAAACAAGAAAGAGCATGCCACTATACTAGTAATAACGTTTTTAAAAGGAACACATGCATAATTTTATATATTAGTTAATTACTTAGGGCATCCATATCATATTTATATTCTTTATTCCTATTTTAAGGTATGAATAGTATACTATTTTATATATTTTATGTATTCCTCTATATCTCATTCTCTATCTCTATTTCTTTAAATTATATTTTTTATTTTTTATTTACTAATTTTTTTCATCTCTTATATTTATTATAATGAATCAAAATTGTACATATATCAAGAAATATATTAAAAAAATTATTTGAAAGATAAATAGTGATCCTCTAGATATAGAGATTATTTCTCTAATCTCTATTCTTAAACTTTGTTTTGGAGAAAGGAATGGATAAATGCATGTCACGTCCCTGATTCCAAATAACCGAAACCGGATAGATGACTACCCCATGCCTGCACCCAAATATTCAAAGGGTTGGTGACTACCACCTGTTAGGGACATACAAGCGAGTGTTATTTAAATTTTATATTCAAACATACATCAAGGGTATGAAAGTACTTTTTAAATGCCAACAAAACTAATATAAGTATATTAAAATTACCACACAAATCCATTAATTTATTACAACTGTGCACGGACCTTTGTCCAAAAAATAAAATTCAATAGAAATAATGTCAAAACAATAAGTCCATACTCCAAATAAATATCTGCACAGTAGCGTGGTCCAATACTAGCTCCTGTCAGTACCTGAGAAAATAAATCAACAAGTAGGAATGAGCATAAAGCTTAGAAGTTGAACTACCACAACTCACCGACACTCAACCCCTAATACTATATGCTCTGTGTACCAGAGTACATGTGTAGTGTTATGCCTTAACAAATACAATATCAATCCATATCAGTAACAATATAGTAACATAAGATTAATTTACAATAACAGATCCCTATGCAAGTATTGAATCACAACAACCATTTAATATCACAAATACAACTTCCCTCATCCGGGCTCAAAGTTAATTGCCACCCTAGGCAAAATAATATAACCAGGCGTACCCTTCATCTAGGCTTATAGCCATCACCAGCCTAGGCGATCATGCCACATTGGCATCCACACACTATACGCATAAAATCACAAACACAATATCTAGTACAACATTATCATTCACATACATTACAACATATATACGAATATCTAAATAAGATAATCATTTACATCAAGTTAACATAAACCTCAACTACACACAATCCACGTTTAATAATCTTATAAGCTGTCCTCTAATACTATCATTTTGTAGCCCAATAAGCTCACCATAAAGTCCCTTGGGCCTCCTAAGGATCACCAATCGAATAAAACTAACACAACAAACTAAATTGCAGATTCATATATTGCCCATATCAAGTGCCCGTATTGACTACCCATATCAAGTGCCTGTATCAATTGCCCATATCAGTTTTTTATATCAAGTGCCAATATTAGTTTCTTGTATCGGTTGCCCAAATCAATTGCATGTATCATTTGCCCATATCAATTGCCTGTGTCTGTATCAGGGGCGACACAGGCACCGTTGCGATACAGACCTCAAATTCTTCCCGCTACTCCTTCTTGATGCTCATACCACTAAGCCATGACTTTACCAACTCAAAATTGACCACCTTTTCCCCAAAAGTAAGGTCTTTAATCCTCAAACACTATATTAATTAAGTTTTGTCGATCCTATCTCAGTTACATGCAAAATGTGTTCGTTCTAAATTCATTCCCCACTCCCAACTAACCCTGAATATTATAGTACCCTAGGAGATATGTAGATAGGATAGAAACACCTACTTGAAAGCTTGGATGTCAAACTTGCTTGTTGAGATTCTCGCAACGCCCTAAAGCTCGCTTCGAACTTTTGCCTACCTCACTCCTGCCTCAACTATCAGAACGACTTGGCCTCACTGAACCACGAAATATCAACAGCTAACTCCCAAGGTCAAGCCCCCTATTTATAGAGGCATTCTCCCACGGTTACAAGATTTCTAATTGCATTAAAACACAGATTTCTTGCCCAACAAGTAGCTTACTTAAACCTTACTTAAACCCAAAACATAGCTTACTTAAACCAGTTTTTTTCATTTAAAACTCTTATTTTAAGTCCTTAAAGTACCAAAACACCTCTAATTAAATTAAATCCCGAATTTTGATTTAATGACAACTTAATTAACACCAAAATGACGTACTCGAACCAAATATAAGTTATCTTCTAGCCTATCTTGAGTACGAAATATTTCAATGCACCCACCAAAATAATAAATACACCTACCTTAAAATATAAATTTCAAAATAATCATTTAATATTATAGGTGAATGACATAAATATTTTTTATGATTAACAAACTCACCACCTCTCTCTTTCCACGTTATCGGGATCTATTTCCTCTCCACAGGTGGCCATGTCATGCTCCCAAATTCCAAGGAACCGGAACTAGGAACGTGACTTCCCCTTGCCCGCACCCGAATAGTCAAGGGATTGGTGACAAGCACCAATAAAGATTATACTGCAAGTGCTGTCTCAATCATGCAAATCTGTACAGTCATACCTCATGGGTAATCCTGTACTATTCCCTATATCATCATGCATACAATATGGCAAACAGTCATTCATACATCACATCACAAACGGTGTGCAAATATAATTATCCGCAGACCCATATCCGGGATACAATATATAAGCAATATAGAATACAGTACTATATCATACAGGGTAGTGGGCACGTCCTCATGGAAGAAAATCTTCCACTAGTCTCGGGTCGCACATGTGACCTCATAATTCCACATCACTCTACTATGCAACACAGATAAGTCTATACTAGATGCTCAGTGTACTCGTGCATGATATAGTATGCATAATCACTAGGACTCAGCTTGCAAACAAACATTAGGACCCACCCTATCCATAATAGGACAGCTTGTACATGATCCTCAACAAGATCCCAGCTCAGGGCACTCCGCGCTAGCACTCAGCCCTAGCACTACAAGCTCAGCAGCTCGACTTAGGCCACAGCCTGTTACCATGAGCTTAACAGCTTAACCCAGGCCTCAGCCTGTCACGTCAACCACATAGTACAACTTGTGCATCATGATGAGAATACACAAATAGGTCATAGAGCTCAAGGCCCAAATCCTCAAATCAACAAATCAACACAAGTATGACACCGACGATCTATCCTCATGCCTATATAAAAGAGGCCAGTTTCCACAATCTATCCTCATGCCTTGACCAAGGAAGGGGATTTTCGTAGAAGTGTTTTCTTGAAATAGAAACACCTTCTACGATATGAGGAAGGTGGTTCCTCATATTATAACTAAGATAACTTGATTTTTGGAGATTTTCCTGAGAGGTCTAACCTCACTTTCCAAGTAGTCACCTTTAACCAAAAACTGAATTTTTCTAAGATTCAGTACTAATTCCCATTTTTCACATTTTAAAGGAATGAGAATTTATTTTTCTAGTATTTTTTTTTTGAATCCAAAATAGGGTTATTTCCTTATTTACATTGTAACTTAATTAAATTACTTCAATGTGAAGATGCATAAAGGTTTACAATGTAAATATTCCTTCAAAGCTGTACTTCGAAACTACTGACTCATAGCTCTGACTCATAACTTTGACTCGAAGCTCTGACCCTTCAAAGCTTTGAACCTACGAACCTTCGAACTAACTGTCACGCATTCCAGGGAACCCGGAACTAGGAACATGACTTCACCTTACCCGCACCCGAAAGGTCAAGGGGTTGGTGACTAGCACCAATGGAGACTGCACCATGGGTGCTGTCTCAAATATGCAACCCTGAATAGTCATACATTAAGGGTAATCCTATACTTTCTCATATATCATCATGCATATGATAAGTCAAACAGTCATACAGACATTACATCACAAACAGTATGCAAATATAACTGTCCACGGACCCATGTCCAGGATACAACACATAATACAATACAAAATACATTACTCATACATCAGAGTAATGGGCACGTCCCCCTGGAAGAAAGTCCTCCACTAGTCTCAGGTCACACCTGAAAAGGGGTAAACAATAAGTAGGGGTGAGCGACAAGCTCAGTAGGTGTCCCCAAAACTCCACATCATGCAACACATATAAGTCTATACTATATGCTCAGTGTACTCGTGCACCGTGTAGTGTGCACAATCATCAGGACTCAGCCTGCAAACAAATATCGGGACTCGGCTCTGCCCACACAGACAACTTGTCCACGATCCTCCATGGGATCCCGGCCAGGGCACTCGGCCCTAGCTCCACGAGCTCAACAACTCAACTCAAGCCTTAGCCTGTCCCCCAACCACGCGCGCAATATGCCCGGCCACGATCGCCGCACACAGCCCGCCATCGGCGCATATGCTGCCCCCCGGCCATAGTGGCCACACAGGCCTTAGCCTCACGGTGAGAACCCAAACAAGTCACGGAGTCCATGCCCCAATACCTCACACCAACATACTAGCATTAGTATGGCATGTTATTCTCAATATTTCCTTTAACCGTAGCCTGGTCTTCACAAGTAAATCCTCAATCCTTGATTTATGAAGGAAGTACCCATAGCAGCTATTTTCTTGAAATCAAAAGTCCCGGCATTGGGTTCCCATATCATAAATAAGGTAATCTGATTTTTCAGGATTTTTCTGAGATATCTAGCCCCACTTTCCAAAAAGTCACCACTACGAACTTTTGAGTTTTTCCGAGATTTTACACTAAAACCCAATTTTCGCATTTTGAAAGAGTGGAATTAATTTTTCTAGTATTTTTCTTTGAATCCAAATGGGGCGTATTTCGTTATTTACATTGTAATTTAAGTATAATACTTGTAGATGGGTATGAGTTACAATGTAAATAGTCTAGTCCAGTGCAGTCCAGCGTCCATTTACACTGTTGGAGCTACGACTCGTAGCTCAGAACCTGCGACTCGTAGCTGTGGAACGGCGACTCGTAGCTGCGGAGTGCGGAGCTGCAGCGCGCCTCGAAGACTCAAAGCGAGGCTACGACCTTCGACTTACGAACTACGGGTCTATGAACTACGACCCTACGAACTACGAAACTTCGAGCTACGAACTACGGGTCTACGAACTACAAACCTTCGAGTTACGAACTACGGGTCTACGAACTACGACCCTACGAACTACGAACCTTAGACCCTTCGACCCAGAACTTCGGGTCTTCATCATTTCAACCCAAGAACACGCCCAGGGTACTGTTCATCATCGTTTTCACCTGTTCTTCGTCTGAAACGCGCTGAGAAACTCCCAGACCCTCACTAACACCCCTGTTTCGCAACAAACTATGATATCTACCTCAAAATGCGTCCAGAATGCCTCTAAATCGCGCAGAAACAACAGAAACACGTATAAAATTCCAGATTTCCAGAAATCTCGACCTAAACCCAGATTTTCATGGTTGACTTATCAACCCTCATGAAAAACACAGTTAATCAACCCCAAAATCACAAAAACATATATCCACAATGATATAAAATAGTTCTTAACCACAGATCTTATGCTAAACCATTAGATATAACCCAAAATTGGATTTCCCCAAATTCTAGGGTTCATACTCAATTTCATAAATCATGATAAATTCGTGCAGATCCAAAACAAGAGAGAGATAAGAAGTTCAAGGACACCTTCCTGAAGTGAATCTTTGAGCTCCACGAACCCAAATCGCCCCAAATCGCTAAGGCCTCCAAGCTCTCTCAAGCTCTCTCTCTCTCAAACGCACAAACGTGATAACGTAAAGTGAAAGCTTCTTCTTTTTTTTCTGTTATTTATATTTCTACCAGTCATTGACCAATAATTGACCTCCAATGTCCCGAACTCCAAATTGAGTCAAATTACAGTCAAAACGCTCGAAATGACGAGCACAACACTAAACAGATATTATCATACGCAAATGACCACCCAAACGCAAAGTCAACCAATAAACCCCGAAAAGTCAACAATCGGGTCAAACGAGGCCCCAACTCGGAATCGGGCCCAAGTACAGTCAAAATGCTCACATCGACGACTACACTACCGTCCAGATAGTTACATTCCCATAGAATGGCTATCTCTCAAAACTACCCAAATACGAGTCTTTACACCAACCTTCAAACCAATGAACCTTCAACCTTTAACACATCGGAAACCTAATAGTTCGCCAAGAGTACTGTTCATCGTTGTTTTAGCCTGTTCTTCATGTGAAGTCAACCCAGCGACCCCCAGATGCTCACAAGCACACTTTAACTCAATAAACTACAATATACACTAAAAAACGAGTCAAATTGCATGGTAACAACAGTAATACATATATATATATATATATATATATATATATTATATCCATCTTGATCTAAATCTAAATTTTCATGGTTGACTTCTCAACCCTCATGCAATACACAGTTACAAAACCCTCATATCATATAAACACATACCCACAACTCTATATATCAAATATTAACCATAGATTTTATGCTAAATCACCAGATTCAACCCAGAATTGGATTTTCCCCCAAAACCTAGGGTTCATGCTAAATCTCATAGATCATATAAAAAAACATGCGTATCAAACACAGAATTGAGAAAAGAAGTTCAGGAACACCTACCTAGAATGGTTTCTTGAGATCTACTCGCCCCAAATCACCAAAGCTTCAATTTTCCAAGCTCGCTCTCTCTCTCTCTCTCTCTCTCTCTCTCTCTCTCTCTCTCTCTCTCTCTTTTAAACGCACCAATGCGATAGCGCAATATGAAAGCTCTCTTTATTTTCCTCCTACTTATATTTACTGCCTTTCTTGTTAATTAATCATTAATTAATCAACATCCAAAATAATAATTGACCTTTAACCTCTCGGGGTCATGAACTTCAAATTGAGCTCGAATATAGTCAAAACGCTTGAAATGACGAGCACATCACTATATAAATGTTTTCCAACTCAACTAACTGCTCAAACATAAAGTCAACTAATAAATCCGTAAAAAGTCAACCAATTTCGGGCTCTGACCCAGAATCAGATCCAAATACAGTCAAAATGTTCACATCAACGAACACAATATCGTCTAGATGTTTCCAGCCATCTAGAATGACTATCCCTCAATCCTACTCAAATACATGTCATTATAGGCCATCCTCCCCTCAAACTTTATCTGTTTCCTTTACTTCTTCTTCTCCATTATCTTCTTTCCCCATAACAAGTGGACATACAGATTATCTTCTCCTCTTCCTTCCATTTCAGATTCTCCACCAAATCTGCGAGCAAAAGGTTTGAATATAGTATTAATGTTCTAGATTGGTATTCAAATATATTAATAATGTTTTATGCTTGATATTTGAACATATTAGTAATGTTCTTTGATTAGTATTCAAACAAATTAAAAATGTTCTATGATTAGTATTCAAACAAAGCAAAAAAGTTTGAACTATAATTGATGAACTCAGTTCAAATCATAAGTAAACATTATAGTCTTTTTACAAATATGTGTGTAAGTATTCCTTTCTTTGGAGAATCGAATGTAGACTTATTTGTACTAAAACTCTAAAACTCAACCCAAAATTATAAGTAAAACTTCATTATAAAATACTTGATGTAGATGCATTTATATTGTTATTTTTTTATTTTTTATTTAATTTTAAGTCAATTATATTTAATTATGATATTTTAGATAATTATTATTTATTATGTATTATTTTTGTTATTTTAATCATATATTATTGTCGATCTTATTTTGCCCTAGTTAAATATACAATTTATATTTTAATTTTCTTCATACATTGTCTCATTCTTCATAATCCTATAGGTCAATAAGAAGCAATGGTCAACATATGCATGATTTCTCGAGCAATGACTTCCTCTACTATAATTGTTTCACTCTTCGATCAATTTAAAATCATAAATGATGAAATTAGGTGAACATCATACTTGATCATATGTGATTTTGTGAAAAATTGCAAAAATTATATACTAAATAAGTTAAAACCCATAAAAGTAAATATCAAAGTCAAATGATGGCAATTAGGACAATACAAAAACTTTCCCTCCAATATCTCCCTTCATATTCAAATTTTTTCCTCTATAATTCCAAACCTCTCCCATCCCCCTCTTCCAATATAAAAAGGCCTCCCTCTCCTTCTTCACACACCAAACAAGCTTACACGTATAATTAGCTCTTTTTTAGCTGAAATGTAGTCTAAAAAAGTTTTCAATACTTTGTGTTATGGTTAAACCTCTTTTTCCCCTTTTTTGAGGAAGGAGGAAGCTATTAGAAAAATAATTCTAAACAAAAATTGATACATAAGATTTTTTTAAAAAAATAAGTTTTCTTTCCTTTCCCTTTTTAATTAGAAAAATGAGATTTTAAAAAGAAATAAATTTGGAGTTTTTTTACTTTATTCAGGCTTAAATAATTCGTTTCTTGATTAGAGTAAAAGTAATTTTCCTTTAATTTGTTTTTGTATTTTATTGCAATAAAATTGTAGAATTTCATCTTTCTAAACTAAATTGTTATTTCACTTAAAGAATCAAATTATGATTGTTTCATAGTTAAGTAGGGAGTAAATAAATTAAATACGAAAAATAAAAAAACAAAAACAAAAAAATGAATTAGCCTTTTCGTATAGCTTCAAGTGACCGAGAGATTAAATAACTCTTATTTAATATTAATTTTTTATTCCAAAATTGATTGGGATAATATAACATGTTGTTTGTAATTTGTTTTTTATATCCTAGAGCATGTTTAAATTTTAAAAAAAATCAATTGATTAAAGTCTTTTAATATAGGTCCAAAAACCTTTTTTAAGCCAAAATCTCCTTTAAAAAACCAAAAAACCTTTCCCTTGAAAAACCAAAAGGACTTTTCAAAAAATCTTGTAAAAAAAAAACTAAAAATGTTTTTTTGCAATAGAAAACCAAAAACCTATTTTCTGAAAATCAAGAAAGAACCCGAAAATGAAAAAATAATAATAATATAAGATTGTTTCAGGGATTATCCCATAGATTGTTTTTACAAATGACATTTTTGGTCCAACTCTAGGGCTATCCCATAGTAGTTTAGGACTTAACCTATCTTAATCCCTACTTCAATAAAAAACAACATAGAAAAATATAAATATAGAAACCCTAGGTCACTTTACAGTCTGAGCAATCGAAGGGGCAAACCGATGTCAAAAGGTGAAGGGAACAAGATGAGCAAAAATGTCTACCCCATTATTATTTGGAAGCACATAAAAGCGTTCCAAAAGTGTGGTAAAAACTACTTTCAATGATGAAAAATTATACTTTACTACATAGTATAAACCTTCATTTCAAGCAAAAACTCAAAAACTTAGGCAAACCAAGTGAACCCAACCAAATTAAAATAAGAAGAAACTTTCAACTACTAAAATAGGTACCAATTTAATGCATTGTGGGATTATTCATCCTTCTTTACACGTAACTAACCATTTAATTTATTTATGAAAATATAGACAAATTGGGTGGCGTTGTACCCAAAAACAAATGGTAACAACTACATTTAGGTTTAGTTTTAATCTATTCCAAGTTTCCTTAGTTTCCTTAGGTTCCTAGGCTGGAGCGAAGGTAAGCCAAGGGGCAAACCAGAGGCGTTAAGAGCAAGCCCTCTTCACTTGGCCCTTACAGTCAAGGCCGCGCGCCTACAAAGGCGGAAGCACCTGCGTAACTGGGTACCAATAGGTGCAAAGAGCACCCATACTCCCGGGGAATGCTCCTGGTGAAAAGCCTATTTGTGGGTGTGAAAAACCTAGTGCCTTATTGGGGCGCTGAGTACTAGGCCCCGCCGGAGACCACAAGAGATCGAGTCGGTGTCCACCAACACTACTGAGGCTCCAGAGGCATGTCCCCTATGAGGACGGGCCCTACCTGGAGAGGCGTGTCTCTTATGAGGACGGGCCCTAAGTGGATCCAAACAAGAACTGATGATAACAATTGTTGTCAAGTTTCTTCTTCAGTATTCCACTATAGTCCATATAAAGTCATGTGTAAATAAAGTTTTGTTTTCTAACTTAATATTTAAAGGGGAATATGATGGTTGTGGAGGTGTTTCTTTCCATTTGAAGTATGTTATCTACTCAAGATCAATAATGAATAATAATGAATTTGGTTTCCAATTGAAAATTGTCCATCAATTGGCTTTGCTAAATTTATAACCAAGCCCTTATGAATTGAACTAAAGCATATTTAAAGTCTCAGAGAGTGTAGAAGAAATAAAGGGGACTATGCAATCCTATACAAAATAAAAGAACATTTAGTCAAATAAAAATAAATAAATCACTATCTTGCTATATAACCATTTTTGTAAGCAAATGTTTTTGCAAAAGAAAACCAAAAACCATTAAATTAAACTGGAATAGAAAGCAGCCATAAGGGTGTTCAAACACCAATTCTTTTAACTAAATTTATAAAATTGGCTTGACATTAACTAAATACTCTAGTTAGTTAATACAATCACAAATATATATTGTTTTCAAATTATAATTTAACATGAACTATAAAATATATAAATCAAAACTTGTCCCTAAGGGCGGCATTAATTAGCTAGGCTTCAGGTGTGCAACTACACACCCTGGATTTTAAAAAAAAAAACTTATACATAATATGCTGTCGTTAATTGGATATAAAGATAGAAAGAAAAAAATTACAACTTACGCAGCAAAACAAGACCACAACCGCAAAACATGCACACTTTAACGCCACAATTCCAACACGCAACACAAAGCCACCCTCCTCTTTACCCTAGCAGTAGCAGTAGCTGCCACATTGCACACAGGCCTACCGCTCAGTCATCTCCGCCTCCAGTCTCTCCCCTCTCCACCTTGGGTCTCTCTCCTCTCCGCTACATCGCACACAGGCCACAACGTCGCTTGCTACTCGACCTCTTGTCTTTGGTCTCTCTCTCTCTCTCTCTCTCTCCTCTCCATCGCATCGTACATAGGCCACAAGCCCGCCGCCCACCACTCGATTTCCCATCTCTAGACTCAACCTGCCCACTATAGCGTTGTTTGACCACGGGTCATCGTCTACGACCATCTCATTCTCTGGTTAGTAGTTATTTGCCTCTCTTCAATGAATAAGCAAAAAAAAAAAATTAAACCAAAGGATCGAAATATTTCAGTTTGCTTCGATCTTTAAGAAAAAAATCGAATTACAGCTAAAAGAAAATTAATATATAGAAGAACCGAAATCCCAAAGAATTGAAAATTGAAATTTAAGAAAATTAAAATTGAAAATTAAATCTTAATTCGACAATTTGCTATTTGCCTCTCTTCTTTTTTCAATTTATGCCATAAATTTGTTATTCAATTGAAATTTGGATTGTTACTTATTACGTTTTTGATTTAGGAAATTTTAAATATATGAATATCTACCTAGTAACAAGTGTTCGATATATAAAACTAAATGAAATTGATGAGTTTGCTAGAAAGATGATAGAGATGGAGAAGGATATCATATATTCATTAGTTTATATGCTTTTAAAGTTAGTTTTGACCATTTCCATCACGACTGCAATCGTAGAAGGAAGTTTTTCAGCAATAAAATATATCAAGAACTAATTGTGCAATCAAATGAGATATCAATGGATGAATGATTATTTAATTACATACATTGAAAGTAATGTATTTGATAGCATTGATAATAAAACTATCATGTAACGATACCAAGCTATGAAGACTCGCGGAAGGATTTTATAAATTTTCTTGTATTTTTAGTGATGTTATATTTAAAGACTTATATAATTATGAGAATTTAATAATATTTTATGTAAATTTTTTGTGATATTATATTTAAGATTTATAATAAATATTGAACACTAAATAAATTTCCTGGAGCCGCCCCCTCTTGTACTATGAGAATTGAAAGAAAAAAAATAGGATAAACTTAGGTAAGAAAGTATAAAAATGAAAAAAATAATTTTGGATATGTCAACAAAATAAGTTTGAATTTGAAAACAACTAAAAAAGTATTTAAAAAATAACTACTTTATCCATATTACTATATTAGAAAAACACATGTAGCTTTTGAATTTTGAATTCTAAATCTTATTTTTAAAATCAAAAAATTATGCATACCAAACAAGTCCAAAATGACTAAAAATGAAATCTAGACAAGTACACAATTGCATCCATCAAATGAATCGTGGTGGTAATTGTTATAGGGACAATACCAATATTATACTTGACAAAACAATAAACAAGGGGTATTGAATGCATTTTCCAACAAATCATGGAACTGAAAACAACATATCAACCCCCGATCTAATAATTTTACACTAGAAATTGTTAATAGAGAGATTGGAGGCTCCAATCAATCAAAAAAAATCCTAACATAGATTTAATTTCTCTAATGTGAATCAATTGGTCCACTGCATGTCTAAGAATCAATTCCGATAATGAAACTAAATTGTATTTCCTATGCATTCAATGTTGACATCTTTTCCTATAATATGAATGTGTGGACCAGTACATTAAATCATTTCATAGAAATTAACAGGGCTCTTAAGAGGAATTTTTGAATTGTAGCTTGTAAGAGGAATTTTTTCAAGTTTCTACAATATAAATGCAAATCATCAACAAGTAAACCAAGGAAACAACTATGCCCTTATTTTAACTATAGAGGTTAGATATAGTCTTGTATAATCCACACTCCACAAAAAATAGGATATGACATCAAATTTACTTGCATAATTTGCAAGGTATAATATAACATCATTCCAATATCTACAAGCGACCTGCAATATTCTAAAAAGAAATTAAACTAATCACTCACCTCAACTTATTCTAAATCCTTCGAAATTTAGCCATAAGATATATACAAACTTGGGGCTCTCTAAGTTATAGCTACCCTGAATGGTTTACCATTTTTTCAATTAATGAGCACTATAGTTTTATGATTATTGATATTGATTCTCACCTTTTGATTCCTTGCTTTACATTGAGCACTAAAATAAAATAAAATAAGATTAAACACACAAGGTAAGACAAATATTATATAATGAAATGGCAAATGTCATCATTGGTTTTCGTACAGATCCCTTTGAGAATGGGCTCAACCGACACCAAATAATGAGAAAACATTAAAGTCGCTGCCATCTGTTTTTGGATACAGTTAGATACCTTTCTACCTTGAGTAGATAACATGTAGTCTACATTACCAGAAATGGGTTTGAGGGTTGGTTAGGTATAGGAAAGGATTAGCATCCCTACAACTTCTTTTTGGTACCTATCTTAGAAAAGAAGATTTCTATTTGTTTTCCTGCTTGCTTAAATTTCACTTGTCTAAGGCAATGTTAATTTTTCTAAGTGCCGAAGTTTTTACTCCTTTTATTTCTCTAAACATTTTTATCAGAGTTAGCATAAAATACGATTTACCCTAAATCTCAAAAGGGATTCTAATTTGGTCCATTCTCTCCCCCTTTTGTATAGTATAATATTTAACAAAAACAAATTGAAACCAAGTGAATTGATGTGATTGATCTTGCGATGGTCGTCCGCTTCGATAGCGGTATCTCATTTGTAGAAGTGAGACTGATCGAGAATTAAGCAACCGAAAACTAGTCAAAATCTACAAATAAAAGCACTTTTTTGTTTGCAATTCGTTGGAGTGAGATGGGAAGAAGTATTAGGATTTTTTATGTTTTTTTTTAACTTGGAAATAAAATAGGGAGAAAGGAACTCTTTTGTGGGGATTTGAACAAAGGAGCAACTAAATTTATTTTTGATTTATGAAAACAGATAACAAAAAAGGAATTCTGGTTCTGAGAGATGGAAGAGGGAGAGAGCTAGGCTGAGAGATAAGAGAGAAAGAGAATCTGGGAAAAGAAAAGGAAAAGGAAAAAATTATGAGAGCTAAAGAAGCGGGAATGATGAGAGTTTGGAGAAAAAATGACAGTGGGTTCTCACTCTCTTTTTTTCTCGAGAAAGGATTGTTGGATCAGGCCAAGGTGCAGGCCCACCACATATCACAATATTGTCCGCTTTAAGCTCGTCATATTGTCCTGTATGACTTTAAAACATGGTGTAACATTTTTGTGCCTTTTTTTACCTTATTAAGGTCCTTGGCTTCTCCAAATTTGGAGATGTGAGAAAAATTGTCCCAATAAGGACTTGCTAGTTGTGGCATCATTTCACCCTCTTAGCAATTCCCGCTAGGCAGAATTGAGCATCATTTCTTAATAGCTTTTTCTTTTCTTCTTAAAGTCGTCTTTCACTCATTTTAGTTTTCATAATGTCAAGTGAGTAAACAATAATATCTTCATGAAACGTTTTATTAACACTCATTTGTTTCATCATTATAAACTATTGTTACCTCAACAACTTTTCAAGCATCCAACATTGCCTAGCAGACTACTAAATACATATACATATAATGTGATTTCTTTTACCGTAATAACAAAAGAGTGAGCATCATTTGTAATTTCTACAATGTCTAATTCTCGTGTCTCCCTATAACTTCACAATATAATGAGGTAATAGAATATTAACAAATTCATCCATTAGTACCACCAAAATATTCTTACAAGGAATACATTTAATTTCAAAATGCTTACACTCACAATTTACTAATTTGTTACTCGTGTTAAATACAACTTTCAATATGTACCAAATTTCATTATCATATGATATGTTTCATTCTTATATTCAATTGCAATAAACTTCAAACTAAAATGAAATTGTTTTTAAAATACTTTAAACATAAATCTTGTGTAAATATGTGGTAGTTGAGCTTTAACTAAAGGTTTGTTTGAAATATTGAAGTGTGAACATCATTATGCTCATTGGCTATGTTTTTGCTTCTTTATAGATTTATCAAATTGTCCTAAAAATTGAAACAAAGTGTATTTAAAATTTATAAAATGATCAATAAATGCACTCATTCTTTCGATCGTTGAGTGGTTTGAATATTTATTTTCAACAAATATATTATTATCTTTTGCATATGCTAAAACTTTTTTTTTATCTCATAAATAGATGAAAATTATTAGTTTGCAAATTATTCTTTAGCAAAATTTATTTCCATTTGCTTTCAAATTCAGCAACTATATTCAATATAAGCACCCCTTTAGACAAACTCTTGTGCTATTTTTACTGTCCAATTTGTTTAGGATGTACCACATGAAAATTACAAGAGATATTCCTATGGTTGAATATTGCTGCAGAAATATTTATGAGGTGATCTAGAACACATGGCATGTAGTAATGTTTGAAATACTCAAATAAAGTAAGTCGTTTAATCTAAATTAACTAATTGTTTATAATAATTTATACCGATAAATGGTGTAGAAAATTATATATATTATTACTAGTATGTGTAGTAAATATGTCAAAATATTAATGAAATATTAGAATATTATTCTTGCAAGTTTGTCAACAAGGACAACCATATGTCAACTCATTGTTATTATTATTTGGGAAAATGTTGGATAAATAATAAATAAATATGTGCATGCGAGTGCGAGAAATCTTACAATGTCGTTGTCAGCCTCTTCCTCCTTAGTCGGCCATCTGTTGAGGCGTTTGATTTTACGTATACAGATTCTGGCAAAGTCCGATACTGGGCGATCGAGGGACCAAATCACAGGTAGCCAGCCAATTGTTTTTGTCAGTCGTGAGGTGGCAATTACTACTCATTCTTGGGGTAGAACTATAGCCTATAGCGTTCGCCAACTGTTTGTTCTCATATCGGTTGCTGTTCGCCGTCCCCGGATCGACAAAAGTACACCCGAGGCTGTGTCTGTGTGGAGACATTGCCTGCTGTACGAATCTCATGCTTCATTGGGTGGTTTTATTATTTTAAGTTGTGCACTAATAATACTTATATATATTCTTCTATATCAAGTGAAAAGCTTGTCAAGCGAACTGTAATTCTGACTTTATTTTATATATATATATATATATATATATATATATATATATATATATATGGACAACAACCCTCGTTTATTTTAATTATGTGGACAACAACCCTCGTTTACTTTTAGAACTTGTATTGGAAAATAACTTAATTGAGTGATTTCCATAGCTTTCTCAGGACAAATTTTATGTAAGCTATATGGATCAAATTGGTGGAAGTCGTCTCTCTCTCTCTCTCTCTCTCTCTCTCTCTCTCTCTCTCTATATATATATATATATATATATATATATGTGTGTGTGTGTGTGTGTATATATTACTTGTCTCAGCGAAACAATTTGTAAGGCATTGAAAGATGATAGGCTGTGAAGGACGGACACCCACCTAATTAAGATTTTGTGATTTGTATGTCTATAAAATTAGGAACACAAATAATGGCGTGATCAATTTTTTCGTATAAAATATTAAATCTTCTGTACGTAGTTTGTTGCGAATCTTACTATGACATAACCCGTTTGTTTATACACAAGAATCAAAGAAGGGATAATGTGTGATTTTATTATATTTATATATAAGATCTTACATCAATATTAAATCTTAGCGATCTCCAATTATACTTCTTGTCATAATTAAAAGGTGATGACATATAAAAGTAATTTCGTTATATTTTTTTATTTTACCAATAACATAAATTAACAGAGAGAATCCAAAGGGCAGGCAAATAAGTGGTGCTTGATTCCTCAAATTTTGACTCAAAAATAAGACCTCATTCTTAATTTTTGGCTTAAAAAATATGTCCCACATTAACTTATCCTACCCATAGAAAATGTACATTCACTCAAAAAAAATTTTAATATATAATGATTTCTATCATATATATTATATTATATAGTCTTTTTATTGTTATATTTAATTTTAATTTATAATTTTAATAATAACACATATTTTAAAATGTATGTTATTATTTTAATTTTAATAAATAATAATAATTTAGTATATAAATACAAATACTTTTATTATTTTAAAATGTCTAAGAGATAAGGGTTCAAACTTATATTTTCACTTCGCTTCCTTAAATTTTGAAACTAACCTGACATAAATATTATTGAATTAATTTACTAGTAAAATATGTATTGACACAATATTGAAACCAAATTGTACCTAAATTCATTGTTGAAATTTAATCAATTGTGATATTTCAAATTATCGTAACAATATGAACTTTAATATATGAGATTATTATTTTTAAATTACTTATACAATCACTTTAATTTAAATTTAATTAAAAATATTATAATACATTTAATATTTACATATGTGTTGCTTAGTATATGATCTTTACAAATGTAAAACTTCACGTAGAAAAGATGCCTTGAGGCAATAGATTAGTGAAAAAAATCAGAAAGTAATTACAAATAGATAAAGTTCAGCCACACTAATGTGTAAAATCTGAAAAGTACCGAAAATTAAGAAATCAAACAATTTAATTTGAGTTTCAATTTGATGATAAAACTTGACTTAACAATGTTTTTAAATATTTCCTATATATTATTAGAGTTTCACATTAAAAAAATAATCAATTAAGTATAACTTGATATAGTATATAAAGGTAATCTCTTATATAGTCAATTAATTTTAATACATTAACTTTCTAGAGTAAATTATATTTTCACTCACGACAGAAATTTATTCCTAATGTTTGGTTTTTACCTATAATTTTCAGTCTTATCGTTCGAATAATATGGGAGGTGTGTATAAGACAATGCCCCGTTTTCTTTGGAATAATATGGGTTTTGTTTTTCCGATTTATGGTGTCCGGTTTTTCCGATTTATGGTGTCCGGTTCAGTTGTTGCTTGGACCCAAATAGATAACTGGTGGGGTAATATATTTTTATGCGAGTACGGGCATGATTGAAATCAGCAGCTCATTAAAGCATCACAAAAAGTGTGTCAATGGAACAACCAACACCGCAAAAGCATGTGTGGGGTAAAAAGCAACTCCGCTGATGTGTTGGATTGGATGCTTACGGAGTAATGTATGAATAAGAATTTAGGATGGTTCAAACGTGCTAAGCACAAATTTATTTTGATTTGATTCGATATTGGATCTGCTTTTTGAAATTAACGTCTCACAGTTACTTACTTTTATTTTAATACAAGCAAACCATACTTGAAGAATCTAATTTTGATATATTCTTAAAGGGTAATATTAACAAAAATGAAGAAAAACAAAACAAAACAATTGGATATCAAATGAAATAATCAAATCAGTAGATTTGTATTTAGAAAGTACAATCGAACAATAAAATATTAGTTCACCCTTCACGTTCCAACGTAGCATGAATAAGAATTTACGGGTCTCTTACGCACACATAACGTAGAAGTATTTAATTGATTTTTGATTACATTACTGATATAATCTGATTAAATTATTAATTAATAAAATATCAGTACACACGAGTTAAGCGAAGTGCAATCTACCCTTCACGTTTACCTATTTTCGCTTTTGTAACAATAATATCTATCTCCTTACCTCCTAATCAAAGTATTATCAATCTGGGCCATCTGGCCATTAGGTTAAGCGGCTGACCAGGTGGAGATGCGCTCGTACGATTCATATTATGATGATGTATGTAGGCCCTCCATATACGAGTTTGCTCAACTGACCAAAAAAAGTGGTCTTGCAGACTTGCACTATATATGATCGCAAACCGCCCAGCTGATACTTTTTCTAAAAGGAGATTAATTAATTACATTTAACACATCATTTCTATCCCGTATCCACCGGCCCAAAAACTCTAGATCCCATCGTCCTAATAAGATTGCGCATCAGGAAGAAGAAAAGAAGAAAAACAAAAAGATATGCTTATTTGAGAGTTTGGTTGGCTTTGTTTTTCTTAATATATTATTTAAGAAATGATCCTGAATTGAATCATGTTGGCTCTAATTCCATTTTTTATTTTTCCATTCCACCTCCACTGATTTAAAATGAAAAACAATAATAAAGTTATATTTTTTTTTTCTCTCTTGGCTCTTCATTAAAAATATTATTTTAATATCAATAAAGTTAAAATAAAAAATCTTGTTATAGATATAAAAAATTACTTTTCACAACTAAAAAAATTAGATGAAATATAAAATTTTATTAGATTTGCTCTTAGTCAATAGTTAACCGTAAAACAAGATTTTTTTCCTATGCATTTCAAATTATTAAAAAATAAATCTCGATGGTATTAAAGTTTGATAAAATTACATAGTGAACTCCGGTAGATTAAAAATTTTTTTATATTCAGCATGATTCTTTTAAAATTTTTTTGATAAGAATTAGACTCTTTATTTACATATTAGTTATATTATCACATGCTTAAGATACGTGTCAACTCTTTATTTTCAAAAAAATAAATTATATCTATTTATGTATATTACAATTTATTATTAATAACATTCCTTTTTTTATATTAATATCAAAAAAATTAATCATCTTTATCATGTATAAGATAATAATACTATCCATAAAAAATACCACCGTATAACTTACACCCAAAAGTAATTTGGGTATAGCACTTTTTATGTTTTACAATTGTCTCATTAATCATTATATATTATATTTATATACATTGCTCAAAACTCATTTTTTTACTATAAATTTATTTTTCTGTTTTAATCTAATAATACTTTAATGACATGTTTGGTACGAAAAATGAATGCAATGAAATAAAATCTATTTTTATTTCTAGAGCCAACGAGAGATAAAGTTTTATTACCTTGGATACATTACCCGGAATAAGGTAATACTGATTACCTTTACTCCTTTGGTATTCCTTCTTAATTTATTCTTACATACAAAATGAGCTCAAAAGGTGATAAAGTACTAAAAATAGTATTATGAATTGATTAAAGCATAGAATGAGCAATATGTGAAATATTAAGCTAAAGAGAGAGATTTAGGCTCAAAAGTTTTATACAATAGAGCCTGTAAAATATAAAATTGAAGTCTAATCTACACTAAGAAGTCATTATAAGTTTTATACCTTAGTTTTGTCCGTTAAATGATTTTGAAAGCTTGTTGGAGATCAATAATGGTCTAACTCTACTCTATATATTATTGTTGCATTATTCGACACCAACTTCTAACTAAGGTTTTCATGAATAGCAAATAATGTCACAACATACTTTAGAGTATTGATCAAGCTACTGACTTTGGGAATCAAGATCACCTATCTTTTGAAAATTTATTTGATTTTCTTGCCCTCTTTTTGGAAGTTTCAAGGTACATTGTATTTATATCTAGGTCAAGAAGTGAGGTTTTTTAAACATTCATCAAGAGAGCATTTTTGAGAATTTACTTCTTTAAAAGAATGTTATCTTAGCAATTACATAGTTTTGTTATGTTTTTGTTCGGTTCTCATATTGTTAGAATAGTGAAATTAATTTTCAAAGTTAAGTAGTAAATTAAAACTACTTAATTGATTCTAAACTATAAAAATAATCAGTGTGTTTATATGTTTTTAATATAAGAAACACATTTTAAATAAGATTGTCTTATACGCATTCTTTATATATATTGTAACCCTTTTAAGATTAAATTGAAGGGCATTTTCTATAGGTTGATTTATTTAACCTTCTATTCTAGGCTAACCTTGGGATAATGAATTAAACTAAATACTTTCCTTAAAAAAAATATTGAAATGAAATATTAATTTTAAAAAATAAAAATGCACTAATTATAATCGATCTATTATTTGGATCAAATGAAATGGTTGAGATGTTTATTCAGCAGTATTTCAGGGGTGATCTTCACACGGATACAAAAACTATAGGCTCGATGAGTAACGTCTTGCATCTTATGAGGCTTTGTTGGAGTTTGACATTCAACTCATTATTATAGAATCAAAACTCCAACCATGAAATTGATAAAAACTTAAGCACCCAATGATACAGTCTCTCCTAAAGGATAACATTCAACTATGGGGTTACCATAATTGGTTATTTCCAAGAAACCAAATCCAAGACATGACCGAGTATATAGTTTGTGTAATATGCTCATTCCATTTTATGGGTAGAAACAAATGGACGTTGTTGGTAGTTTGGGTAACATGTTGCTTATTTAGAATGATGAGAGATACTCTCTTAAAGGTTCTCTATTTTGAGTTTTTCTATATGTCCTTAATATTGGAGTTGTTTCTCGACCAAACAACCTTGTATGCACACAAATGTGTATAGTCCAACAAATGATGCAAAAAATATAATTTTTTATATAAGTTTGTGTAAGCTCGACAATGGTATAGTGGCCGTTAGTGTGTATACATGTGTGTGTGTGTCTGTGTAGGAGGTAGGGGTAAAAACGGTTCGATTTTGAGTCGGTTTAAGTCATTTTTCAAACCAATTTGATGTGTTTCAGTTTGGACAAAATCAAAGCAAACCAAACTTGTTGCTTGGACCAAACCAAACTGAACCGAACTAATTCAGTTTAGTTTAGTTCGGTTTGAAATATTATCAGTTTGAATCAGTTTAGTTCATCAATTTTTGAATTCTTAAAATTGAAATGATATAAAAAAAAGTAAATAGTGTAAGCATATTAATGCTAATTTATATTAAATTTATAATTATAAGTCTCAAAATTGGATAATATAATTCACAAATACAATATATCAAGTATTAGCAAACAATCTTAAATAAATCCCAAAACATAAAATAAAAATAGAAAATAAGTAAATAATAATATTATTCAGTTCGGTTTAATTTAAACTGCGATTTTGAAATCTCAAACCAAATCAAACCGACATATTATTCGGTTTCAAACCAAACCAAATTGATTTTTGTTCAGTTTCAATGGTTTGATAAATTAGCAAATTCGACGGGTCAGTTTGAACTGGTTTTGACGGTTTAAAATTACACCCCTAGTAGGAGTAAGTGATTTTAACATTACTAGGATTGACATGAGACTATCATGGTGACTTTCCATCTCGTGAGGATATACTACTTAATAACACAATTGAGGGGCTTGAGTTAATTGATCTACCTCGAAAAGGAGATCATTTTACTTAGAATAACTTCAAAGAATGACCTTACCAATTACATATCAACAAGTTTCATGATCATTTGTCCATTTTTCATGATTGGCACAAGGTGCACCACTACTCTTAACCTTTCCATATTGAAAATAGTCAGTTTTAAAGGATTGGTTTTGGAGACTTTGTTCGCTAGGCTTGGCCATCTGACTCATTTATCTGCAAAAAGTCCTATTATTATTATTATTATTATTATTATTATTATTATTTTGGTCAAAAGAATATTTCTCATGCAATAAATTGATAAAATATGATGACTTTCAATTACTCCAAAGGAACACAAGAGAAACATTACAAAGTAGCTATGAAAAATATGCAACAAGGCAAAATGAGGTCAAATAATATTATGATTTAAAATTTAAAAATTTTATAATACTACAACTACTAAATTTTAGACTAATCACAACTAAGTAAATGATTTTTAAAATTAAAATTTGCAAGCTAAATAAAGCAACACAAATTAAGGTTCACTGACATAATATATATATACACACACACACACATATACATATATATAAGTTAACTATAACTCATTTAACACTTCAAATACTATTGACTTCAATACAAATTGTCAAATAAAATTTAACAAATATGAAAGTTTGTTTTGAATAATCTACCAAGGTACTTGAGCTTTTGGCACACTATACTCACACCTCGCTTGTTAGCTCTGTAGTAAGATTGCGAGTTGCTCATTAACTATAAAAAGAATCTCCATACCATATAAAAGAAAAATATAGAACACTCATAATTAACAACAATTAAGTAATTTTCACTTCACTAGAAAACTCATTGTATTCATATATATATATATATATATATATATATATATATATGTAAGTACCTGTATATTCAACCCGAAATAATATGTTTAAATGCAACTATTCATGCATAGCTAATAATTACAACTTAAAATATTATTTTTGAACTACTTTTATATTTTTTTTGTCACACACCCGCGTGCATGCCTACATACATATATAAGTTCGTAAATAAATACAAACTCTAACAAAGCTAGTAAATCGTTTACTCGTGCTAATTGTGTGCGTGTGTGCGTGCCTAAAATAATATGTTTAAATGCAACTATTCATGCAAAGCTAATAATTACAACTTAAAATATTATTTTAGAACTACTTTTATATTTTTTTGTCACACACCCGCGTGTGCACATACACACATATATAAGTACGTAAATAAATACAAACTCTAACAAAGCTAGTAAATTGTTTACTCGTGCTTATTATATGTGTGTATGTGTGTGTAAATACTTATATATTCAACCCAAAATAATATGTTTAAATGCAACTATTCATGCATAGCTAATAATTACAACTTAAAATATTATTTTTAAACTATTTTTATATTTTTTGTCAAACACCCGCGTGTGCATATACACACATATATAAGTACGCAAATAAATACAAACTCTAACAAAGCTAGTAAATCATTTACTCGTACTTATTATATGTGTGTGTGTGTGTGAGAGAGAATAAATATCAACTCTAACAAAGCTAGAAATCTATTTAGCATGTGCTTATTCTTACCACTATTCACCAGTGATAAATAATGTAATACCCTTCAAAAGTCATATATTAGAGGCAAATTGGGGATTAGATTTCTAGGCATATATAAGAGGTGAATTAAAGCATTCATAGTGGGTTAGTTAAAATTTAGCTTGGAAAACTACTTTTACAAAAATTTAGTTAACCACTTTTTATCATTCCAAATAACTAACTCAATAATGTTTTCACTATTTTAATAAAATATTAAGGTTCTATGTCATCAACCTCCTCCATACCATCTCCCGCAAATACACAAGTGGTAACATAGGCGCCGGTCCTTCTCTAGCGAACCACCAACCTCCACTACTCCTTTTCGATAGAGTTAACATTACTTCTTCTTCACAGAGTTGTCGTGTGTAACAACCCAAGTCCACCATAACACGATATTGTCCGGTTCATGGCTCAAGCCCAATTCTCAGTTTTGTTCTTGACAGTGTCACACAAGTACCCCAAAAGGCTTCGTACCAGGAGAGGTCTCCACGTCTTCTTAAGAGGCACACTTTGTTCTCCTCCCCAGCCGATGTGGGACTTGCAAAGTCCTCAAACTCTACAATCCACCCCCCTTAGGAGGCCTACGTCCCCGTGGGACTATGGCACATTGACCCAGTCCTCAACTCTAATACCTTTTGTAACAGTCCAAGTCCCCCCGTAGCACGATATTGTTTGGTTCAAGGCCCAAGCCCAATCTCCGGTTTTATTCTTGGCAGTGCCACACAGGCACCCCAAAAGACCTCGTGCCAGGAGAGGTCTCCACGCCCTCTTAAGAGGCACGCTTTGTTCTCTTCCCCAGCCAATGTGGGACTTGTAAAATCTTCAAACTCCACAATGCGTGTCGTGCAACACGGCTACAACTTAAGCACGGAGCAATGTCAGGCAAGCTGGACATGATCCCCTACAACGAACTAAAGCAATCGCCACTGTCTGCCAGCATATGATTTCTGTCAACTCTAAGTTGTCAACATCCGCTGTCGGATCAACTGAATCAACTCGGTAGTCTCCTAAACCATATCGGGACCTAAAACAACTGTCTCCCCTGCCTAGGCCCAACACAAAGGGGAGCACAAAGTCGCCCATACAATGTCTCATATGGTGTCATTCCTATCGTAGCCTGGTAGCTATTGTTGTAGGAAAATTCTATCAAGGGAAGGTGAGCCTCCCAACAATCACTAAAATCCAACACACAAGCACGAAGCATATCCTTAATTCCGAAGAACCAAAACTGGACATGTGACTATCCCATGCCTACACCCGAACGGTCAATGGGTTGGTGACTAGCACCTGTAAGGGACATAAAAGTGGGTGTTGCCCAAATTTCTCATACAAACATACATTAAGGGCATGAAAATATTTTCTCAAATGCCAACACAACTAATATAATATATTAAAGCCATAAACTCATCAAGTTATTACAACTGTTTACGGATCACTTGTTTGGAAAATAAAATTTAATAAGAAATAATATAAAATCAATATGTTCATACTCCAAAAAAAATATCTCCACAACATCGTAGACCAATACTAGATCCTCTCGATACCTGAGAAAATAAATCAATAAGTAGGAGTGAGCACAAAGCTAAGTAGTTAAATTACCACACCTCACTGACACTTAACCCTTAATACTACATGCTTTGTGTACCAATGTACATGTGTAGTGTTATGCTTTAACAAATACCACATTAGTCTATATCAGTAATAATACAACAACACAACATTAATTTACAATAATAATTCATAACACAAGTATTGAATCACAACAACCGTTTAATATCACAAATAAGGTTTTCTCTCATCCGGGCTCGAAGTCAATTGCCACCCTAGGCAAAATAACATTACTAGGTGTACTCCTCATCCGAGCTCATAGCCATCGCCAGCCTAGGCAATCATGCCACATCAGCATCTACACACCATGCGTATAGAATCACTAACATAAAATCTATTATAACATCATCAATCACACACATTAGCACATATATATAGATATATAAAGAACACAATTATTTACATCATTTTAACTTAAACCTCAACTATGCACAATCCACGTTCGATAATCTTATAAGTTGTCCTATAATATCATCATTTTATATCCCAATAAGCTCACCCTAAAGTCCCTTAAACCTCTCAAGGATAATCTTATAAGTTCTCCTCTAATATCATCGATGCTCGACACGGACACCGTTATGGATACCATTAAGGGCTCCAATGCAGACCTGAAATCATTCTCGCTATCCCTTATTGATGCTCAAATCACTAGGTCATGATTTCCAAACTCAAAATTTATCCCCTTTTGCCCAAAGGTAAAGTCTTTAATTCTCAAACACTATATCGATTATGTTTTGTCGATCATATTTTAATTACATATAAAACGTGTTTGTTCTAAGTTCTTTTCCCACTTCAAACTAACCTTAGATATTATAGAACATTAAAAGAAATGTAGAAAGAATAGAAACACCTACTTGAAAATCTTGGATGTTAGACTTGCTTGTCGAGATTCTAGAAATGCCCTAAAGCTCCCAGTTTTTGCCTACCTTGCTCCTACCTCGACTACCATAACGGTTAGGGCTCTCCAAAGTAAGAAATATCAATAACTAACTCCCAAGGTCGAGCCCCTTAGTTATAGTCATTCCCCATGGTTACGAGAGTTCCCAATTTCATTATAAGACTAATTTCTTACCCAACAAGTACTTTCCTTAAACTCAATTTCCTTTTTCATTTAAAACTTTTATTTTAAGTTTTTAAAATACTAGAAGACTCCTAATTAAATTAAATCTTGAATTTCCATTTAATGACAACTTAATTAATTCCCCATGTTATTAAATTGACTAATTTACCCTTTAAATCGCCATTGGATATTACCAAAATACTCATGGGTCATCCAGACCTCAAATAAAGCCTGTTTACAGTCAAATGACCCTAATTCCGAATTCAATACCAAAATGACGTTCTCAAACCTGATGCAAGTTATCTCTTAGCCTAATTTGGGTATGAGAAATTACATGTTGCCTATGACTAATAATTGCCTTCAAGGAGGACAATAAAGATACAATTACATTGGCTTCTAACAATGAAGGTGACGAAGCATAGACATAGCTGTTATTCCATCATTGATCTATGTAGGAAGGGAGATGGAGAGGAGTAAGGGGATGCAAGTGGAGATTTAAATGATGTGATGAGAGGTTGAGATAGGAAAGGATAGAGAGGAAGAAATTTAAAAAACAATAATAAAATAATATTTGGCTAGCAAAAATTGCTAGACATATTTGGGGAGGCATTTGGCCAATCCAATTGTCCGTGCCAATGGAGAGCCTATTGTGGGCAATTTTTGCTTTTTTAGCTAAATGTTAAGCATGTTTTAACTATGTGTCTAGCCGATTATGAGTGCCATAGGGTAAATTGCTACAATATAAGAACCATATGAGATATCATTTGACTCCAAGAATGTGTGCGTTCTTTCCAAAAGCAGTCCCACATATATACTTAAACATAGGGTTTGTTTATTTTGTGAAAAATAAACTAGATTTATTCAAGATTTCTTAAAATATTTAAAACATGATAATGTAGCAACTATGATTACTCATTCACATCAGGTTTGATATAATTAATCTTTTTCTATAATTTAAGAGAAAATTTACTGATTTGCAAAAAAAAAAAAAAAAAACCTATTCCCTAAAACTAGATATAAAGATAAGAAATGAATCATTAAATGTGTGTTTTAAATGAAAACTTTAAATGAGGGTCTTATTAATATTTAAATGAATGTATTGTTAAAATGGTGAGTGACGCATGTGTATTTTAAAAAAAATAATAGGAATAAATAAAGATGATTTTTTTTGTTAAAATGTTGAGTCAGGCGTAAAAAAAAATCGTTTCTTTCACGCAATGAGAAAAATACATTTGTTTTTTTTTATAAAAACTCTTGCCAAAGTTGATGACAAATGGCTAAACGTTTTTCCTCCTAGCTATCACAGATCAATATATTTAATATTGATTATACACGCACACTAAGTATTTTGAACGAAACATCATCATTATATGAACATTTCAACGATTTAGTGCGTGAGAGAACATATGTTGCACGTGGATAAATTTATGTTATGTTTAAAGTTTTAAAACGTGCCAGCACACTAAGTATAATTATTTGCACTAGTATATGCGAATAATTGTCTACATATGCACACGCGTGAATATTATAAAAGTTTAAAAGTGAATTCGACTTACTACGTATAATTTTACGCAAAAAGGTATTTAAAAATTAATTAAATCTGATCATATGACTTCTGTAGAAGAAACATAACACAAATTAAACTTTCCCTCTTCTGATATTATTTGAATGAGAAAACAAAATTTTTATAGCAATTTGCATGCATGATCAAACAGCCATTATAGTAAATTATGAAATAGCTTGCAAGAGTTACGCTTGTGTGATGAATGTTTTTTGTTTTTTTAAAGAACCGTAATGAATGCTGTAAAAGATGGGTTTTTGACCCTACCAAATCATTCCTTTTTTCGCCAATACCTTATACCAATTCCTTTTAAGTTTCAGTCGTTGCTCTAGTAAATCCACATATCCATTCTAATATAAATAAAACATTTTACTATATATGTTTATACATATATATGAAATCAGCGCGTTCAATTGCAGGATTTCGTTTTTTTAACCAAGTATCTTTTACTCGATTTTTTTAAAGTAATCTGACTAAAAATTCTATTTTTTGTTAATAAGATGAAATTATTAATATTTCCATTGGTAATAATTTTTATTATATTATATTAATTGAAATTATTAATACCTTCTAACATATTATAGAATTATTTGTTTTTCCTCTTATATTCTAAATATTATACCAACGCAAATCAGGCATGATATTGATTTTTAAAGATGATAGTAATTATTAATACAACACTACTAATAATTTTTCTTTATCATATTCGGCAGCCAATATCATTAGATAATTTTACATTATAATTTTATTATTTTCAAACTTATTGAATTTAAATTACATTTATATACATATTTTTTATTATAGTAATCAATTTGTGCTATTTAATAAAATTATTATATAAATTACCCGTTATTCACTTATTTCCGGATAGGTATTTCAATGGGAGCAAATAAACTTTGACAAATACGAGGAGGAGCTGCCTGGTCGCCTGGTCCCCCTTGCAGGCAGTCCGCAGTCAGGCACAGCAGGGGAATAAATAACGGAGGAGAAACAAAATCCATAATAAGTAAAAGCGATGCCCAAGAAAATCCCACGCAATAAATAAATAAATAAATATATAATTATTTATAAAAAAAATTATACATATTATTTCCACAAATGCACCAAGAAAATCCCACACAATAAATAAATAAATAAAATTATTTATAAAAAACAATTATACATATTATTTCCACAAATGCAACACGAGCCGAGCTAAAATAAATACCCACACTCCCACACAGCACTCCACTCCACACCGGACACCTCCTCCCTGGCCTCCCTCCCCTCTCATTTTCCCTCGCCCTTCTTGAACACAGCAACACACGCCATTCTCTCTCTCTCTCTCTCTCCCACACACACTTTGGCTTTCTATACTGACATTGCGAATGGCAAACCTCGTAAGCGTGAAACGAGTGACGATGGTGAAGCCCTCCGAGGAAACCCCAACGTGCGTCCTCTCTCTGTCCGCCATCGATTCGCAGCTCTTCCTCCGCTTCACCATCGAGTACCTCCTCGTCTACCGGAGCCCTGCTATCCCCGCCGTCGACAGGGCTACAACCGCCACACGGGTCGCGTCTGCCTTGTCCCGGGCCCTCGTCCCCTACTACCCCTTCGCCGGCAGGATCGTCCCAAGCCCCGACGGAACAGGCCGCCTCCATGTCACATGCGAGGCCCAGGGCGCCTGCTTCGTCGAGGCTGTCGCCGACAGCTGTACTGTCTCCGACTTCCAGGAGGCCCCTCGCCACGTCACCCAGTGGCGCAAGCTTCTGTGCCTCCACTCGCCCGACGTGCTGTCGGGGGCCCCACCGATGGTTGTCCAGCTCACGTGGCTCAAGGACGGAGGAGCGGCGCTGGGTGTTGGCATCGCTCACTGCCTCTGCGACGGAATCGGAAGCGCCGAGTTCCTCAACTTCTTTGGTGACTTGGCCACCGGGAGACGCGGGCTCGCCGACATCGAGCCCAGCCCCGTGTGGGAGCGACACCTTCTCGACCCGAAGCCTGCGGAAGCTCGGCCTCGAGACAAAGGCTGGGTGTCTCACTCTCACCACCCGGAGTTTAACCGAGTGGAGGACGTGAGCGGGTTCTTGACTTGGTTCAACCGGGACCGTCTCGTGCCGACCTCCGTCTGCTTCGGCGAGCAATGCCTGAGCGAGCTGAAGAATCACGCGCTGGCGACGAGCCCAGCCAAGCAAGCCTTGCCGTACTCGAGCTTCGAGGCTCTCACGGCCCACGTTTGGCGAAGCTGGGCGCGAGCGCTGGACCTGGCGCCGGCGCAGACGCTGCGGCTCCTATTCAGCGTCAACGTGCGCGCCAGAGTGAAGCCGAATCTCCCCGGCGGCTTCTACGGGAACGGCTTCGTGCTCGGCTGCGCGGAGACGAGCGCGAAGGAGCTGACGGAGAGCAGCTTAGGGCACGCGGCTTCGCTGGTGAGGGCGGCCAAGGAGCGAGTCGGGGACGAGTACGTGGACTCGGTGGTGGAGGCGGTGAGCGGGTCGACTCGGGCCTCTCCGGACTCGGTGGGGGTGCTCGTAGTCTCGCAGTGGTCAAGACTGGGTCTGGAAAAGGTTGACTTTGGGATGGGGAGACCAGTCCACGTAAGGCCCATCCTCTGCGACAGGTACTGTCTGCTCCTGCCGGTGTTCAATCGTCGGGATTCGGTGAAGGTCATGGTGGCCGTCCCCACCAACGCGGCGAGCCGGTACGAGTGCCTAATTCGGAGCCCCCACACCTGAGGCCTGAGGATTGGTGCGGTCCCAACCGGCAATCGGTACGAGTACGAGGGTGGAGTGTACGACGTGGCGTTCCCGCTGTCGTTTTACGTGGAACGAATATTTGACTTTTGACGTCTATAATTAAATATTTATAGAAGACGACTTTTATTATTATTATTATTATTTTCGTTTACTTTCAGTTTTAACCTTTGTCATATATGGAGGAGACTCTAATTCCTACGTACACGTACCCACCTACTGCGGAATCTACACTTGATGGTGTGGCGTTGTCGCTTCGAGTCTGCAATTTATGACCAGACCGCTTTTGTATATGGGTAAGGCATCTTACTCACTCACTTACGATTTAATTTTTTATGAGTTTATATGTATTAGAAAATATTATTTATATTTTAAAATTATTAAATTTATATAATAAAAAAAATTCATTTTTTTGTAATATTAATTTTTATTTTATATTAAGTTATACAAAATTTATTATTAAATAAAAAATAATATATTATATTATTTTAATAATATAAAAAATAATTTAGGAAATAATGTGTTTGTATATTTATATATGAAAATAAAAAATAATTAAATTTATAAATTTAAGAAAAATGATTGAACTCGAACAAAGCTTAAACGAATAAGCGAATAAGCGCACATTGATGGAATCAAATACATACAATTCATATATACCAAATATATTTCATATATTTGCAGAATACATGGAGGTGAGATAACTCACATACAAATTTTTTTTATGGGCTTACGACAACAGGTTGCCTTATTTTCATTTTTTTCTTTAACACTCATACTCTATTTTCTACACAACTAATATATAAAGATATATATCACACCATATACAAAGGCATGGGTCTCATATTTCACACAACATGTAACACACAATCACTTAAATTAATATCTTGAGTCCCATAATTATATCTTATTCAATTATATCTTCTACGTCAATAATTATATCAATTACATATAGTAGTTGGTGCTTCTATAATTATATCAGTTCAGCACCATGCAGTACCCGGTGCATACCAATCACCATATATCACCCGTCCTTTCCTTTGGCGCATGCAAGGGCCAACTTCGTCGCCACCTCTCTTTTTTTTTTTTTTTTTAATTTGCCCACATTAACACACTCCCTCAAATTAAAAAAGATTTCATCCCAAGCATATTTCATAATTTGCAAGAAGTCGCAAATGACAACACCTTTGTAAAAATATCAGCTACCTGATTATGAGTATTGTAGTACTCCAAATCAATTGTTTTCTCCTTCACATGACTATGCAAAAAATGATAGCGTGTATCAATATGTTTGTTTCTTTCATGTTGAACTGGGTTCTTCGATAGTTTAATTGTCGATTTATTATCCACTCAAATTATTATAGTCTTCTCACGGGGATAGTTTAATGATTTCAATAAAATTTTCAACTAAATTGTTTCACACACAGCTGAATCAATTGCAACATATTCAGCCTCACATGATGACAGATTTGTTTCTTTGATGTTCATGAGAACATCGTTGACCCAAGATAGAACACATGGTCAGTTGTATTTTTTCTTTCATCTTGGTCTCTACACCAATCGCTATCCGAATATCAGTAAGTTTTACAACTTCACCAAATTTATAAAATAATTCAAAATTCATTATGCATTTAATGCACCTGATAATTCTATTTGTAACTTGCCAATGTGATTCTTGCAGCGTCTTCATATACTGGCTTACCAATCCAACTCCGTAAAGTATATCTAGTCTAGTCATAGTTAAATACCTCAAACTTCCTATGAGGCTCTTGTACAATGTAGCATCCACCATTTTTTCTTCTCATCCCTGCTAAAATTAGCAATAAATGCTATGAAATATTTATTACCTCTATTGGTAATTAGATCCAATGGGTCGTAGATGTAAGACCTGCAAAATTTTCTAGCTATTTAAGTTCTTCCTTAAATAGTAATAATAATAATGTCATTACTAACAATACTTAGAAAGAATATTTTAGATATTATCATGATAAAAATAAGTACTCAATATAGTCATTCAAATAGCATGTGACTAGTAACTAGCCGTTAAAATAGTAACTAGCCGTTATGAATAGTATTCGTTTGAATTGTTATAAATAGGTATGAGTATGAGATTTTATTTATAAGAGAGTATAGAAATAAGAAGAAGAATAATAAGAGATTATGACATCAAGCTCTCAAGTACCGCCGTCCGAGAATACTGTACGAGATGAAGATCGGCGAGCAATACGACTTGAAGTCACAAAGCTATGCTTTGCTGTAGATGAGCTAAATGCTTGTGTCCAATGGCTGCAATATAATGCGACGAGACACAGGGAGAAGTTTGAGGTTATTCGTGCGACAACCACGACAATGTTAGTCGAAGGGTTGTGCAGCTTTACTGCCGAAGTACAACACGTCCTACGCACATACGCTAATACAATTCAAGAAATTTTACGAAGGCCATAGAATATGATATTAATATTTATGTTTAAGTTTATAATATTTTATGCTATAATGTTATCTTACTTTATTGTTTATTGATTATACAATTATATTATTTTATTCGCGTTAATATTAAATACGTTATAAAAATAAAATAATTTATTATATGTCATAAAACGTTTAGATGCTATATATTATGTCATTTAGTTTCTTAAACCAAATTACTATGGGTAAGTAAGTATTACAAGCCTTAACTTTACCAAAAGTATAAAACATAGGCAAGGCCCAAAAATTTGAATGAGGCAGATTCTGGAGGTCTCATTCAAAAATCCATAACTTGAATTATACAGATCCAATTGACATAAAACCAAAGGCCATTTGTTCATTTATGACTTAGCTAAAACGTGTAGAAATTTCAGAATTTAATATGAAGTCAATCAATTCCAGAAGCTAAAATACTACACATAGGTTCAGTATGAACGGGTAAACATTTTAGTATGACTTTAAAATTCAATAACTTTTGTTACACATATGTAAAAATTATAAAATTGATACCCATTTGTAGATATTTGAGTCAATAATGCAATACAATTGGCCGTTTGTCAAAAACTATAAAATTAAAAACGTTATAATTGAATTAGTAGGGAGTACACCAATGTGGACTTTTGATGCCAAAGGAACCTTCTAGGTTAAAAAGTCTTAAAATATTTTTAAAATGGTAGGAGGAGATACCCATGTTTTAATAAGAGATAATAGGAGGAAAATAAAGTATTATATATATTTTAAATAATTTATTTTAATGCCAAAGCCAAATTCATACACTATTTTTCACACTATTACACCTACCACCTTACCTATAAATAGCATGTCTCATTTTCCTTCTCATGCACTCTTTCCATTCAAATAAGCCACAAAACTCTCATCCAAATACTCCCCAAAAAGTTCTATTAACACCTCAATAGTCCTCCAAGCCTTCTCTTCTCTCAATCTTCCTCTCACTTGTTGGAAGTTCCAAAATGTTTATAAACGCGGAAGACAAAAAGATTGTAAGGATCCCCTCTCCCTTTCCTTACCACGATCTTCGATGTGGAAATTTATTTCCTATTTCTTATCTATATCTCTATCTCAAGATTTCTCCTCATAATATTATTTTAAGAAGAATTAACTTTTTTTGGCACTTCTTGGAAACTTGGTAATCTAATTTATTGAATGGTGAATAACCCTTTTACTTATCGGGGCTATTATTGCAAGACCTTCCTTTACATTGAAATTTACCATTGATGTGTTTGTTTGAAAATTTGTGAAGATATGTTTTATGTTTGGCAATATGTTTATGGGTGGTTCTAGAAAAACCTCCAATGCATTGGGTAAAGAACATCACTAGAGAGTGTCAATCCAGTTGATAACAGGTTATGCAAGACATCTAGGTGGTGAACCTAGATGAGTAGATATTCTTATTCTTTTATGGGTTGATTATTCTCCATATATTATTCCTTACTTTTAACCTTACTGAGCTATTTGAGCTCATTTCCTTTCATGTTTTCTTTCCAACCCTAAGGAACTAGGAGAAAGCAAGGATGCTAGGATAATGGTGTCCAAAATGCTTGGAATAAAATCATAAGAAGATTATGCATGTAGTACTTATATGTCATGTAAAACTATAACGTGTTATCAACACCTAGTCTCTAAACGTTAAACCTTAGAGATCTTGTGATGAGTCTTGATATAATAAATAAACCATTAAATTTATGTTGAGCAATAAATTACTATTCATATAATTGTAATATCTTATTTGTCTAACGCACCTGGTCTGGAAGTCCAGATTTGGAGGCGTTATAGTAGATGTCCATATGCAACAAGTGCAATGGTGCTTTAGCCCTCCAAGAATTACCACTTAGGAAAGGCAAGCGGGATTGCTCTCGAGAACACAGCTTTCACAGTCAAGGTCTACACTATTAAGATGCGGAAGGCCTTGAATCATCCTTCTAGATGAGAGTATCTTCAAGCTTTGAAAATTGAGATAGCCGAATTGGTATTGCCATCTCCACAACTCGCCTTTGATGTGTCCTAAAAAACACTTTGCCATCTTCGTCTTTAACGTCATAAGGAACATCCGATTTGCTGTCATATGCACGTGCAATTAATCTACTACTTTTATCTCTTAACATGAGTGCGTTATTCTCCATGTGCACTGTATGGCCCTTCTGCAGTAATTATCCAAGACTTAGGACATTACTCTTCATGCTTAGAATATAGTAGACATCTCCGATGAAGGCTTCATCACTATTCTTTTAGAAGATACAAATTCTTCCTTTTCCTTTAACTTCATGTTTGGAGTTATCTCCAAGGTTTATATTTCTATTCACTTCCTCTTTGAGGTCAATGAACAGTTCTTTTTTTACCACACATGCTATTGCTTGCTTCAGAGTTGAGATACCAAGTGTTATATTGGCCATTTGAAACAGTGTGTGCCAATAGAATAGATAAATCATCATACTCTTCACTCCTTAAGGCGAAATTGGCTTGATCTTCCTTCTTAAAATGACACTCGAAAGCAATATGTCTAAACTTTGGTAATTGTAGCAGTGGATAGTGGGCCTTCTTTGATTTGAGAATTTCATCTCCCGAGATAAGTCGCCGCGGTTGTTTGGGCCAGCTTCACGTCCTTATCCTTGGAAGTTAGAACCACCAACTTGTCTTTGGTTCCATTGTCCTCGGCTGCTTTGTCCACGACCGCCTTGTGGATTCCATTGGCCACAACCTCTTTGTCCACGACCACCTCTTTGCGGCTTTTCGGCTTGTAACTTCGTCTCCAATGCCTGGTCTAGTGATGTAGATGTGGAACCACCATTTTCTGTATTTTTTAAAATGCGATGCTCCTAAACTTTGAGTGAGCCTAACAGCTCTTCATCACTCATATGCTCCAAAACCTTTGACTCCTCGATCATTGCTATTATGTGTTCAAATTTGGGTGTGAGTAAACATAAGAGTTTCTTCATAACTCGAACATCATTAAGTTTCTCGCTATTTCGCTTTATCTCATTCACAGTTGTACGTAATTGGGAATACTAGTCGGAATCGTGCTTGTCCTCCTTCATTTTGACCCCTTCAAATTCCGTCCGTAGAGATTGCAGTCAAACTCTCCTGACATGGTTAACACCTTTAAAGACAGTGCTTAAGGTGTCCCATACCGCCTTGCTTGACGTCGCTTCCATAACTTTCTCGAACGTTGCGTCATCGAATCCTTGACATAGAAGGTAAAATGCCTCTTTATCCTTCTTGCGCTCCTTTCTTAGCGTGGCTCTTTCATCGGTGGTGTAACCAGCTTTCTACTCCGGTGTGGGATCAACAAATCCAGTGCTCACAATTTCCACAACTCTTGTGAGTCAAGCAACGACTTGAATTGAATGCACCATTTTTTGTAATTTTCTTTTATATCAATTGCGGGAGTTGTAATTGCACCATGTTGGAAGCCATCGAGAGATCGAATCAAGCTTTGATACCAAATGTTGGAATCAAATACACACAAATCACATATACTAAACATATTTGATATATTTGCAGAATACATGGAGCTGAGATAACTCACATACACTACTTCTGTTTTTTCTGAGCTTACAGCAATAGGTTACCTTCTTATCTTTTTTTTCTCTCACTCACACTCTATTTTCTATACGACCGATATATAAAGATATATATCACACAATACCACACCACACCATATACAAGGAGTGGGTCCCATATATCACACCACACGTCTCTTTTATCTCTACGTAACACACAAGCACTTAAATTAATATCTTGGGTCTCAGAATTATATCGAATTCAATTATATCTTCCACATCAATAATTATATCAATCACATATAGCTATTGATGCTTCTATAATTATATCAGTTCGGCGCCATGCAGTACACAACACATACCAATCACCATATATCGCCCCTCCTTTCCTTCGGCGCATGTATAGGCCAACTTTGGTGCCACCTCTCTATTTTTTTATTTGCCCTAACACACATGGCATTTGAGCAAACAGAGCTGCAGAAAATACACAAGGCCTTTAATTTTATCATAGCCTTTGAATCATGCTCGAGCAAGTAAAAAACTATGGCAAATCTATGCGCTCAACAACTACTAACGTGCAAATTTCGATCCCCTATGCTAAAGATTTGGCTGCCCATTAGTATAGCCATCATAGGCTCACAACTAGTTCATGCATTTCAACTACTTTAAAAACCAAATTAGAAGTAAGAAATTGTAGAAACATCACAAAGTTGTGATGTTTGGTACTGAAGATTTAAAATCATGTCAAAAAAATCAAAATAATGTGATTCCCTTGAAAAGAAATTATATATATATATAAAGGCAGTTCTTCTAAAAAAGTTTAATGTACCATTTTGAAATGATGTTGGATGTTCAAATTTTGTATTGACTGAGGGTTTTTGCGGTAGGGTTAGCTCAGCCGTGCTGCAAGGCTTACTTAGGCCATCTCCAATCCATTAGTTATAGTAAAAGTTATAGTAAAAAAAAACTTAAATTACTCTCCAATCTATTAGCTATATGAATAACCAAAGCTAAAAATTTGTTTAAATTTAGCTTTTGCTTTACCTATGCCTAAATCGCCATATCAGCCTTCAATCTAACCTTATTTTAAAATTACAAACTTTATCTTTTCCTTTCCCATGTCTCCCTCCCTCCCCAGTAGCATCACCCCCTTCCCTCAGTCACTCCCTCGTCAGCTGTCGTGCCGTCCCCTGCCCTCCTTCTCTGGCCCGTTGCCCCCCCCCCCGGGTCGCATCCCCCATGCATCCATCCCTCCCTCCACAGTTGTGCCGCCCCCCTCCCTCACTTCCTCCCCTATCGCATCACCCCTAGTGGCCGTTGCAAAATAAAACTGAAGCAAAAAATAAATGCTAAAGGTATATTAGAACAAATCAAACTTAAACAAAAATATAAATGATATAAGATTAAAGTGTCATTAGCTGAAATGGTACTGCAACAAGAAAAAAAATAATTTTAACTAATCACTTATTGAAGATGCTCTTTAGATATCCGCTTCATAACACAACTATTTTTTTCAAACTTTATAAGTCCCACTATACATTGTCAATGTTGAATTTCAATTTGAAAATTATATATATTTTTTATTGAAAATATTTTAGCTATTTTTAAAAAATTAATATTTAATTTTTTTACCCATTTTAATTTTTTTCACTTTATTATCATATTTTTTCTCATTTTTTGGCCTGATTTTTTTAAAACATTAATAATTTCAATCATAAAATCAATCAATGGTCTTAAATTTAAATTAGGATTCAAGAAAAAAAACTAATATCGCTCAGTTTTAAAAGTATTATTTTATTATTTTTGACACTGATGACCTTTTAACAATTTGTTCAACGTATGCGGAGACCAATGTCTCGTAATTCTCATTAGATAATTATTAACTCATTTTTATTCCAACCGATCAACACATGAATAGTAGGAAGTCATGACTCATGAGCCCAGAGTTGGAGGAATATGATATCGATCAAAGAACTTCAAAGCAGAAGAACACTCGAAGAACAGCCTTTTAGAAAAGCTTGAATAGGGAAGGAGTTTGGGAGCTTATTTAATTAACAGGGAGTGTTGAGCGTAAATTCGAAAAAAAAACAGAAAGAAAGAAATACAGATATGTTACATGATAATCAAGTGGCCCCAACTACATATATACACCATAAAAATGGCAGCACTATCACTCCCCAAAATTCCGTCGCCCCAATTTTCTTCTGGAAAATGCTAAATACCAATATTCATATAACTTAATTATTTATAATTTTTATCATATAAGTTCAACATATAAATAAAACGTATGTATTTATTATTAAATTAGATATATCAGATAGGCCTTATATCAACTAACTAGGGTGGTCTTGGTTATAGTACTAAATACGAATTATGCATTTTTTAAGTTATAATTATTTTGTAGTTATACGTTTTGTTTCTATTTTTATGTATAGTTTGATAATAATGGGAGACTGGGTGAGCATTATCGGTCTCCAAAAAAAATCAAGTTATTAAAAGTTTTACTAACTTAAGTTTTAATAACTCAAGTTATTAAGTTTGTATCTCCAGAGTTAAATTCTAAAAGATATGTTTTAAATGACAATAAGTTGACCAAGAAAACATTTATATGACCATGAAAGTGCGAACTCCATACGGTAATGAGTTTGGAGATAGACTAAATTGGCCTTTTAAAAATTTATTAGAAATAATTATGTGATTTATTTATTTTTAAAATTAAATAATTTTATAATAAGTATACGAAAACAAATTAAAAAAAAAAACAAATGGAGCATGATTCTTTGGATTCAAACCGAAAGCCTAGAGTTTAGTTGACAAACCTATAGGCCTACGCCCACCTAAGGAGGAATGTACAGTCAATGGCGTGGCGTATCACTTCAAGTCTACAATTTGGGACCAGACCTCTCTATGGTAAGGCAGCCCAGAGGGTGGTCCCCTATCCCGCAATCGGTTCCATACTTGCTGTATTATATTCATGCATGTGCGGTGCAAAACGCGCCCGAAACCTAATGCGGGGACAAAACTATGGCCTCGAACAAAGCACAACTGAGCACGCTTGAACTTCGAGCAGAGCAGCACAAAAAAATTACACATGGCCTTCAATTTTATCACAGCCTTTGAACAAAGCACGAGCAAATTATGGGAAATCGTTGTGCCCAACATCTGCAAACGTGCGAAGGTCAATCCCCTGATTTTTACCCGGAGAAATATTTTTTTTAGGCATCCCAAAAGATTTGGCTGCGGATCAGTAGAGCTATCACAGGCTCGCAGCTAGTTCTTGCGTTTCAACTTTCAACTGTTGTTAGAAAGTGTCTGCCAAAGCTGTGAGCCGAAACAGTGAAGAGGCCAGACAACAATAAAAGTAAGAAATAGTAGAAAAACTCGTCATCAGTTGTGACAGTATTGATATATACTCACCTTTGTTTTAACAAATAGTTCCACTTTTTTTCTCCAATTGATCGACACACGACACGAATAGCAGGAAGCCTGGAGCCCTGAGTTCGGGGAATACGATCAAAGAACTTCAAAGCAAATGAAGAACGCTCCAAGTACAGCCAGAGGGTGAGGATAATAGTCTTTTATAAGAGAATTGACATTAGTTTTTATAAAAAATATTTAAAAAATAAATAAATAAAAAATAAATAAAAATTACAATACATCATATCTTTTAAATATGTAAATTTTAAATATTAAAGATAAAATTTTTATGATAAATATACATATTTAGAGATTCATGAATCTCGTATTTTCATTTCTTTTTTATGCATTTCTTTTCTGAACAATTGAGTGACCACACGACCTTCTCGACTCTTTCCATTGCCATCAAACGAATCTTGCAGAGATCATGAGTGATCTTTAAACTTTAAATTTACTCTATGGTTGGATTATCATATTCTCTCTCTTTATATATTTTGACACCTTTCATGTTTGAACTTTTTGAAAATTGGAATTCTCTCTATGGTTGGCTAGTGAGCTTATCCATTTAAAAAAACCTCATATCAATTGTATCTGCAGTGAATTAAAACATTCGATTTTCAAGTGTGATCTCAAAATCTAATTATTTATGCTCAAAATATGCGTTAAAGTTCATTGTTTAGATTTGGGTTGTTGAAAACATTATTTTTTGAATTATCATTTCTTTGAATTTTCATAACTCCATTGATATTCAATGACAAAAATCTATATTGTTAGGGTTTGAAGAGAACTCGTGATTTTCCTCCATCTAAAGTTCATATGCAAATTTTCTGGCAAGAAATTCATATGCGCTCAAATATATTGTTTTATTATGCAAATTATTTTTATATGTATTTTGAGTTTTTTTATTTCACAAAATAATAGGTTTTTTCAGAAGTTTTGTGAGTCTGAAATTCATAAATATTCTTGTTTTATTTGGTGTCTAACAATAGTTGTTAATTTTGTTGTTCTGAACATGGCTGGGTAGATTTAGGTTACTTTCAAGGTGTTATTTTGATTACAATGCCATAATTTTATTGTGCTGATTTCATTTTACATTTTTTATGTAAAACATTATTGGTTATATAGTTGTATACACCAGAAATTATGTTTGGCAAGCTAAGAATTATGTTTAGAATATTTTTGCGGTTGCTTGATTTTAATTTATTCAAATTTGATAGATGAATATAATGATGAACTAAAAAAAATAGGAAATTTATTGATTTATGTGTTATTTTGGTTAATGTCTTGTACAATTGATTTCTTAATTAATTAATAAGGGCTCTAGCATATAAATGTTTTATTATAGATGGATTCACAAGACTTTGGTTATATGTACTTAACCAACCTCCCAAGCAAAGATTCTCAAACCTGATCCCACTTATGGTGGCCAATGTGGAACATCTTGTAAGACCCGCAAAATTTTTAGCTATTTAAGTTCTTCCTTAAAGAGTAATAATAATAAAATAATAATAATGTCATTGTTAACAATAGTTAGAAAGGACATTTTAGATATTATCACGATAAAAATAAGCACCCAATATAGTCATTCAAAAAGCATGTGACTTGTAAGTAGCCGTTAGAATAGTAACTAGCCGTTATGAATAGTATCCGTTTGGACTTCCATAAATAGTTATGAGTATGAGATTTTATTTATAAGAGAGTATAGAAGTAAGAAGAATAATAATAAGAGTTATGACATCAAGTTCTCAAGTACCGCCATCCGAGAATAGTGTACGAGATGAAGATCGGTGAGCAATACGACTTGAAGTTACAAAGCTATGCTTTTCTGTAGATGAGCTAAATGCTCGTGTCCAATGGCTGCAATATAATGCGATGAGACACAGGGAGAAGTTTGAGGTTATTCGTGCGACAACCACGACAATGTTAGCCGAAGGGTTGTGCAGCTCTACTGCCGAAGCATAGCACGTCCTACGCACATACGCTAATACAATTCAAGAAATTTTATGAAAACCATATAATATGATATTAATGTTTATATTTAGGTTTATAATATTTTATGCTATAATGTTATCTTACTTTATTGTTTATTGATTATGTAATTATATTATTTTATTCGCGTAAATATTAAATATGTTATGAAAAATAAAATAATTTCTTATATGTCATAAAAAGTTTAGATGCTATATATTATGTCATTTAGTTTCTTAAACCAAACTACTATGGTTAAGTAAGTAATAAAAGCCTTAACTTTACCAAAAGTATAAAACATAGGTAATGCCAAAAATTTGAATGAGGCAGATTCTGGAGGTCTCATTCAAAAATCCATAACATCAATTATACAGATCCAATTGACATGAAACCAAATCCCATTTGTTCATTTATGACTTAGCTAAAACGTGTAGAAATTTTAAAATTTAATATGAAGCCAATCAATTCCAGAAGTTAAAATACTACACATAGGTTCAGTATGAACGGGTAAACATTTTAGTATGACTTTAAAATTCGATAACTTTTGTTATACATATTTAAAAATTATAAAATTGATACCCATTTGTAGATATTTAAGTTAGTAATGCAATACAATTTGCCATTTGTCAAAAACTACAAAAATAAAAACGTTATAATTGAATTAATAGGGAGTACACCAATGTGGACTTTTGATGCCAAAGGAACCTTCTAGGTTTAAAAGTCTTAAAACATTTTTTTTAATGGTAGGAGGAGATAACCACATTTTTAATAAGAGATAATAAGAAGAAGATAAAGTATTATATATATTTTAAATAATTTAATTTAATGCCAAAGTCAAATTCATACACTATTTTTCACACTATTACACCTATCATCTTTGCCTATATAAGGAGTGTATTGCCTCTCCTCTTAAGCACAAATCCCACAAGCCACACCACGAAATTCCCTCTAAAAACACTCCCTTAAGACCTCTTAACACCCCAAATACTCTACTCAAATCCTCTTTTGCTTTTGGTACTTACCAAGCGTCGAAGTTCTTACGAAAGGTAATACTTAAGATTTTGAATTTTGAAGTCACTTCTTATTTATTATGTAGATCCATATGGTTGGTTTTACCACCTCATATATATTACTTACATAGTTGTTTTTACCACCTCACATATGTTATTTATATGGTTGATTATATCACCTCGTATATACATGCATGGTTGGCATTACCACCTTATTTTAAAATATGTTATTCCATCATAGCATTTTATTATATAGTTAAAGTAAAAATATGAGAATATTGATTTAATGTTTCTTTTATTTTTACGGTTCTAGATAGCGGAGGATCATAAGTAACAACTTCGATAATGAATTCCCCCGACAATCGCCCTTGTTCTTCCGTAACCCCAATTGTTAATGTTTCAACCTCATAGCTATCCCCATCCTTATCTCCTTTAGATCTTTCCTTTAGACCCATGTCTAATATACCCTCATGGTTAAGGTGAAAGACACGTAGGAAAAATAAGCTTATCGAACGTCTTTTCCGTTCACTCAATACAAGAAGTAAATCTTATTCAAAAATTCTCAAGGCATATAACATAGTTATTGCACAACTCAAGGCTTATGATGCATGGGATCGAAATAGGAGATGGAACAGCAATAGAAGTGGGAACCCAAATTAATATTCAACCCCACAAGCACGGTATGCCTATTAAAAGATATAAGTTAAAGTATGATATATATATATATATAAAGGAGATATGTGTGATATTGAACTTTTCAAGCATTAATGTTAATTTAGTGTTTTGATATTTTTTTAAGGTTTAAAACGCGGAGAACGACAAACGGATAGTAAGGGTTTTTCTCATCCCCTTTTTCTTTTTAATTATAGTCTATATTTCGTAAGGGTTTTTCTCATCCACTTTTTCTTTTTCATTATAGTCTATATTTCGTAAGGGTTTTTCTTTTCTTTATTATCACTTTTCTCTTCTTCTTTATCTTGTTTTATTTGAAATTATTATTGTAAGAGTTTTATGTTTCTTATTCTTCTAATTCCATTTTATTGTTGAGAAGATTAGATTAGTCTCTTTTTAATCTCTCTCTTGATAATCTATGCTATTGATTGGGGTAGATAACCATTTTGATATTCATGGTTATCCTTGTTAACCTTGAATGTTTTATTGGAATTCTATGATATGCCTCATGTTATGTATGCTAAAGTTGTTCTAACCTCTTATGTTGGACAAAGTAAGTTTATGATTTGTGGTTCTAGAAAGACCTCCAATGCATTGGGTAAAGAACATCACTGGAGAGTGTCAATCCAGCTGATAATATGTTATGTTATGATACGGTATCTGGGTAGTTAACCTAGATCATGATGTTATGATACGATGTCTAAACATAATCTTCCATGTTATGATTTCCTTGTGAAATGTTGATCATGTATGCAAATGTTATATGGTATTTCCTATGTTCGATATATTTATGATTTTCCTTACCCACTTATGTTTACCCTTACTGGGCTATTTGAGCTCACCCTTTTTATGATTTCTTTTCCAACCCCAGGTAATTAAGGGATGGAAAAACTAGGATAAGGAGTCGAGAAGTGCTTGGAAATAAAATTGTGTGAAATTTTAAAGATTTATTAAGTTGTTTGCTCGTGTGCTTTGTTATGTAATAATGGGTTATGGACACTTAGTCTCTAAACCCCTAAACCTTAAAGATCTTGGATTGAAATTTGTAATAATGAACGATTTGTTTGATTAAATAAGTAATAGTTTGAAATTGATATCAAACTTGTATTTTTTTTAATTTCCGCTAACGCACCCGGTTTGGAGGTTTCAAATTTGGGGGCGTTACAGTTGGTATCGGAGCGATGGTTTAGTATAGATTAGAGACTGAGTCTTAGAAATATGAAGTACGATACATAAGTGGAGGGTCTTAGAATGATAATTTCGAAGAACGTATAGCACGCTGCAAGAAATTAAAAGCAATAAAACTTTAAGTGAACGCATGCGATTATCATTAGAAAATGTTATTTATTGATGGACTAACGTGCATTTTGTGAAGCAGACACAGTAAATTTAAGGTAGCACACTCTTGTGAAAGGTATGTCACTTGGCATGCTATAAAATAATAGTAGTGTATATCGCACACAAACACACAAATTATTTTATTTCATAAGAAAATATTACATAAAGAAAATTACGCTAACATTGCGATAATATAAAACAGATAGATTGTCATCAGGAACGATATGAAAATTGGACTAAACACCTCGTCCATGAAAAATAAGAACGTTACAACAATAACAAGAATGGTAAACAAGATCTTGACAAGTGGAAACATTTTGTAGAGAAGGGAAGGAGTGATTGTTCACCGGATTCGAAGCTCGTCGTAGGAGAAGCAAGCTCGCCGGAGAAGCGATAACAATCGGCAAACCAGTTCGTTAGAGTGTTAGAGGGCAAGAAGATCAAGTCGTCAAGGTTGGGAAGCACCTCACCCGTAGAGTCTTCGACGCCAACGAGAGGGATTCGAAGACAGGTGATGCTCACTGCAGTCCGACGAAGCCAGTGTCGCACGAGATGGTGCGGGATGACGAAGCCGAAGCATGCCTATAATGGAGGAATACGTGGTGAGGGATAAAAGTATGAATGTGTGGTTAAAAAAAACCTAATAATAATAATAGTTATATAACTTAAATAATAAGTTAAAATTCACGTTTACTTCTACAATAATCGATAGCCCAAAACAATTATAGGCATGTCGAATTCGGTATATGTAATTAGGCTCGAACCAGCTCAGATAACAAGCATGCCTCGTAAGTGGCAAATCATCAACCACTACTCCAGCAGGAAACACATAGGAATCGAACCAAGACGTTCAGAATATTCAAACAAGGTGACACCATTAGGCCACCTCCCAAGCAGTATACAAGTAAGTAGCCCGATTTAACGTAAGGATTGTAATGCTCGGTTAGAGAAGCAAATAAATGATGACCCCTTAATTTAAGTAGTTATCTTATGAAATTTCACTATTATCACCTGCCATGTTTAACTTATGTTACCAAAGTTTAAGTAATCCCTATATTTTTCATATAGCACGGTTATTTTATTTTTCATATATTTTTTTCTTTCATGCCTAATTAAATACCTATCATCTTGTTGCATGCTTTAAGAATCTTAGCTTCAATATTGTGGCACACTAAAGCTACATGGGTATAAATTTACTGCACGTTGACGTCATATCATGCATGCCTTATACTGCATGCCAAAGACACTCACCCATGCTCTTGCTATATGTAGAAGTTGATGCACCTATGCTACTAAGACATGGTCAAGTTATCTTTTAGCTTGCTTTTTCTTACACGCTAAGTTTACCCACCCCAACGAATAACACTATAAATGGAAGTATGCGCCATTTCCATAGTTCTAGATCTAGACAACAATTTCTCTTTGGTTGAAAAATGGCTTCCTACTATAAACTACCACGAAACTCAAGGTTCCAACGAGTTGGTATTCTTGGAGGAAAAACCATTGGGAAGAAAGAGTGTTATAAGATCGCAGCCATAGAACTCGGTGAGGAACTTGTCTCTAAAGGGTTAGACATTGTCTGCAATTGCGAAATTATTGGACTTCTGGAGCTTTTGTCTCAAGTTGTTCGCTCAGCGGGAGGACATATATCTACACATTCAGAGCATGGAAACGCGATCTCCGAACTCCATCAACGAAAGGAAGAAGTCGCTAGACTCTCTAATTGCTTCATTATACTTCCTGGAGACCTTGGAGCTATGGAAGAATTCATGGAAATCGTCAGCTGGGCTCAACTAGGTATCCATGATAAACCCATAGGCTTACTTAATATAGGTGGATTTTTCGACCGCTTTATAGCCCAAATCGATACTGCCATCGAAGAAGGTTTCATTAAACCATCACAAAAGAAGATCATCATCGTAAGTAGCAGTGCGAAGGATCTACTAAGGAAAATAGAGGCGTATAAGCCAACACATGAAGGTGCTATTCCAAAGAACCTTTGGGAAGCTGAAGCTAGATCATCAAATCTAGACAACATCTAGAAAAAAAAACCGCTTAGCTCTATCATAATTTAAAATTTGTATGGTGTATTTTATTTCACGTATTTCCTTTTAAATAAATTATGCTTTTAACCCTATGTCATCGTAGAACCTTAGAGTTTTTTTAAGAGTGATAATGTTTGATAAACATAATAAATGAAAAGTAATAATATTGGTGATAATGTCTATGACACGTTTTGGAACGTGAAACCACAAATCTTAGTCAATATTTTATATTTATAGGAAGTGATTGATATAATTTTGATTGATGATAGAACAAGCCTATTTTGACATTTGAGAACCTATATCGATTATAATATCATTATCATTGTTGAAGTAGTCGTACTCTAAGCAAGTGATATATATATACAATGTAAACAGAAGGAGCAGATAATCTTTATAGAAAGCAGTGCAATGATATGGCATCATCCAACTCTCACGTGTATATACTCGAATAGGCCCTATAAAGTAATTATAATTTTCTCCTTGGGAGCATGAGCTTTTGTGATAACGAAGGTACGAAATAATTTCGAGGACAAAATTTCTTTAAGGAGGGTAAGATGTAAGACCCGCAAAATTTTTAGCTATTTAAGTTCTTCCTTAAAGAATAATAATAATAAAATAATAATAATGTCATTGTTAACAATAGTTAGAATGGACATTTTAGATATTATCACGATAAAAATAAGCACCCAATATAGTCATTCAAAAAGCATGTGACTCGTAAGTAGCCGTTAGAATAGTAACTAGCCGTTATGAATAGTATCCGTTTGGACTTCCATAAATAGTTATGAGTATGAGATTTTATTTATAAGAGAGTATAGAAGTAAGAAGAATAATAATAAGAGTTATGGCATCAAGTTCTCAAATACCGCCATCCGAGAATAGTGTACGAGATGAAGATCGGCGAGCAATACGACTTGAAGTTACAAAGCTATGCTTTGCTGTATATGAGCTAAATGCTCGTGTCCAATGGCTGCAATATAATGCAACGAGACACAGGGAGAAGTTTGAGGTTATTCGTGCGACAACCACGACAATGTTAGCCGAAGGGTTGTGCAGCTCTACTGCCGAAGCATAGCACGTCCTACGCACATACGCTAATACAATTCAAGAAATTTTATGAAAACCATATAATATGATATTAATGTTTATATTTAGGTTTATAATATTTTATGCTATAATGTTATCTTACTTTATTGTTTATTGATTATGTAAGTATATTATTTTATTCGCGTAAATATTAAATATGTTATGAAAAATAAAATAATTTCTTATATGTCATAAAAAGTTTAGATGCTATATGTTATGTCATTTAGTTTCTTAAACCAAACTACTATGGTTAAGTAAGTAATAAAAGCCTTAACTTTACCAAAAGTATAAAACATAGGTAAGGCCCAAAAATTTGAATGAGGCAGATTCTGGAGGTCTCATTCAAAAATCCATAACATCAATTATACAGATCCAATTGACATGAAACCAAATCCCATTTGTTCATTTATGACTTAGCTAAAACGTGTAGAAATTTTAAAATTTAATATGAAGCCAATCAATTCCAGAAGTTAAAATACTACACATAGGTTCAGTATGAACGGGTAAACATTTTAGTATGACTTTAAAATTCGATAACTTTTGTTATACATATTTAAAAATTATAAAATTGATACCCATTTGTAGATATTTAAGTTAGTAATGCAATACAATTTGCCATTTGTCAAAAACTACAAAAATAAAAACGTTATAATTGAATTAGTAGGGAGTACACTAATATGGACTTTTGATGCCAAAGGAACCTTCTAGGTTTAAAAGTCTTAAAACATTTTTTTAATGGTAGGAGGAGATAACCACGTTTTTAATAAGAGATAATATGAAGAAAATAAAGTATTATATATATTTTAAATAATTTGATTTAATACCAAAGTCAAATTCGTACACTATTTTTCATACTATTATACCTACCATCCTTGCCTATATAAGGAGTGTCTTGCCTCTCCTCTTAAGCACAAATCCCTCAAGCCACACCACGAAATTCCCTCTAAAAACATTCCCTTAAGAGTTTTATGTTTCTTATTCTTCTAATTCCATTTTATTGTTGAGAAGATTAGATTAGTCTCTTTTTAATCTCTCTCTTGATAATCTATGCTATTGATTGGGGTAGATAACCATTTTGATATTCGTGGTTATCCTTGTTAACCTTGAATGTTTTATTGGAATTCTATGATATGCCTCATGTTATGTATGCTAAAGTTGTTCTAACCTCTTATGTTGGACAAAGTAAGTTTATGATTTGTGGTTCTAGAAAGACCTCCAATGCATTGGGTAAAGAACATCACTGGAGAGTGTCAATCCAGCTGATAATTTGTTATGTTATGATACGGTATCTGGGTAGTTAACCTAGATCATGATGTTATGATACGATGTCTAAACATAATCTTCCATGTTATGATTTCCTTGTGAAATGTTGATCATGTATGCAAATGTTATATGGTATTTCCTATGTTCGATATATTTATGATTTTCCTTACCCACTTATGTTTACCCTTACTGGGCTATTTGAGCTCACCCTTTTTATGATTTCTTTTCCAACCCCAGGTAATTAAGGGATGGAAAAACTAGGATAAGGAGTCAAGTGCTTGGAAATAAAGTTGTGTGAAATTTTAAAGATTTATTAAGTTGTTTGCTCGTGTGCTTTGTTATGTAATAATGGGTTATGGACACTTAGTCTCTAAACCCCTAAACCTTAAAGATCTTGGATTGAAATTTGTAATAATGAACGATTTGTTTGATTAAATAAGTAATAGTTTAAAATTGATATCAAACTTGGATTTTTTTTTTAATTTCCGCTAATGCACCCGGTTTAGAGGTTTCAAATTTGGGGGCGTTACACATCTCCATTGTCCTTGAATGACTCTCCACCTTTACACCCTAACGAGTCTATCAGTGTTAAGAAATCATTGAAGGGTTTGAATTTCACCCTTATAGAAGACAAGTCACTTGTCTCTACATGGTTAAATTATTGATGATATCTATGAAACAAATCAAAAACACTCCTATTATTGGGAAACTTTTTTTTTGAGTACTTTTAGCAATTTAAAGAGAGTATAAAAGAGGGGACAAAAAATCTTTAAATCAACAGTGGTCAATGATGTAAAAGGCCAAAGACATATTTTGTGTGAAACTAGCCCAAGTTGAAGGGTTAAATCAAAGTGACATGAGCAAGGCAAGGTAACATTATTAATTCCCAAATTCTTTTACTCAAACAATTTATGTCAACAATTATTGATTTAACATTGGTTTCTTTCTTTTTTTCACAAGTTTAACAAAAACAAAGGTTATGTACCAATCACTAGATAAATGTTCATTCTAGTTTGAGCATTGTTGGCACATGCTGAAAGACAAACCTAAATCGAATTTATGTGCCACTAAGGAGGATTCAAAGCGGAGGAAGATAATGTCCCTATTGTAAAGACCTGTATTTAGGTAGGGTTGAGAGATAGTCTTTCTCTGTTGTTAAAAACATCTGGACAATATTGTATTTGTCAATGTGAGCATTTTGACTGTAATTGGGCCCAATTCCGGGTCGGGGCCCCGAGTGGCCCGATTGTTGACTTTTTGGAGTTTATTGGTTGACCTTGCATTTCAGTGGTCAATTGGGTTGGGAAATATTTGGATAGTAATGTGCTCGTCATTTTGAGCGTTTTGACTGTACTTGGGCTAAATTTGGACAGTGCAGTTCCAATTTGACTGGACTGGACCCATTTACATTGTAACCATTATGCCTCAAGTATATACTTAAGTTACAATGTAAATAACGAAATACCCTCCATTTGGATTCAAAGAAAAATACTAGAAAAATTAATTCCCACTTTTTCAAAATGTGAAAATTGGGATTTAGTGTAAAATCTCGGAAAAACCCAAAAGTTCGTAGTGGTGACTTTTTGGAAAGTGGGGTTAGACATCTCAGAAAAATCCCCAAAAATCAGATTATCATAGTTATGATATGGAGACCCAATGCCGGGACTTTTTATTACAAGAAAATAGCTGCTATGGGTATCTCCTTCCTTAGTCAAGGAAAGAAGATCGACTTGTAAAGACTGGCTACAGTTCTAAAGGGAGTATTGTACACCTTAAGACCATATTGGTGTTGGTATGTTGGTTTGTGGATTTGGGACTTGGGTTCTATGACTTGTTAGGTTCTCACCGTGAAGCACAGATGATGCTATGTGGTTGACGGGGCAGGTATATGCGCCGATGGCAGGCCTGTGTGGCACTATGGCCGAGCATATTACGTTGTGGCCATGACAGGCATATGCGCCGATGGCAGGCCTGTGTGTGGCACTGTGTTCGGGCATATAGCGCTGTGGAAGGGCTGAGTGCCCTGAGTTGAAATCCCATTGAGGATTGTGTTGAGCTATTAAGCTCGTGAAGCTTGGGCTAAGTGCCCTAAGCTGGGATCCTATTGAGGATCGTGGACAAGTTATCCTGTGTGGGCAGGCTAGGTCCTGATGTTTGTTTGCAGGCTGAGTCCTGATGTTTGTGCACACTACACAGTGCACGAGTACACGGAGTATATAGTATGGACGGGTATATTTGCATGATGTGGAGTGTTGGGGTCACCTACTGAGCTTGTCGCTCACCCCTACTTGCTATTTACTTTTTTCAGGTGTGACCCGGGACTAATGGAGGACTTTCTTCCAGGAGGATGTGCCCACTGTTCTGATGTATGATATAGTGTTGTATTTTGTATTATTGTGTCTTGTATCCCGGACATGGGTCCATGGACTTGTATTTGCATACTATTTGTGATGTGATGTTTGTATGATTGTTTGACTTATTGTATGCATGATGATGTATGGGAAAGTACAGGATTACCCTTGATGTATGACTGTACAGGGTTGCATATTTGAGACAGCACCCGCGGTGTAGTCTCTATTGGTGCTAGTCACCAACCCCTTGACCTTTCGGGTGCGGGCAAGGGGAAGTCACATACCCGGTTCCGGGTTCCCTGGAATTCGGGGGCGTGACACCTATCCCCAATCTGAACTTGATTTTCTTGATCTACAATTGATTTCGTTTTTGATCTTGAGGGGGTCATGTGATGCAAAATGAAGTTATCAAGCCTAACGAACCAATTGGAAGGAAAGCTAATAAAGGAAAGTAAAAGGCCCAAGACCAACATTGAGAGGAGAACTTCCAACTAAGGAAGATAAAGTATATAATTTTGGAGAAGTCATGTGCTTCAGAGAAAGAGTTTTTTCGTCTTAAATTTGAGAAGTTGGCTTATGGCAAGGAGACATAGGGCAAAAAATTACATCAAGAGGTTAAACGGTTGCGGTTGGAAGTAAAGAAAGCTCGCGAAGAATGAATCAAATCAATGTGTTATGATGACGGATGTGAGTGTCATGTTAGAATTGCAGTAGCAATTGTTCTAACTATAGAGAGGTCATGGTGAGATACAGTCGGTCTGATAATTTGGATTGATTATTTTTATTTGGTTTCTTATTCTTTGTTTGTAACAATTATATATGGAGGAGAAGCTTCTTCTGTCTTTTAATGTGGATTGCATGGAACTATTTATGTAAGAAACCAAGAGAATGCCTAATTTTTGTTAAATGACAAAGCATGATTTTTGCTTTATTAGATACTTGTTTCCTATTTTTTCTATTTGGATGCCATGTATCCTTTATTAACCTGATGTGTACTTATCTTTCCTATGTTTTTATCATGTGCTTCTAAGAAATGTTGGCGATTGACAATGTAAGTGCAACAATGTTTGTAAATGCTAAATTTGGATTTATGGTTGATAAGTAAAACTAAATTTGTTTTATTTCTTTATTCTCATAAGTGTGTGTAACAACTAATTATATAAAGAACACAATATGTTAATGATTGTTGCAAAACATTGTTATTGTAATACGGAATGGATATTGATTGGGTTGGTAAGATTTCCATGTACATTTAACCCAAGATATTGATTGGGTTGTTAATGATTAGGAATGCTTTTCTCTCCTATTATTATACTTTGAGCAATCATTCTTGGTCACTTTCGTGGAGTTCGTGAATTTCACAAGTCCCACATCGGACTAAGGGAAGAACGAAGCATGCCTCATAAGGAGGGCGTTGATACCTCTCTAGCGTGATGCGTTTTGAGGTGTAGTTGGGTACTACTAAGAATAAAAGCCGTGTGGGTCGTGGCCTAAAGTGGAACAATATCGCACTACGAGTGACTTGGACTATTACAGATGGTATTAGAGCTAGGGTCCGAGTTAGTATGCCATAGTTCTATAGGGATGTGGGCCTTTTAAGGGGGTGGATTATGGAGTCCGTGAATTCCAAGTCCTACATCGGTTGTGGAGGAGAACGAAGCATGCTTCATAAGGATGGTGTGGATACCTCATTGGTGTGACACGTTTTGGGGTGCAGTTGGGCATTACCAAGAACAAAAGTCGTGTGGGCTATGACCCAAAGCAAAACAATATCGTGCTACGGGTGACTTGAATTGTTAAAGATGGTATCAGAGCTGGAAACCCGAGTCGGTATGCCATAGTCCCACAGGGATGTAGGCCTCTTAAGGGGGCCGCATGGATTGTGGAGTTCGTGAATTTCACAAGTCCCACATCGGACTGAGGGGAGAATGAAGTGTGCCTCATAAGGAGGGCGTGGATACCTTTTTAACACAATGATTTTTGGGGTACCGATGGGCAATACTAAGAACAAAAGCCGAGTGAGCAGTGGCCCAAAGCAGAATAATATCAAGCTATGGGGTGGCTTGGACTGTTACAACTTTGGTGTTTAAAGTTTTTTTCTACATAATTGCATGTTGTTTACAAGAAATGTTGAGGATTGATGCTTGTAGCTTAGAAACCCTATTTAGGATATTAGAAATCGAGTCATGTGTAAAACTAGGTAGAGAACCCATTGGAAGCAAAGAAAAATGTCGATTGGGTCGACGTAGTGTGGTCAAGGTCGACCAAAGGAGGTTCCAGAGACATTTTTTCATAGTTTGGTCGACCTGGACTTAATTACGACTTGTGATTGGTGTGGTCGATGTGGTCAATATGGTCGATCTGGGAACTAAATTGACCAAAATAGAGTGAGATTGACCTTATTTGGTCGATATAGAGAGTTATCATGGTTATAGTTGACTGAGTGAGGTTTATTGTCGATATGAAGGGTTTTGAGAACTAAGTTGGTATATCTGAGGTGTCTTAACTGTATTTGAATGTGTAATGTTTCATTAAGTGTGATATTATTATGAAATTATTTCTTTTTTTTTATTTGAGCATTGAGGTCCCATTGAGGGGATAGTCCTAGAGTGGACTTGAGCATTGAGGTCTCATTGAGGGACAATCCTAGAGTAGACTTGAGTATTGAGGTTCCATTGAAAGGACAATCCGAGAGTAGACATGAGAAGGTCTTAGAGTGGATAATAACTTTGTGTTTTTCTAATTGTGTTGTTATAATGGTAATTTATTATATTACACTGACACCATGTATTCACTAAGCATGTAGAGGTAGAGATGTTGGGTTGGCACTAAGAGACTTAATTCTTGCTGAGCTATAGTTTGCTCAGCTACTTTTGATGTCTCTCTTGCTAGTCCTAGTAGATGTTAGGAGGATTGCCCCACAAGGAAGGCAGGAGCAAGTTTCTTTGATCTGTTTAGCTTAAATAATTTTGATTGTTTGTGGCTCTCGACATTGTTGACTTTGAGATTGAGATTCATTTATTTTTTTGGGAGCATTATTGAGACACTATGTTTTAGGGCTGGTGACCCTGTTTATTGCATATATATGGAAAGTTATGCAAGTATGGTTTTGTGCATGCATGGAGTGTATCTGTGGCAGGTTTTGAGGCAGCACCCTAGAGGGAGCCCTCTTCAAGGTGGCCATCCACTAACCCATTTGTCCTTCTAGGTGTAAGCCATAGGGAATCACTAACCAATCCCTCGTGTTTGGGAATCCGGGGTGTAACAGATGGTTACAAAAAAGATTATGTAATGACTCATGTTTAAGAACTTGAATAGTTAGCCTATAAATGAGGTAGATGTTATAGATAAGGCATTTTTGTGTTTGGGCAAGGACTCTTGACTGCTTTGTTAGCAGGATTCTGAGGGTATAACATCTCGATGGGGATCTCGCTGCCTGGTCAGTGAGCAGGGATTAAGGGGGCAACTCCTTGCGGGAATTTGAGGGTAGCACCCTAGAAGCCAAATTATTTTGTAGGTGTTGAACTGAATAGTCAATTGAAGAGTCTTGGTCAATGCAGGGTATAGTGATCGATGGAGGCGTGGTCAATGTGGGTATAAAGTCGATACAAGATGGTGTAGTCGACGTGGTCGACTTAGCCCTCCTATTGATCAATGTCAACTAATGGATATTCCAGAGAGTTTTGTTCGTGAGTTAGTTGATATAAGGTTGATTTTTGACGTGTGATTGATATGTGGCCAACATGGTCGATTCAATTGCATATTGATCATGTTTGAGATGAAGTTGGTCGATGTGGGTGTCTGGTTGACGCGAGAAAATGATGATCAATGTAGTCAATGTGTGTATTTTTGGTCGAGATCGGTTATGCTTTAGCGTATTTTTGGTAGATGTCATTTGGTTTCATGTTTTTATTTTATTTTTGATGTCAAGTTAGAGAGAGAAAAAGAAAAACTCCATTCTGTTTGTTTTATCGTTGCTGCTGCGTTCCTGAGAGTGGAGACATCTAATGAAGATAAGCAAGGGACAAGGAGGATCCTTCAATTTAAAACCTTAAATCCAACCAAAATCGAGGTAGAGATTTTGTACTATTCTCTTGAATGTATAGTTTATACAGTTGAGTTAGGTTTTAAGGTTAAATGCATATATATACGTAAATTTATATATGTGTGGTCTCATATATGAAAGTTAGTCTGAGAAGATTTGCTTTGCGTGTATGGTTATGTCTCGGTACAAGGGGTGAAAGTTTGTTCATGAGGGTTGTAGGATTGCGTTGAAATTCTTTTTGTCTCGCGTACTCCTATCTTATTGTTGTATTAACAATTCTAGGGTTCGCACGAGGGCTTATAGATACATTAAAAATGGGGGTGATTTATGTTGTGATGTGTGTGATAATGAAATTATGTTATATTGGGGTGGATGTGCTATGTTTAACTATGATTATGTGTTCATCTCATGCTTTGAGAAGTGTTTTTGTGGCATTTGTCATAAATATTATGTTTTAACGAATATTCACCTACTAGTGCAATGTGTACAAGTGCTGAAGTGCATAGATGGTGTGAATGTCCTAGGTGGCAACCTCATAGGCCTACCCTCAAGGTTGACTTTGCAAATAAGTAGCAATTTGAGGCCCTGGAAAAGAATCAAGATTGGATTTTTAACGCTATAATTGACCTGATAAAGTCAATGGCATTGACAAACGAGAAACTTGATTGTCTAATAGCGGCAAACAAGAGGAAAGATCTTATAGGTTGAAGGTGAACTCAAGGGGATGGATGTGGATCATGAAGATCATGGAAGGAGACAAACTTTTGAACGAGCGCCGAAGATGATCTCAATCCGATGGGAAACTGAGATAGGCTTAGGCGTGGTAGATGTGTGAAGCATGGATTTGTGGTGGTGGAGCGTCAGTTGCGTGATGACGATGTCGGAGGGATGATAGAATATGGCTCCGAGAAAGATGTATGGATGGAAATAGTAAATCATGAACAAAAACCAGTTGTTTATGGTCCGTGAATGGAATAGAAGAGAGGCAAATCAGTTTCTAAAGGTGAAAGGCATCGTAATCGGGGCCTTAAAAAGTTGAAGATTGAGTTTTCATACTTTAAAAATGGCCGAGATAGTGGCTATATGGCAATGTTCGCCATGAAAGGACTACTTGCCGATGAATATAAAGGTGGAGTAAAGGAGAGGTAGTGTAGACTAAAGATTTAATTATTCATTTTAGGTGAGAATTTTGTTGTAAAATCATTCTCACATTAAATGAGAATGATTTAATACCAAGTGGGAAAATGAAATTTTTTATATTTATAATAATGAGATAATTGTGGGAATCAATCATTCACATGGGTTAAATGTTATAAAGTTGAGAATGATAATGGATAGGATAATTTTTTCATTCCATTTTATTATAATGTACCAGATAAATTTTTAGAGATTTAAATAAAAAATTTAATATTAATTATCATTTTAAAAAAACTTAAGTTAACTGCAACATAAAATTACATGATCTACTAATCTCAAATTGCAGAGGACTAAATTAGTCCAAAGTATTAAATAAGAAAGTTTAAATATAGGATCTTAATGTTATTTTTTTTAATCATTCTTTGAAATCGTATTAGAACTTTCCTATACTTTAGTCAACATTTTCTATATTTTTTTAACATAAATTTTAATTTTTAAAGATTGAAATCTACATTTTTTAAACATTAAAATCTGTTAATATTTTAAAAAATTATATATGTTGTTACTTACAAATTAAAATTTTTGTTAGAAAGTTGAAGCGAAAAAAGGCCTTTAAAACCAAATAAGCTTATCATAAAAATCGGGCCTTTTAAATTGTATACTATTAAAAAAAAAAAAGCTAAGCTCACGTGAGAATCGCAGCCCGGATGACACGGCCCATCTACACCTGCGCAAACTAGGGTTCACTATAAATAAACTACTGATCAGTTCTTCATTATCTATCCATTCCAACCGCAGCGGCACACAGAGAGAGAGAGAGGGGCTAGGGTTTTGAATTTCTCGAGCGAAGGTCTCCTACCTTCCCGGATCGCCATGAGAGCCAAGGTACCGTCCCTCTTGTTCGTCCATCTTATCATCCAAGTCCCCGTTTTAATTTGTGTATACTTCGATCTGTTCCCATGATTTATTAAGATTGTTTGTTCGTGTCTGTTTTCTCTTCGATCAGTGGAAGAAGAAGCGGATGAGGAGATTGAAGAGGAAGCGCAGAAAGATGCGCCAGAGATCTAAGTAGTGAACGATGAAGACTCCGCTGCCATCTATGACAAGTCGTTAGTTTCGCCCTTTCAGATCGATCTTGTTAGATCTGTTTATTATTATTTTTGTCTTTACTTCCTGTTATGGACCAATGATGCCTTGTTGATGGTTGGTCTTAGTTGATGTTGATGTTCTAATGCGATTGTTAGACTCAGATTTATAAAATCTGGTTTCTTGATGTTTAACATTTATGCCTTCCGCCTTCCGAATGCTTTTTCTTAATGGAATGTTATTTTCTGAGTTATTGGTCTTAATACGTTATCTAATATCTAGCATAATGAAACATTGAAAGGATGTTTTATGTTTGTATGTGGTTGCTTTTTCCCCGTGCCTGTAACTGCCTCCACTTTCCCTACCTGATGTTGAATTTGAGGTTACATCACTTGGTTCTCAAATCAATGAACAATGCTGCGAAATGCAATACATCCAGTACATGAGAGTAGAATTTAATGTATCAATGAGTTGTTGAATGCTACTAAAACATGAGATCTTTAAGTCGACAACATGCCTGCTGCGTAGGCATCCATTAATTGCACAACCCAGCATCTTAAACATGAGTTGTAATTTGGGGAAGATGTTGGCTTATTGTGTTATTGCTCTGTTGGCTTAAAAAAAGCAGTTCGTGATGCATTATTACTTGGTGCATGACACGAAGTTTTGCCTTCATGCAAAAGCCCATTCATGTTGCGGTGTAGTTTGGGGGCTGCGTGGGTGTCGTGATGATTCTGGCGAGTTGCTAATGATCCTCTTCAATGAAGTCTACATTCGGTCTTGTAAAGATTAAAAAAGGGAAAAATCCCGATGAAATTTGGAACCAGTGAAAAATCCCAATCAAATTTGGAACCGGATGTAATTGGATTGTTTGGTAGCGTTTTAAGTAAGTGGATTTGATCAGTTCGAATTTATTTATAAATAGGATAAATGTATTTGGTTTGTGCCAATAAATTCTTAAATTTCAATTTTGGATGTCACTAGAATTTATAATATTTCAAATTTTATTTTCCGATGTAAAAATATTATTATTAAAATAAATAAAATATTCAATTGCCATTTTACTTAATTGTACATTTCAATTATTACCTTAAATTCTATTTAAATTAGATAGCTTCCTAAGAGCAACTCCAAGACCCTATTTATAATTTTTTCCACATATACAGAATTTTTCACATGTAAAGAGTTATTTTTTAATATACACTTCAAGGCCTTTTTTATTTTTTAATTTTAATAAAATAATAATTTATTACTAATAATATTAATTGTCCAGGAGAGGTGGAGGGGAGAGGGAGGAGAGAGAGGAAAGGGGGGGAGGTGGAGGGGAGAGGGAGGAGAGAGAGGAAAGGGGGGGGGAGGTGGAGGGGAGAGAGGAGAGAGAGAAAGAAGATAAAAAATTATGTGGAGAATGAATAGTGACTTTTCATTTGTGAAGAGTCACAGTAGCAAATTGTAGATGTAGAGAGCTTGATGAAGAGGCTGTTGGAGCTCATTTTTGCCATATACTCTATTTGTAGATAATAGAGAACCTCTTAGAGTTGCTCTAAGCATATTTACATTGGTTTTTTCATATTCACATTTTTCCCATAATTTAGGGAAATTTTAAGGAATTTAACAAAAGTAGTCCTAGTTTTCCTAAAATGAGATTTGAAAATAGAAAATAAGTAGTGAATTCTTATCTTTAGAGTCACTATTAGTTTATCCAAAGTTTTCTTGTAATTTGTTTATTTTGACACATGTAATTTTTAAATAGTTGAAGTAAATAAATGAGGGAGACGAAGAATATAAAAATATTATTTCAATAGAGTAATGAAATTATAGAAAATGAAATGTAAAAGGATTTTCCAAATGGGTTAATTTTAGGATCAAATTTTTGAAATGTTAACATTTTAGATGAAAATATAGAAATCCAATGAAGATATTTATAGCAAGTTTTAATCTTCAAACTAAAAAAGTTGTTCTCCCCTAATAGGTCTCTTTGTTTCGTGAGAAGTAAATAATGGATAAAAGTTTTAATAAATTTATTTAAATGAAATAATATTAGTTATAAATTATACTCAAAAATATATATTTTGATTATAAATTTTATTAAAATTTTAAATTTTAAATTATCGATTAGTAAAATTTAGCAAAATTCAGATAATTTTGATTAATTAGTATCTTAATGTTTAAAATTTTAATAAAGTTTATGGTTAAAGTATATATTTTAAGTATAATTTGTGACCAATATTGTTTTATGTAAAAAATTTAATTAAAACTTTTATCAACTTTACTATTAATGTTTTAAAAATGTATATATTTTGTCTCATATATAGGGGTAATTTTTTTAAAATCTGCTTTCATAAATTAAATTAAACATTGTAATACGAATTAAGCCCACTAATTAAATTTTTATAGCTAAATGATATTCCTCAATAATAATTTATTGATAATTTTAAATATCATAATAATTTGTATTTTGAGGTTTAATGCATATCCTTTTTACTCCTTTGTTTGAGAGACCTTATTTCTCACACATTCTAAGAATACTAAGAGTAGATTTATTATAGGAGTTTGTTTTCATACAATAGAAATATTATATTTAACTTTTTTTCATATGATTTGTACATTGTTTGACAATATATTATGAAATACTGTTCACTCATATGATTATTAAATTATATATATTATTTTTCTCATATATTTTCTTTACATTTTCTATAATTCTCATTTTTCCGTTAAGGGAATTGAAAGGGCAGTTTTTTTTAGCGCAGGTAATTTTTTTAATGTAAAAAGGATAAATTTTTTCTATGAAGAATATATATATATTTTTCGATCTAATAAGAAAATTTCTAGTATGAGCCAGGACAATTTTTTCCTAGCGGAGGGGAGGCCACAACTCCCTTTAAAGTACCTAGTTACGCCTTTAAATATATTGTGTTGTATATTTTTATAGGAAAACAAAAAGTAGTTTAAATCTGTAAGCTTAACGGAAATGGTTGGAAAACAATTGTTAGTGCTTTAAAATAACAAAAATATTTATATTTATATATTAAACTGTCAATTGTTTTTAAAATATTTTACTAAAATTTTGAGAACAACATAAAATTTAAAAACAAATATCGTTGTCACAAAATATAAATTAAAAGAAAATATAAAAAGAAGTTACATAACATAGTACATATGATAGAAATCATTGTTTTCACTGGAAGAAAGATAAAAAATCAAAGGATTTGCTTTTATGTAGCCATGGAAGTTAGCATGTAAAGCTAGATTAAGGTTTCTAATTTTGCATTCCGCGGCATTTGCACTGCCTATGAAAATCTATAATCGAGACTATATATGGAGGTAGTGGACCAATTGGATAGGAAGCTTTATTTTGGATTAAAATGTGGAGGCCCAAGGCATACGCCTCACTTGTTTAGCCTTGGGGCCGGCCCTGTTTGTTTGTTTAGTAGATTAAATTATATTTTCATATTACAACTAAATATGAAGAAAATTTTTGAAGCATTTAAGACGAATATAAATTTTAAGCATTTTAAAATCTAATCTCTCCTTTGAAATAAGAACATATATTTAAAAAAACACAAATAGACAAGAGGTGGATTTACACTTACAAATTAGAAATAAAGTGTAAACGTCTAACATCAAAGTATGAAAATCATTTCGATAGGGGCCGGTTGAGTTATACTAGCCCGGTCAATCTGTAATTTGTAATTCAAGAGGATGTTTGAGGGGGCCATGTACGCCCACACTCTTAGGCCATGTTTAATACATAATAAAGAAAAGGAAAGTTTTTTCGCATTTGGATACGCTAACAGGAAGGGAATCAATAATTCCATGGGAATATTATAACCATAAGTAAGAAAAAATTGATTTCACCATACCCTAAATTTAAAAAAGTTCCATTGCATAAGAGAATCAAATTTATAGCTTTATCTCTTACACAACCACTGCTTCTCCACAAGCTCGGCTACTCCATCCACATCCATGATCTCCTTGTCCACCAAGTCTCCATGGATAGATTTGTTGGTAATGGGGGAGACATAGGATCTACCGGTGCTCCGATGCCTACTGAGGACGAAGGTCGGGCCTCTTGATGGCACATAATGGATGAACGGCTCAAGCCTTCTCCCTGACCATGTTCCACATGGTCTTCCTCCTTGTTCGAGTGTTGTCCATGGTAGAGGAGCTGATTTTCATATTCCAGATCCTCACCTCCAAAGGCACCTCCTTGAACCCCATCATCTCTTTCTACTACGTCATCCTATGCTGTTTTGTTTCGTCCCCTGGATCCTCATTGAGCTCCCTATCCTCCTCTACTGCCGCCTTTTTCTGCTTCGAGTTCTTCATTTTTGGCACTAACTCCCTCTGCGCCTTTGCTCTCAACTTCGTGATCCTCCTCCTTGTTGGCAAGACCTCTGCCCTCACCCTGAATGTGGCTGGCATCGTTAAGGATTGGCTCCTTATTGTCTTTTGAGTTTTTCATTTTTGTTTTTTAGTTTCTTCCATAATTATGGAGAAGGCTAGAGGATAGAGGAAAGAAAGGAGGGTTGATGATGATATTTTTTGTAATTGTATTAGTTTATTACTTTTCCTTAACTTGTATACCAAACATAAGAAAGATAATAAAAATTTTCATTTTGATTTCCATATCAATCTTATTTCCTTGCTTATTTCATTCCCTTAAAATTTTCATTGGCTCCTTATTATATTTTAAGTTTTTCATTTTTGTTTTTTAGTTTCTTCCATAACTATGGAGAAGGCTAGAGGACAGAGGAAAGAAAGGAGGGTTGGTGATAATATTTTTTGTAATTGTATTAGTTTATTACCTTTCCTTAACTTGTATACCAAACATAAGAAAGATAATAAAAATTTTCATTTTGATTTCCATATCAATCTTATTTCCTTGCTTATTTCGTTCCCTCCAAATTTATTCTCGTATAATGTAATGACTCGTGTTTAGGGACTTGAAGAGTTAGAAGAGGAATGAGGTACACATTATGGATACAGTATTTTGTGTTTGAGTAAAGACTGTTAACCACTCTATTAGCGGAAATTCAAGGGCATAATGCCTCAGCAGGGGTC